>OY292523.1:12142106-12742106 GCA_958496365.1 Subacronicta megacephala | reverse complement strand
TCGTGATAGATATTTCAAATGACGATTTTAAGTTCTGTCCAATATGGCTGTCTCATTAGTCAGTTTCAAGCGCGGCTGTTGAGTATGAGGTCCCAGGCCCCACAGATTGCGGGCATGCTTAAAATCCCAAGGAATAAGGGGTGAGAATATTGCCATTAACCATGTACACATCTAAGCACCGAGCTGGTATTGAGAACTATTTAGAAAAACCTAATTTTATGGTGTTAGAACTCAGCTGCTAAGTCCGCCTGGATTTGATAATTGGCAAATATTTCTATCGCCAACCTAACATTGTTGTATTCCGGTTAAAATTATTTTCGGCAAGTTGGTAACGCGCGAGCACCACTGGTGTTGCTGGCGTATATAGGCTGTAGTTGCCACTTATCATCATTCAGCCTAGATATCTTCTTAGTCGGGCAGTCTTGACGTGGCTGTCGATGGCCTGGGTTGCGTCCTGGCATCACCGCTGGCTTGAAAGGTAGCTGCACGTCACGCGATGTCCCTCTACCTCTGGTGACTTACATCGAGCATATTGTACCCGTGCGGTCTATATGCTTGTTTCTTAAAACACTCGAAAACATTGCTTGCCACCACCGAACCGACAAGGCCGTCCAAGTAAACTACCGTAACGATATTAAATTTAACAGGAAATGCCAATGATCACACCATAACAATCAATTACAAGGCGAAGGTGGAATAAATAGTATTACGTCCAAACGCGTCAACAAGTTCGTTCGCGGTCAGAAGGCGATAAGTGACTTGTGGTTACTGTAATAACCAAGTTAATAACTTGCTAACTTATATGAATTGAGTTATTAAGAGGTTTTGCTAGGTTCCTTTACGTTGTTTGTTTGGTAACATTTTAGAGAGCTATAAAACTTAAAAGCTCAATTTATTAGAAGTAGTGCAGTCGTTGGATCAGGTGATTGTAACATGCAAAATCTAATGGGAAAGATTGATGCACCGGATCTTTTTCGTGCCAAATAACCATTTTCGTGGTTGAAGGCACAGACTGCTGGCGGTTCTATCGTGCCCTAACATTGCACGGACTCCCCTCTACTGAGATCACTGAAAGATCTAAATGCTCTCTTGGACAGAAATCCAAATTTTGATTTGTTTGCGGATCAATGGAAGTTGTTATTGTTAGAATGTTTGAAGATTTGTGAGTAGAATGGATCATCATCATCATCATGATCATCATCAACCCATTACGTTGTCCCACTGCTGGGCACGGGTCTCCTCTCGGAACAATAGGAGAATGGATGAGAGTGATTAAATAGTGTAATTGGCTGTGGTCGATTAAATAATACGTACGTGAACCCACTCGTGTTGTGAACTAACCCGTGCTAAGCAAAATGCTTGAGGGATTAACAAAAATACTAGTAATGTGCGACACGCATAGTTTGTAACCTCTTTTTTTTTATCCTTTCGTTAGCTAAAATATTTATGTCATGCTTGTCACATCTCTGCGATAGTAAAAATGTCGTCAACCCATTTCGCTACCGGCATTTAGCATTCATTAATGCCAACATTTTACGAAAAGTATCGTAGCTAAACAGATTTATCCATCCGAGACGTTTATTATCACATGTATCCCAGCCTTGTCTCTATTCATTCAACCGAGATAATATTTGTATCCCAAATTACTCAAAACCCAGTTGCTCAGAGGTTTCTCAAATTGAATTGCCTCTGCAACCTAGCAAATACGGTCCCAAAATACGGTTCAGTACATTTGCAAACGATAAAATCAATTCAACAGTAAAATGCATCGAGTACTCTAGAATTCAGAGCAGATGCACGCCCACGAATCTAATTGTCACCGTTGGACACTTGACCATAACATGTAGACCTCCCATTCGCATACCTATGCCTATATTATGATCTGTGAAGGGCAGAGAGGGAGGTCAGTGTATATTGGTCACGTTAACGGTGTCTCCGGACATCCGTTTATGTGTAACTAAGTTGTTTTCCCGGTGGGAATGTTCTGATTAAATTTCAATGTGGATCTGAGTTAGCTTTACTATTCGCAATATGAAATGGGTAGGATATTATTTTTATCTGTTATAATTATTGTGGAGTATCGGGTTGTCGAAGACCCTTACATATATATAAATCTGACTTCTTTTCTGATATTTAGTAAATTATAAGACTAAAGACAGTCAAAAAAGTACAAATTAATATACATAAAATTATATTATTTCTGATTTGTAATGCCAAAACATTACAGGTTAAACAGTATGAAAGCGTTATTCAAAAGATATTAAGTGTATTAAATATATCAAACATATTATATTAATGGCAATGGTGAAATATGGGTGTACATAGTACACCTCTGCCTAACCTTTCGGGGAATACAGGCGTGATGGTATGTTATCGTATTTACAGAAAAAAAAAGTAATTAATGACGAAAATTAAGTCAAACGTTATTCATCTGGACGAAAAGGCAACAAACTACAAAGTTAAACAGCCTTTTCTGAAACACGATTGTCTATTAACGATATTCCAATAGTATTTCAATATTGAAAATAAGAAACCTATTCAAAAGATTGCGGCAGATTGTTTGTCGGATTTGTTGAAAATATTTAAGCATTTCATTTCCATCATTGATATTAAAAAGGGCTAGTAAACTTAAGAGAGGGGAGAGGGGGCTCAAATGACCACCTTTAGGGATCCCAACAAGTTTCACGGACATTGGCTACAACATAATGCTATATAGCACCGATATAAGCCGACCTCTAATTGTGCGTAAAGCCTTTACACAACAAGGTCGGCTTATACTGGAATATGAGAAACACCGCAATATTAAGTCGGTTTTTTTACTGGATTCTAGTGAATAAGAACGTAGGTTAGTTATATAAAATATATGTATGGAATTCTATATTTAAGTACTTGTCTTTTAAATCGTTCTCGAAATACATAAAACATAGTAAAAAACGTACTTACTAAACTATACAATAACAGGTACTACTTATTAATATAAAGAAGTAATTTGCTTTGATTGTAATTACTCAGTATTTATTATTTGCCGAAACCCAAAACTTCAAAGTAAAAATATTTCTTCAGATTCCCGGGGTGTTGCGTAGAAAATAAAACAAAAGAAATACTGTGTCAAAAATTATAACCGCTATTGACTGTTTGAAAAAAGAAATAGGTTTTAAAAATGAAAACACAATGAATTTGGTCACGTGGCTTTTGTTTTTTTTTTCACGACGGGGCGAAGGTTGAGCTGTACGTACGCTACCGGTAAACAATATTTTTTTTCTTCTGTGGCAGTATTTTTAATACATCCGCACTGTTTCTTTATATTTTTTCCTCCTTTTTCCCTGACTTGAGCGAAATGGACTCTAATAAATGAGGTGTTGTTACACTAAATGTTATGTTTGTTACAGAAACAAAAATGGCCCAAATGCACCTAGCACTCACCATCATCGCGCTTCTGGCGATTTCACACGGAGTAAGCGCTAAACGTGAGTAATATTTATTGTTCTACATTTAAATAGCAATATTTTTCAAACTCTATCGCGGGCTAGACTCCTTAGTTGCTAAACATTTCATCATACCTTATGTGCGATTAATTTATGATTGTAATATTAGGCCGCAACCAAACTTTGAATAAACAACCTCTGTTTATTCTTACGTACCGATCACCACTGGAAGTAAACTAAATTGTGTAACTTTCACAAACTTAGCCAAACTTGCCGCTAGGTAAAGCTTGAACAAATGTGGAAAATTCAAGAAGAACTTATAATGTACCTAACTTATATTTATGATCATATTTATGTTTATTTAGGCAATAAGTAACACTATTTGGACATCGTATTTCTTGATTTATGTTTATTTTTGGCATAAATAAACTGGAAAAGATGTCCAGATTATGCATAAAAAATAAACGAAGTAATGAGTTTTGAACTCAATAGATATACCAATATGGATAGAAAAAGAAGCCTTTTAAAAAGAAGCATTTAAATAATATTTTTTTTCAAATTTTAAATAAACCTCTTTGAAGTTACGTATCAAAAACTGGCTGTTGGATTCAAAAGAAAAAATTGAAAGCCCTTATGTTAAAAAAAAACAAATGCTTTTATTTTTTAGTGGCGGTCCAAATTTCTTTTGACGTATAGTGGCCAGTACTCTATATTTAAAACTTTTTGATATATACCTTTTTGTCAATTGAATACGAATAAGATTTCGTTCTAAAACATTTAATTTAAAAAATAGAATTATAAGAACCTCTGAAGTTCGTTATTATCTATAAATCTGTTATAAGCTGTTATAAGTATATAAGCTACGAAAGAAAGTGAGACTAAAGAAAAACAAACCAAAACAAGATCACGCTTATTATTATGAAAAAGTAGTAAAAAATATGACAGTCATACGTCAACGACACGAAGCAATTTAAAGTTGAAGGGATTCCGCCATAAATGAGGCAAGTTTCTCACTCTCTATGGGACTCCAGAGACCCTAGCCTAGGCAATATTTTTGTACAAAAAGAACGATTTTTCTAAAATATACTGTAAGAGGTTTAAATAGAGATATGATTCTTCTTTAATGGTCTCAAGCGCGGTTGTTAAGCGGGAAGATTAAAATTTTCGTATTTTTATTATTAACGGGATTAATTAACGCATGCTAAGTAAATAGTTTTGAAGGTGTACATTGTTGCGAACAAAAAACTTTGACGCCAACCAGAGCCCACGTGTTCTGCTACGTTTCAAATTTTTCAATCGAAAAAAACATGTGCTAAATTAGGTTTTTTGTAAGAAAATCTCACTAATCCATGACATGGATTCATATCTTCTATAAGGCATTAGGCGAAACAATTATATTAATGGCCTAAGGACAAAGACAATCAAATTTGGTAGATGGAACTGTCATTAAAAGCTTGGAAAAATAACGGCGACCAGTGACGATTTTCATGCAATACAGTAAAATTTGAATTAAGCCGTTGTTTGATAGAAGAATAGTACTTTTCCATTAAAAAAAAACGAAAATGAATTGCTTTATTCCAAAAAAGCATATATTTTTCCATACTACCTACTTACTCATATTGAATGTAATTTTATTGCCAATTTATTATAACTTACAACTCAATGTCTCGCAATTGCCCTCCATAATATTGCCAAATGTAGTCCAATTGAATATACTCTAGGAATGTCTCATCAGAATGCCAACGATACAATATTTTATTATAAGGCAAAAATAATGCAACCCTGAAAAACTATTTTATAAATTAACCTTTAGAAAATGGAGAGCATTATTTTCAAACTTACTAGCAATGTTGGTCGCACATTACTAATATTTTTGTTAACCCCTCGTACTAAGCTAAATGCTTGTATTACGAGTAGGTTCACGTCGGTAGTGCAATGGGTGAGTTTCGAACCGGCAACCACATGATCGCAAGTCCCACACCCTAGTCATTAGGCTACCGCCGCGGCTTTAAAATTAAGCATTAGTAAAAGCGTTATAACTTCATGTGATAAAATTATTTTTTTAGTTTACAATTATCAAAGAGTCGCCTCTCTTTGATAATTATGTTACTTAAATATACAATATCATCATCATATGAGTTAAAAAAGGTCCACTACTGAACAAAGACTTCCTCTTTAGACTTCCACCTTCCATTTTGTCTTTTTTGAAGTTGGATTGTTAGTTTTTTTTGCCAGATTGACATAATCTTTAAGGCAGTAAATGGCCTTGATGGCTTGCCTTTATAAAACAAAGGAAAGTGAATTCAGACCCTTTGACTTTGATTTTTCTTTGTATTAGTTTCTTCATTTGAAAGTTATTGTTGTCAATACCTCGATACTTCTTGCGCAGAGTATCATAAAAACAAATCGATAAGCTCCCCATTTGTCAATATTAGTTCCATAGTTTGACACTACGTGGGAACCTTTTAGCGCCTGTATCTCGTCAGAGTAACTACTTAAAGGTGAGTTCATAATTATTTGCAACTACATAATAATATCGACTGGATATTGAAACATTTCTTATCTTAATTAGGTATGAAGGTTTTTGCTTTAATCTATTTCCCTTTGATTACGGACGCTTTAGTTCTGAGGGGATTCGAACTAGCATTAAAGTTGGAAACATCATATTTAAAAGCTTCGATCAAAGAGTTTTCTTTTGAGTCTTTTCAAAACTTAAGACAACCGCACTGTCACTTAACGCCAGTTGAGATAGTGGGCAGGCGGAAGATTAAATGATATGATATTTTTTTGTAAATAGATCTTTTAAAGACACTTTTACAAGTTAATGTTTTAAAATTTTTTTTAAACTTGTTGGCATCGGCATTTCCTATCTGATGGTCTCTGAGAAAAAATGCCGAAACAAACTCGGAGAATCATGGTCTCTTTTAAAGGCCAGACAATTAACAGATAACTTTCTATAAAAATATCTTTTTTTTCGGTGGCAGAACCTCTTGTCTAACTGCCTGGCGATCATCCTTACGTCTGATTTTATTGTGTAGCACTTTGGTTTGTTTCGATTTTTTCGCTTAAGAGCCAGTTCTTAACATTTGGTAAAACATTAGCAACTTCTTTAAAGTTGCAGGTGTCTATGGGCGGCGATGATTACTTACCATCAGGTTGCATACCTGCTTATTTGGTGACTTATTCAATAAAAGTTATATCTATGAAAACAATTCTACAAGGAACCCAGTTCTACTACAATAATCATCATCATCATACTAGCCTAATTAAGTCCATTGTTAAACAAAAGTCTCCCCATAGACTTCCACAACGACCGGTTATATGCCAACGAGTCCCAGCGACCTTTACCAGGTCGTCCGTCCATCTTTGGTTGGTCTCCACTCGAGAACCTTTTTGCCCCAATTACAATTACCCCTACTACAAAGCTGTATCTAGTATTAATTAATTAATCCAGTATTAGTCCTAGCCAGTAACGTTCGGTAAAAACAGGAAAAAAGGTACATAACTTGCGCATAAATGTATTTCGTGACTTAATTCTTACGTAACACAGAAACTTACAACATTCTGAAGTACTTACATCGTTCCTAAGTTTATTGGTAACGTCAGAACGTGAGCAATCTTCATCTTTTGTAACGGGCCTGACTGTAACAGGAATAATGTTTACTTTTTGTTACGCACTCTAGAAAGTTTCAAGTGTGATGTTTTAACATTAGTGACGATAACTATCTTAAAGTTTCAAGTATTTGGATGATCTTAGGGTTGGTGACGAGAACATGATAATTATGTCACCACAATTATGTTTGGTGTTAAACTATGCGTATCAAATTCATCAAAAATTAAATATTCCAGCCATTTTTTCGGTACAAAACTACTTTATTCCATTTTCAATGCATATATAGCGAGTATAACATAATTAAATTTAATATTAATTAACAATCATATTTAATTTTCATAACCATACTTTGAATTTTTTTTAAATATGTATGATTTTTCTATAACTTCCTATAATAAAATGCTTATGAAAAATAATTTAGAAATAAATGAATTTGTTGACTATTCAAAGAGAAACAAAACTCGTGAATTCAACCGCAAAGTTGAAACAAGTTATGAGGGACCATGACTGATTCTACAAATACCTTTGATAAAAGTAAAATGAGGTTTTATGTCAAATAATTTTATAAAAGTTTTTATGTTTCTGTAGTTGTCTCTTTATTCATACAATTAAAATTTTATAGACAAACAGTTAAACAGTTATTTTGTTTTTCATATCAAAAGGTTATCCCTTTTGATATGAAAAACAAAATAACTGTTTAATTAACTCAGTGGTAACAGAATTTAAAGGATTCTAAAAAATTTAATACCTATTGTAAACGTATAAATAAATGTTAACTATGGTTACATAGTACAAATACTTATAATTTATTTGTCTCATACCAGGGCTAATATTATCTACGAGATTTGCGTAGTGATTAATTAAATATTTTTATTTCATTTTTAAATAAATAGAACGTCTTAGTGATATGATAATGAATTTCAAAGTTTTCAATTTTAAATCCATGGCACGCCTCTGGCATCATTTCACCCTTGGCACACCATCCTTGGCTTATTGCATCCAACTTACGCCAGTAGCCAAAAACTTGTGTCGTATTAATTACTTGTCGAAAGAAAATATGCGAGCAAAACTTATACGATGGAGTGATTTTCGTGGCGGCGCATCCCGAAAATCGCTGAATGATGAAGTCTGCTAACCTAAACTAAGACAGCGTGGTGGACTTCAGTCTAACCTCTCTCTTATAACAAACAGGAATCTTTTGCCTTGAACATTAACACTACTAAAAGGGATTGATAATTATATAAAGTATGGTAACGTCAAACAAAAAATTTCACTAGACGTGTCTTATCTAATTTTGGTTCTAAACTAAGATTAGCTTTGAACTTGTTAGTCAAATATGTTACGAGAATATTTGGAGAACCGCCACCACGTTTCAATATTGACAGCATCAGTAGCAACTAGTAACAATCTGCTACATTTCAGTTTAACTAAAGTATTGTTTTACCGAAACAACAACATTTGTGGTATTGCTGTAGTTACTCGCTTCAAGTTCACCAAGATTTAGGAGAAAATCTATAATAAGACATTGAGGTAATATGAGGGTAAGTAGGTACTACTACTAGCTAGGCGTTGCTGATATATTATATTAAATTAGAAAAGCAAAACGAATAACTTTAACAATGACACCCGTATTACAACAAAACGGTCTCAACAATAATTATATTATTCACTTTTAAACGAAACTTACGAAAATTATTAATTTAATATAATTAAAATACAATCTCTCATTTAAATAATGCATGACCTGATTTTCCTAAAAATAGAGTAGGTAATAAAATTTATTTTATTTATTTATTTATTTCCAACAATATCCTTACAGACTAAATCCAATGGTGTGGTAAAATGTTTTTACCACACAAATTTTGATGGCTGGACCAGTACGATTATTGTAATGACTCAATGTAAGATGTACGGATTCTTAGTGGAACATTCTTTGGCATTATTATGATGGATGTAAAGGCGGTCGGTGTAGTAATACTTGCTTATGTTCAGTGTGCATTTCTGATTTCAAACTTGGCTTTTGTTTAAAACTTATACTTCACATATTTCAACCTGGTTTTATGGAACTAAGTCATATAGATATAGATGCATCTTGGATCTTCTGTTACTGCTTTGAATTATTCTAATTATTTTTGCTTACTTACGTATAGCTAAAGAAAAGTTCAAAGTAGTAAACTAGTCTCTTTTAGTTATAATGCGTTTTTAGAAATAGTTGCCTCTAGTAGTTTTCTAAACTCATTGTATTAAGTATAATGTTTTTTACGTGAAGCTTAAGTGGTCCCTAAAGAAAAATAAAAACAAGATTTTATTTTCTTTCAAGAAACAAAGCTTATACTTGGACGCAACTAACGCAGTTCCTATTGTTATAAACTTGAGCTAAACACTTTAATTAGTCTCTGGGCTAATTATCTTCTACTTATAGTTTCATTGCGACGGCATCTCAGATGAGAAAGTCTGCGAGTTGCATCGTATGAAGTTTGAAAGTTGATGCATGGTAGCTTCAGTAGTTCAAAAAACTAATTCTGGACTCAAAGAGTTGTGGAATGACGGCTGTTCTATAGAAAATGGTATATAACATTTCAGGCAAATAACAAAATAACACCAACTGGTAATTTATCTCACCTAAGCGCATATTTTTTTTACTTAAATTGCAATAAATGATTAAAAAGTAATTTGCTGTAAAGGGATCCCGAAACACCTCACGCATAAAAAAAACAAGTATGGCGGCTAGCTCTTGAAATGAAATGAAATGAAATGATATTTATTTCTGTAAATAGATCTTTTAAGACACTTTTACAAGTCGTTTTTTTTACATATTTTTTTTAACTAGATGGCGTCGACGTTTCCTATCTGATGACTTCTGAGAAGAAACGTCGAAACAAACTCAGAGAATCATGGTCTCTTTTAAAGTCCAGACAATAGTTATATTATATGCGAGTTCAATGTAGGGCAAAATCTGAACAGGCCTTTTGAAGAAAGAACCATACCAGCTTTGAGTTGACCTGTCCTAACTGACGGAACGCATACATCAGTCATCGTGTAGCTCAACCATTTTTTAGGGAGCCCAACGACCCGACGCACAACGATACCAGATCAGCAAGACATTTGCGTAGGTCATGGGAAATACTCAAAACTTTCAGAAATCTTTAATATAAATAAATGTTATACGAGTTAAAACCGACATAGTACTCACATTTACATTTTGTATGGTACAGTGTATATTAATAATAATACTATGCATGATAACTATGACCTACAAGGCAACTCAGTCAACTCGTAAATGGAAAAAAATAAAAAAAAAAATATTTGAGACACGATAGCCAGCAAGCACTTGACTTGCAAGCACTTGACGATATTATCCGAACTATGCCGAACAGAACCGAACCTCTCGAGAGTGGCCATAACGGTTTTTCCTTACATGACAAATTGTATCAGGCAGGATCAAGATTTTGGAACCGTGTGAAAATGCTTGTACAAACGCTTTTACGATTTAAAAAAATTAACTTTGGTCACGTATAAAAGAAACCTACAGAAAAATGTAGTGTTCCATTTTTAAACTATAATGTGACTGTTGTTCCGAGTTTAAAATTGTTGTCGTGTCTTTATCATGTCTCATACTTTGAACACGTGTAAGTGAGAACAAACATAAATCCGTACTAAAACTATTTCAAAGGTTTTGTTTCTTGTTGAACATTTTTAAACCAACTTTTATGAAGCTTAGTATCTCTAAAGGCTTTGTGTATATTTCATACTTTGTCGAGATTATAGAAATAAATATTTCCAGTTTCGTAGGAGAATCCAATGTTGCATTAATTGCTCAGCTAAGTTATGCATTTAATGAAGCTCATTCCACATAAATATTCCACTTAAGTTTTCGCTTTTTAGCAACATAGTAAGGAAACTAGGTACATGTGTTTTTGTATTTTATTTTTATATATTTATATGTATTGCTACCTATACACATAAAATATAGCATCACGCCTGTTTTCCCCGAAGGGTTAGGCAGAGGTGTACTAACTATTGTATACTAAGAATTAACAGTTATGGGCCCTAAATATACTGGCAAACTGCAACCTAGCAAACTCCCAGCTGCTGAGATTTTCATTAAAAAATCCATTAACAGTTTGATTAAACGCGGAACCGAACCCACACTCACGACGCGCACTTTGCGACCATAAGACCCAACTTAATAATTATGATCTTTAAAATTCTCACACGTATTTACATAAGTATGTTTAATAATTTACTCGTTCGTTCCCTAAAATCAGTCGAAACACAACACAATTTCATTGTGCATTGCTTATAAGACAGACGCGTCGTGCCTTTGGTTCGTTCATTAGCGCAACGTGAGATTGCTTTAGTTTGACATTCATGGACCAACGTGTAGCTTGCAGGTAGCAATAATTATTAAATAACATTGCAAGGAGAATGCAAAAACATACCATCACTATCGTGTTTTTGCAACATGCAACTTACGACCTTCTAACAAGTGTTCGTAAAAGCCATATTTGATTAAATTTATGTTGTGTTTTTCTGGGATGCAGATTTCATGAACTGATTTTTAATGGAATTCGTCGTTTGAATTAGCATTCTATAATTAAAATGATAAGCGTTTTTTTTTACAAATGATACCATAGCGGTCGCACCTGAGAAAGGTAAAGGGTTGACACACATTTATCGTCGTAAAAAACTCGACGGTTTATTCATCATGTACTTATACACCATAGTCTTCAGTACAGTCTATAAATTCATATTTTTTGTCTATGGTCGTCAGTGAAGGACCTTCCACGAGTGTAAAACGTCAAGCTGTCAAGCAAACCGTATTTTGTTACGTGCAAGAGTCTAGAGTCCATAAAAACAACTCACATTTTGGAGAATATTAATAGGAAGGGAGGGAACCCGATAAAAAGTATGAAAAATGAGACTTTTCATATTTTTTTCCCTATGAGTTTAATTCTTGGCAGATCCACTGTTTTTATTATTGAGAGACCTTTGATTGATTAGTCTACTGTTTGTAAGTCCGATTACTATGTATATATTACACTAGACTAACGAGTCAGTCTAGTGATGACGACAATGATACATTAATAAAAATATTAATCAGCCTTTCTATATTTTGTGGTCGACCAAAAATATATTGCTATAGATAACTACTGACGTGAAATCGAGCAAAAACAATATCCTCATTAATTTTCACAAGGCGTTACTTTATCGAGCAAACATTTTAGGTACTAGCAGCAAAAAAACCTTATTGTAATCGGATCCTGCAATACTGACTATCGACTGTTTTTGTTAAAGTTTGTTTCGGTATCACTGAAGTTGTAACGTTTTGTACGTTGATAAAGGATTAACTGATCTGTGTGTGTTGACCTTATTTTTGGGTAAATAGTTTATTACTGAAAGTTTGTATCTCTTGGTAGAAGAATAAAATAGTTGTTTTGATTTAAAGTTATTATTTGGTTAAACCATAGAAGCTAAAACAATGGGTATAATTTAGACGATCACCAGAAATGTTTTTAAGATCCGAACCCTAAGCACCAAATATTCTTTTTGCTTCCCAAAATAGATAAATGGTCACGAAATTTGAACGCAGATGGAACAACAGAACAAGCTATGAGTTTAGGTTAGGTTAGAACTGCGACCACAACGCATTACCTATACTATTTGGCTATATTATAATATTTTAATTAATTTTGTAAATTTTAAAGGCGTCCATATATTTTTATGGCAGTCAATAATAAGAAAAAATTGATTTATTTGATAACATTTTAGGAAACGTAATTTAGTGACCATTTATCCATTTTGGTGATTTTATTGGTAGTAAAATAGGTACATTTTTGGGGGGCGTTTAAACACAAGCCTAAAACAATTATCTTAAAAAAAACAGAAAAAACATAATAAATTTTGGTAGCTATTTTAAAATGGTTGAGCAGACAGAGATGTTAGTACAGTAAGGCACAATCACCGATCTTTGGAGAATATTTATTTACCTTTAGGTTTTATGTTGGTACGTTTGACTATATGTTGAGCTATACAAATCTAGTTCACGCTGGCCTCTTATTGTATAGAAAGCCCATACAATGTTAGATCAGCTTAAATTGGAATTGTATACCTTGATATGTAGGCGTGTGTACATCCACAATTGCCATAGTCTACCACGTTGGCCCAGTTTGCAGTTTGTTTGTTTGGTACGTTTTGTTGCCTAAACCACTGAACCAATTTTGATGAATTTTGGTATAGATATAGCTTAGACCTGAATTAAAAAAATTTGAACACAGGCCTTTTCTCTCATAAGTCCTTTGGGATGCAAGTGTAACCGCGGGTAAAAGCCAGTTCCAATTTTTTTTATTTGAAGTTAATTGGGGAAGTTTTCTAGAATCCCTTAGAACTCCAGAATTAATAGTAACAATAGTGTATAAAATAGAAGACGATTCCCAATAGTTAAATCTATCTAAATCTATGATCAACGTCCAACTAACCATCCGTCAAGCATACCTGTTAACTGGCGTTGAACAAACCGCCCTTACAAATCGTATTGTGACTGAATTATGCAATAGTGACATATACCGAATATCCAGTTGTAGAAGATTGCTCGAATTTTGGGGTTTATAGGGATGCAAGTGTCGAGGGTTCATGGAATAGTGATTTTAATGCTTGTTACGCACATACAAACATAAAATCCTGTAATTATATACCTTCACCCCTGTATTGCTGAACGGTTAAGCAGACGTGTATTGCTGTAGAATTTTAGTAACAGTATGTTTGTAGGAAGAGGGGTGTTGTCATTGAAAGCAGTATTTTCATCAGACATAATTTATTTATTTTAAATCAAGCAAATAAACAAAATCACAGCAACTAGAAATATAAATAACACGGTAGGTCCGTTTAGCTTGACCGCCGACGAGTGAATGCAATCGCTCACCGCTGCGCACGCCCTTTTATAAGGTGTCGGTAGTGGGGCGCGTCGGTATGAGTCACCTGTTTTTGCGCAAACAGAATTAAATCACTTGTTGCTTGAATGTAAATAATATTTGCGCCGACACGGCCATGCTGATGATAGGCGCGTCCCTGCGCCTACAGAAAATCATCTAAAAGAAAAACAAAAATTAAGTTTATTAGTTTTATTTATCACAAATGCCATAATTTCTGTGGGTGCCAACCTCATAGCCTCAGCGCTAATTTCGGTCGGATCCTCACACCCAGAAACATTAACCTCATAGCCTCAGCGCTAATTTTGGTTAGATCCCCACACCAGAAAAACGTCAACCTCATAGCCTCAGCGCTAATTTTGGTTGGATTCTCGTTACACAGTAATAATATGACTACCTCATAGCCTCAACGCTAATTTTGGTAGTCGTCTCATCTGTCTCATCCACATTATGAACACATAATATCAAAAATATACAATGCTCATTTTGACTCCTCGTAGTTAATTATTTTCTATGCCTCTTAAAATGAGAATCTTTATTCCATATTTTTATCATTCAATGCTTCATCTTTAGACATCGCCGACATGGCCACGTCACTTTGGACTCCAAATTTAGGAGCGCTTCTTAGTTGCTCATGACATACTTTTCTTGATCGCCCGCGACCATTGATTCGGCGAATTTCGTATCTATCGTGAGGTAATACTTTTCTTATTTCAAAAGGTCCATCATATTTTGGGCTTAGTTTGGTACCAAGTCTTGGAGATTCTTTTAACAGAACGTATTCATTTTTTTCGAATCTCTTCACTTTGGCTTTGGTTTTATCATAGCGTATCTTATCTTTTTCAGCCTGTTCGGTCATCCTTGATATAACCGCTTTTCTTAACGTAGTTGGGTCTATACAATCGTTGCGTTCATCAATTAGGTTAAGAAGTTCTGGAGGAACACTTCCTTTCTTGCCGGTTAGTAATTCAATTGGCGTTTGGTTTGTAGTTTTAGAAAAGGTCGTATTGATAGCCAATTGTAAGGCGCCCAGTGATTTCATCCAATGACTTTTCTGCGTATTTTTTATTATAGTTAACCCATTCTTGATTATTCTCATAATTCTTTCTACCTGTCCGTTAGCTCTGCTTGTGTATCCAGCACACTGATGTAATTCAATTCCGTATTGGTCGCAGTAGGTTTTGTAATGAGATATAAATGCGCCATCACCATCAACAATAATGCGTCTTGGCGCTCCAAAGAGGAAGACTACTTCCTGTAGATGTTTTAATGCACTGGCTTGTGTTTTGTTTTTGGCATGTTGTAATATAACAAATTTCGTGTAAGCATCAATAGCGACAAAAACATATTCCTTCTGAGATGCATTACCACTTAATTTGCCAGAAATATCGATGTGAACGGTATGAAAAGGTTCCGGTATCTTTTCAATAGGATGCAGACGACTTTGAGTGGCTCCAGATGGTCCTTTCATAGTCTTGCATATGACGCAATGATCTACAAAGTATCTGACCGTTGACGACATTTTAGGGAACCAGAAATTCTCTTGAAGTTTGGCTAGTGTCTTTTCCCATCCCATGTGCTTGAGTGCTTCATGATAGGTGTTAATAAGACTCCACCGGTATGATTGAGGGACGACTTTGGTGTATTTTATCTTGTGATCTAATATTGTTTTATAATGCAGGACGTTATCCTTGAGTGCATAGTCCGGATGCAATTGGTGATTTGTATGAACATCTTTAATTATTTTTATTTAACTCAGCGTCACGTCGTTGCTCTACAATCAGCCAATCGTCTTTGGTTGACAAATTCATAACAACTTGAAGTGGATTTCGGCTGAAGAAATCGGCATGTTTCAATTTTTCACCTTTCCTGTACTCAACTTCAAAATCAAAATTTTGTAAGAATGCCCACCATCTATGAATCCTAGGCAGTAATTCTTGTTTATAGCGTGAAGCTTTTACTGCATTGCAGTCCGTAATGACTGTGAACTTTCTTCCATAAAGAAAGTGGCGGAAATGCTTTATTGCTCTGACAATTGCCAATGTTTCGAGTTCATAGCTGTGATACTTTGATTCTGCTGGTGTAGTTCTCATACTAAAATACCCGACGACGTGGCGTATCCCATCTTTTAGTTGAATTAACACTGCTCCAAATCCAATAGCGCTGGCATCGGTATGGAGCTCTATTGGATAATTTTCCTGAAATATCGTAAGTAGAGGTGCCGACGTCAAATAATTAATTATTTTTGCACGTACAGCTTCATGGTTATCTGTCCACTCCCATTTTACTCTCGGCCTGGTCAAGTTGTATAATGGTATCATTATACTTGAAAAATTGCATATGAATCGGCGAAAATATCCTGCCAAGCCGTTAAATTGTCTTAACTGTTTCACATTTGTTGGCGGTGGGGATCTCGCTAATGCTTCAACTTTGGATGAGCTCGGTCTCACCTTTCCATTACTCACTATGAATCCGAGATATTCAACGGAAATCTTCAGAAATGAGCATTTCTTAATATTGATAGAAAATCCACATTTTGTAAGAGCTTCTAAAACTTGTTTTAATTTATGGATGCCTTCGTTAATTGTTATGCTTGGTATGAGTACATCATCCATGTACACCAGTGCTACTTTGCCACGAAGTTCTCCTAGCGCTTTATTTATTGCTCTTTGATAAACTGACGGTGCATTGGTCAAACCAAAAGGCATTGCTAAATATTCATACTGTCCGTCAGGTGTGACGAATGCAGTTTTCTCAATAGAATTTTCCGATATAGGCACTTGGTGAAAACCAGCAGTCATGTCTAGACAAGTAAAGTATTTGGCATTGGCGAGCTGGTCTAGCTGTTCGGAGATTAACGGTAATGGATAATGGTCTCTTACAGTGTTTGCATTGAGTTCCCTGTAGTCTACACATAAGCGGTCTTCTCCATTTTTCTTCTTTACCATTATTATGGGGCTTGCAAAAGGCGAGTTGCTTTCCCTTATGATAGTTTTGTCCAAAAGTTCCTTGATTATTGTTCTTACCTTTTCACGTTCGACTGGCGCCAGTCTATAAGGTCGCCGGTTAACTATTTTATCAGGATTTTTTAATCGAATAGTCAGTTCACCCGTGGTTATTCTAGATCCAGATACGCTATCTCTGAAGTAGTCCTCATATTGGTTAAGCACGTCCATTAATGCATTTAGCTCATCTTTGTTCTTTATATCCGTATTTATAGACCTTACAGATAGTTGCAATATATTCGTAGTCTTGTTACGTGTCTCATCTCTCGTCATCACAATGCTGCTATGCGATAATATAATCTTTAAGCCAGGTATATTCAACACATCTCTTCCGATTAGAATATCTGTAGGTAGCTCATGGTCCAAGACAATGTTGAGATCAAGTTCAAGATTAATGTCATTTATTTTGCACACAGATGTAACCTGACTGAAAGATATAACGGGTACCGGTCCAATACCTTTCATATATGTGGTTTTGTTTTTTCTAGATCCTGGAAGAGATAAAGCTACCGATTCTCGTACCAATGAACAATCCGCTCCACTATCGAACAGTGCTAGAAAATAATTGTCACCAATTTTAATAGAAAAAATACTTTGTGTATCATTATTTATTTGGCATAGATTAACACTCTTTTCGGCGTTAAGTCGCTTGAAACAGGTTTCATATGTATGTCCAGCCATAGAGCAGTAAGTGCACTCCTTTTTCTTTTTATCTTTGGTCTTGTTTGTTTCGTCTGATGTAGAGGTGGATGGCATAGGTTGGTCGGAGCGAGAGAGCGAAGAAGAGCGTGCAAAGGCGTTTTGATTACACCAACGAGCTCGATGTCCTTGTTTACCACACACAAAACATGTCATACCTTGATCCGATCTATTGCCCTCGAATTTCATCCTTTTACTGGGTAAACGTTCTTGGGTAGGTGAATATTTGCGCTTACGCATAGTTTTGGCAATCGCAATGAGTTCTGGGACTGATTGACATTTAGCGTTAAGAAGTTCTGTCCGAAGATCGTCTTCTTTAATACTGCCGATTACAAATTCGACAGCATCTTGGTCAGTAGGATCAGGTTTTACGATTTTCTTGAACATTTTCCAAACATTGGATATGTATTCAGGAATGGTTTCAGCGTCATTGATATTGTATCGTCTGAATTTGAGAACCTCTGAAAAATACCTTGACTCTGGTTCGAAAGTTTGTAGCATATCTTCTTTCATTTCAGCCCAAGTGGTTGTTCTGAGTAGACAATCATCAGCCCAAGATTGTGCTCTTCCTTTTAGAACACCAGCGGCCTTAAGTCGCACTTCATGATCCTTCAATTTGTACTCTTGCTGTGTCCTCGTTATTAGATCTACCCATTCTCTTACGTCAGTACCTTTATCGGGATCAAAACTTGGAAAATAAACATCTGAAATACGAATCGAACGATTTTCTTCAGGATTAAACATTTTCATCATCTCAGTAAGAGCAGCACGATTTTCTTGAGACATTTGCATCATCATTTCACACATGGTATCCTTAAATGTGTTAGCTAAAAGAGCCATGGTTGCAGAGTTTCCAGACGTCGATTGATGGCGTTGGTTCGTCCCCTCTTCTGATGTAGGAAGAGGGGTGTTGTCATTGAAAGCAGTATTTTCATCAGACATAATTTATTTATTTTAAATCAAGCAAATAAACAAAATCACAACAACTAGAAATATAAATAACACGGTAGGTCCGTTTAGCTTGACCGCCGACGAGTGAATGCAATCGCTCACCGCTGCGCACGCCCTTTTATAAGGTGTCGGTAGTGGGGCGCGTCGGTATGAGTCACCTGTTTTTGCGCAAACAGAATTAAATCACTTGTTGCTTGAATGTAAATAATATTTGCGCCGACATGTTTATTATAGGTTTTAATTAATTAAAAACCTCAAAACACTTTACAAAAAATGCATTATTTATTTTAATCACATCTTTCACGGGCATGATGCGACATAACATATCCAGTATAAGGTGACCTCGGTTTTTCAGGCGTTTCGAACAATGATAGGTCAGCTTATAGTACGGTATTCAGTTGCGGACCCCGATTGATATTATTATTGCTCAAAAGCGGCCATTTTAGCGCTTGTGATCTTTATGAAGGACGCTTACGGGTAATATTTTACCAGATCTGGGACACGAAATATAACAAATTCACTGACAACCGTATCTAATTATAAACAACGGTTCTTATCACAGGCACCATTCGACAAGACTGCCTCATTAGTCTAGTGGTCCTAAAAACGCGACTGCTGCGCTAGAGGTCCCGGGTTCGATCCCCAGGTCGAGCAAAGTGTTATTGGATTTTTCTTAAAATCTCAGTAGCAGCTCGGAGTTTGGATTTGTGCCCGGTTAATGGCAATAGGCTCGCCCCCTATTACATGGGACCTAAACATACCGGCGAAATGTGAGTGTACATTAGTACACCTCTGCCTAACCCTTCGGGGAATACAGGCGTGACGGTATGTTACATTCGACAAGAACATTAGCCTACATCAGTCGCATCTCGGTTCGTTAGCAGTAATCCGTTTCCGAACGGTTATATCACAGGCCGCTCGTCAGCACATACCGATGACCGTGCAATCCGAAATACTTAATCCGTTGACGGACGGTTTAAATTCTAGTTTCATTTTGATGCCATTTTGTTTTAAATTTCGAACAGTTAGTAATGAGGACTCGTTCCATACTCATCATCAACCCATTACATTGTCCCACTGCTGGGCGCGGGTCTCCTCTCAGTACGAGAGGGATTAGGCTATAGTCCGCCACGCTAGCCTACTGCGGGTTGGCAGACTTCACACGCCGTCAAGAAAATCTCTCAGGCATGCAGGTTTCCTCACGATGTTTTCCTTCACCGTTTAAGCGCGTGATAATTAATTATTAATACGCACATGACTTCGAAAAGTCAGAGGTGCGTGCCTTGGATTCGAACTCGAGACCTTTGACTTGGTAGTCCAATGGTCAAATCACTAGGCTTTCACTGCACTCGTTCCATACTCGATAGAATGAAATTAGTAGTAGAGCCGGGCTGTGAGTGATCTTAAAAAACTCGGAATTTTTAATCTGAGCTGCTGATTGAGAATGAGTTTGACTTGCCGGTGCTTTCCATTCGACAGGAACAATCACTCAAAATCACAATTCACAAACTTGAATGAATGATAATGATGATGATGATGTATAGGATTAATGCAATAACTCAAACAAATTCTCTTCCTAAAGGAAATAACTAAAGATAAAATAAATAAAGTACTATGAAATAGTAAGTACTACCACATATTCCTTCCTTATTTTTTTCTCTTCAAGAGAATAATAACATTGGAATTAAACAGCGGGTACGGTAAGATTATTCATAAAACCGGAAACTGGTATAATAATAATGCAGTCAAAGATAATAAAAACGGCTTATCCTGTGAAACTTAGTCCATTATATTACAATGCGTTATCTGGTTTTCTATGGCGCTCCGGCAATGAAATAAGCGTGTTAGGAACGGTTTTTCAGTATGTTTTAGATATCAAATAATATTTTTGAAACTAGCTGACCCGGCAAACTTCGCACCGCCATATTTTATATAATGATATTTAAATAAAACTGTTACTTAAAAAAAAAATGTTTTATAAGAATTTTGTTCTGACAATAACGAACACAAAAAAAGTATTATCCAATTTGGTGCAGTCGTTCGGAAGTTATGCGTGTTATTAAACTACCATGATATTCAGTTGTTTACAGTCAGAGGTACTTAAAAGAGTTGTAGAGCGGCCTTGAATAACATTTTCATGTTTTTTTTTAATTTGTATCATTTATTAATTCCTTATCAAGTGCCTAAACACAATGTTTCAGTATTAAATAAGAGATAATAATTTAGGAATATATAACTACTTAAAAGAGAACTAAACTATACACAATATATAAAAACAAATTGTCACGCCCAGGCGTCGAAGTATTCCTCCGCATCACTGTCGTCTGGTAACGTGCCCAGAAGACTGGCAGCATTGCCACGTTGTATGGTAATACTAATTCTTTGTCCCAAGAATAACCCAGCCCTCTGGTCACGTGAATTATTAATTAATTTATACATTTTTTTTATCTTGTTCTACAAGATAAAAAAACATGGCTATTGTATAGCCATGTGTTTTACATTAGCTGTTAAATCAAATTCCTGCTACTTTTATTAAATTGATTTAAAAATCCAACCTGAACATTCGAAACAAAAGTTCTCCTCGAATTCGAAGACTTTTACCTAACTTAGTTTTTAAAGTAAAATCACGATTTCTAAACCTCGTGGCCTCTGTGAATTGCAAAACAAACTGGGAGAGGGCAAACGTGGGCCGAGAGCAAGCCGAGGCCGAACCGAACCGTAAACAGTCTTGGTAAAGCTAGTCAACCTTGCACTTTATCCGAATTGATTCAGATAGCCTACGGATAAGACCATTGCACTGCTAAGTCTTAGGTCTCGAGTTCAAATCTGTCATCTCTGAGTTCCCGAAGTTATGTGCGTATTAATAAATAATTATCACACGCTTAAACGGTTAAGGAAAGTTTTGCGGTGCCGCGGCGTGTGAAGTCTTCCATTCCACACTAGGCAAGCATGGTGGACTTAAGCCTAACCGCCCTCATTCTAAGAAGAGAAGTAAATGGGTTGATTATACCAAGCCAATCAAAAATTACAGATAAATATTAAAATTTTTAGTTAAATTATTATTATCAAGTTAATTTAACGCAAATTTATGTAACTATGGCGTGACTTACACCAAAAAGTGTTAATACGTAATGAAGAATGTTAACGAATTTTGATTATTAGCACTTCATATTCTCTGTCAAAAATAAAAAATACTAGTGAAAGAATTACTTCGATACGTCAATTAGTTTCCGTTTTAGAAGTAAAACAAGTTGTAACCGAACGACGCGGGCCGCCAGTTACGGTGTGACGTCATAGAACAACACGCTCAGTCTGGCTCACTCAGTCCGCTCGCAGTCGCGCGCCCGCGCCGTCGAAATTATAACTAAATTCTTTTAAAAATGTCCAATCCAAATACTAGGAAATCATGTGTTGTGCCTAAATGTAAAAATACAACTACCAATTCGCCGGAAAAGTTGTTTTTTATAGTTCCAAAAGACGTTAAAATGCGAAAAAAATGGATAAAAGCTTTTTATTTTTATTACTAAATAAATAAATTGCTTTAATTCATGTTTTTCGCATTTAAACATCGTTTGGAACTATAAAAAAAACCGGCCAAGTGCGAGTCGGACTCGCGCACGGAGGGTTCCGTACCATTACGATTTATGACGTATTAAAATAATCTACTGACTAGATCTGGTTCAGAAGTTTACATGGTAATGTACATCATATATTTGTTTTAGTTTTATTATTCTCTTATTTCAGAAGTTACAGGGGGGGGGGCACATTTTACCACTTTGGAAGATTCTCAGGCGCAAACTATTCAGTTTAGAAAAAAATTATATCCGAAACCTCAATATCATTTTAGAAGACCTATTCATAGATACCCCACACGTATGAGTTTGATGTAAAAAAAATTATAATTTCATTTCATTTTTAGGGTTCCGTAGCCAAATCGCAAAAAACGAAACCCTTATAGATTCGTCATGTTTGTCTGTCCGTCCGTATGTCACAGCCACTTTTTTCCGAAACTATAATAACTATGCTGTTGAAACTTGGTAAATAGATGTATTCTGAGAACCGCATTAAGATTTTAGAACTTAGAACTAAAACTATTTTTTTTTTCATCGAACCCATAAGTGTGGGGTATCTATGGAGAGGTATTCAAAAATGATATTGAGGTTTTTAATATCACTTTTTTCTAAACTGAATAGTTTGCGCGAGAGACACTTCCAAAGTGGTAAAATGTGTGTCCCCCCTCCCTGTAACTTCTAAAATAAAAGAATGATAAAACTAAAAAATATATGATTTACATTACCATGTAAACTTCCACCGAAAATTGGTTTGAACGAGATCTAGTAAGAAGTTTTTTTAATTCGTCATAAATCGTAATGGTACGGAATCCTCCGTGCGCGAGTCCAACTCGCATTTGGCCGGTGTTTTTTTTCTGTTTTTGTGTGAAAATCTTAATGCGGTTCACAGAATACATATACTTACCAAGTTTCAACAGCGTAGTTCTTATAGTTTCTGAGAAAAGTAGCTGTGTCATACGGACGGACAGACATGACGAATCAATAAGGGTTCCGTTTTTTGCCATTTGGCTACGGAACCCTAAAAACAACTTTTCCGGCGAATTGGTAGTTGTATTTTTACGTTTAGGCACAACACATGATTTCCTAGTATTTATTATAAAGAGGTTAGATCTATTTGGAGATAAAAGTATTTATTGTTGTGAAGACCATTTTGACTTCGTTTTTATTCCTCGCATTTCGGCGGCAACGAAATAACTATTTGTTGATAAATAATGCGCAACCATTAATCCATCTATTTTAGGTAGATTATCCGATTGCCCTTTTTCGAATCCTTAATCCATTTTATTAATCGAATAATATTTACTATTAACTTAATACGCGGACGAAAACACAACAAAATACTGCGCAAGCTATTACACCTACTACTATAACCGCTGGCGACTTGATACCATAGTGTAATTAGATTTCATTACACTATGTTGATACTAAACGGGCCGCGGCCCGCGCGGCGCGTTGTTGTATGACGTCACAAGTGGTCACGTGACTGTTAGCGGGACTCGATATTTTTCGAAACTTTGAATGCCTATAAAATCAAAACTACTAGGTATTTTTGACTACACCAAAAACTAGTGTATTTGTATACATACAGGCTTTACAGAGACAATATTTCAAGCGATTTGGCATACCTAGTAACATTCTCCATTATATCAATAGCGATTGAGTGCACAGACCGGGATGTAAAAAAAACAGGATTGAAACATGAGTAGTAATTACTAAACGATGAGGTTAATAATAGTTAACAAACGTATATTTGTAATCCATTTTAATTATAATCTGGATCAACTCGACCAAATACAAATAATATTTGGTTTTCAAAGTGATTGTGTATTGAATTTTACCTTGTTATATATTTATGTAATACATACAAAGGGAGTTGTTTTTTAATTGATTGATAACAATAATAAGAAAAACGACTGTTAAAAATTATACAAAGTTAAATTTGTTGATTTCTTAATTTGTTCATCTGTCTGAACTTTTATTAAATAAAAAAGAATACTGAAGCTTAAATCGCATTAATCATGATATAATATTAGAAAGAGCGTTGAAAATTAACTTTTGAACCGATAATTTTATTGTAATCATTGTCAGCCAATTCATGAACTGACGTCACAAATAAAATCCATGACATACTCAATAATTTGACCTAATTCTACGAATCGATAGAAAACTAATAAAAAATATGTGCTTTAAAATGGAAAATGAATGTCATACACTAGTTCTATACAATAGATACAATAATATCAATACATTTCACGACTCTTTGTTGGCGACTGGTTTTGTAAGCGTCACTCGTCAATGGTGGCTTTTTATTCTTCGGCGAATACATTTAGTTTATTATGACGTCATGGTGTAGTAGTGTAGGTTAGGTACGGTTTGAGTGTGTTAATAATGTTTTAAATTAATATATTTTATACTTGGCTTTTGATTGATTTCTCATTACCATGCCATCTTAAAAGCTACCTAAAGGCTAATAAAATTATTCCGTGTGGGAATCAAACCCGCATGTTTTCATATGCTCCAATATATTAGTTGTATGTACTCTATTTTACGGTCGTTGTGAAAATCTGCCTAAAATACATCGTAAAACAAAATAGCTACGGCGCTACGTGCTACGAATTCGCTACGAGTTTTAAACATTTTCAATAAAGGTATGCGGATCAGATGAAAAAGTTTGCATTGCCAAATACATACCTAGGTATATATTTTTTTACAGATGTTAGAGTCCCTTTGGACTTGGAAATATTTTGATAATGTTTATAAAATTGTTGGTACTTTTTAAATAGTCATAAAGTTAGACTGATTTGCTTGACTATCTTAATTT
The DNA here is from genome assembly GCA_958496365.1 of Subacronicta megacephala. Lineage (NCBI taxonomy): Eukaryota > Metazoa > Arthropoda > Insecta > Lepidoptera > Noctuidae > Subacronicta > Subacronicta megacephala. Next base: position 12,717,091 of record OY292523.1, on the reverse strand, counting down.
ATACAGCTTTTAAGTTTATTATGTCTATTCTAATATTATTTCACGCGCTTATTATTTAAACCTATTTAGGTTGGAGCCGTGTCATAGAATCTATACTTTAGGTAGTATAAATTGCGGAACTAACTCTTCTCTGTTTGTTTATTTTCTTTATACCATCATTATCATCATCATGTCCTCCACATCGGTGACGGCAGCTCCCCCTCCTTTTTATACCACTAAGATGGCAAACAAGGATACGGCCCGGCTGATGGTAAGCTTTTAAAGGCGGCTATGGACGCATTAATACGCATAATTCCGATGTATTTTGGTACAGGGTTAGATTGGACCTTGGAAAAAGACATAGAATTAGCTGTTGTCTTTAATAAGTCTTTAGGGAAGCGAGTGAAAATGCGGGATAAAAGTACATACATACATACACTCACGCCTTTTTCCCATATGGGTAGGCAGAAACTACAGAACGCCATCTGCTACGATTCTTGCATACTTCTTTTGCTTCGTCCACATTCATACATCTTGTCATACACATGCGCCGGTTGCGGGTACTACGCACCTGACCTTTCTGAAGGATCTCACCAATAAGGTCGTGGTATGTCTTTCTAGGGCGTCCCCTCCCGGCGACTCCACTGACATTCGCTTTATACATCCCTTTCGTTAATCGCCTTTCATCCATTCTCTCGACATGTCCAAACCATCTCAGCAGGATAAAAGTAGTAGTTAATAATAATAATTATTTATTAATATTATTATGTCGGCAGGTGGCTGCTCCGCCTTCGGGCACTCGTGCTTCGGTGGCCATGGCAAGAGATCGGGTGACAGCTCTGCTATCGATGTAAGTTACTGCCAGTATCAATTACTTTAATACACATACTAACTGTTCATGAATACATTTTTTTTTTATTGTTGTTTTGTGGCTGTAGTACCACTGCGACCAGTCGCAGTCGGTCTATTGTAATCACCACTTATTGATTTAAAGTTCACCGCTAAACCCTGCCACTATAAACTACAAGATTTTCTTAGGGGTGAGCTCCCTTATTTCATCTGGGGTTAAGGCATGTTTCCCCAGTTGTACTTTGCGCTTGTGTATCTGCGGTCCGCATTCCCCCAGAAGGTGAAGTGGCGTTACATACATACATACACACACGCCGTTCACCCACAAGGTGTAGGCAGACCGCCACTTGCTACGTTCCTTGCATACCTAACTCTTTCGCTTCTTCCACATTCATACATACTTTTCATGAGTAGGTCTTTGCTTGGTATGTGAGAAGCGAACTGAAAACCCGTCTCCAGTAGGCGAAGTTTCGGTCACATGGCCTATTGGGGCAGCTAGAATATTATAAGTTGGTTATTTTTTATTATATTTGATATTGATGAATGCTAAATATCTTTGAAGATATAAATTTTAGCCAAAGAAAAAATCGACCTCACGCATGGTTCGAACCTGCGGCCCTCCGGTTAAAAACACCAGTATAAGTACAGGCTTTGCTAACAAAGCTACAGAGCGTTAATTGACGTCTTAAGGTGACGTTGGCTCCATCTATTAAAGAAACATATTACTATGTCCCTAAACCGACATGACTTAGTTTACAGTTAGTTAAATTCCGGACCTTTTTACGATAAGTTTTTTAATATATAAAATTAATAATAATAATAGTTAAAATGATAGTTAAAATACTGGTTTCTAACAATTACGCGAATATTAGACATTGAAATAAAACTACTTTTTACGGATTTTATCGCGTTATATTGATTATTTTAAATTCCCGACGTTCCGGATCCTTTACAGCATCCATGGTACAGCATACAGTCCACCCGTGACCATTTTATTTCAATGATAGTTAAAAGGTAAGGTGGCATCGTACGACATCGTACTTGCTGTAAAGCGAGTCATGTCGGTTGAGATGCAAACTTGCATTTCTACATCTGATGTAATGACGTCACACATGTAAATTCATAATGTGAAGGCAAATTTCGAGCTGGCGGGTGGGACTCGCGGTGGCTTAGTGGTCATAGCGTCTGGTATACCTAACCAGAATACGTAGGTGTGAATCCTGCCCGCGGTCCAACTTTTCCTTCACTAAAATAACCCTTTTAACATTCAGCTATGTCAACTTGAGGAGGGAACTATGAAGGGCTCTCTCCTAAAGCTACATACAAGTGTAATCGTCGTAACAGGAGAGTATAATAACATAACATGATCAAATTTTTGTTCGGGGGGTGGGCAGTGACGTTCAGTGAAACGATTATGACACTTTGCCGTTGCCGCGTGTGTAAGGTTTTATTCCTACCTGAGGGAAGTATTTGTTATTTGTTTCGACTCTTGTTGTTATTCGTTAATTGCTTGTTATCTAATACCTCCTGTATCCTTTTGTTCTTTAAAAAAACAATAAAACTATCAATAACTAGGTGAGGATTCGAAACATATTGTCGTAACGTAGGTATAGTGAATTTTAGATAAAAATACAACATTCCAATAGGATTTAATTTAACTCGTTAAGTTTCATATAGTAGACACAATGCTTTATCTATTTATCTAATTAATGGCAACCGTACCTATATTATCATCAGTAACCAATTTGCTGTTTCACTGTGTATTGGGTACGTTTGTCCTATATAAAGAATGGTTATGGTACGGTCTCAAAAATTAATTGCATTCAATAGTAACGAATTAAAAAATTGGCTGGGCTTAATTCTTTGTAATATGGTAATTATTGTCGTCGTAGTTCAGAAAATTAAGAAAAAGAATTCCTACTTTTTGAAGTAGTTAAATGATTTTTTTAATGTTATTTCGAATCGTGATGGTCAGGAACTATTTATTAGTTGCAATGTTCCAGTTTACACAGAGCACGAACACTTCAGTATAAAATAATATTCCAATTTTGATAGCTTCAAAATGTCAACAATAAAACTATTTCACACTTCAATAAAACCTCTTAATGCAAAAAGGTAAATGATAGCATTATTATTACGACCACACATTAAAATCTCCGTGCCATCGCGTGCCAACGACTGTTAATAAAATGGTAGATTACGACCACATACCGACCACTAATTACCATACCGTGGAGGTGTACCTAATAGTGTTGTACTATAATTGATTTTGAGCTGTCGTGAATTTTATGCCAGTTATTTTTGGTATTTCCTGGGGAAATGAAAATTTCCCTTTCAGTCTGTTAAAACGTGTTACAGTTATTTGACGCCTTTCTGGTTATGATTTCTGCACTATCTCTTTGCCATTTTGCAGCCTTATCATCAAAAATCAGAAACTAGATCTCAATTAAATGAATTCGTATCAGTTTATAATAGCAGTAAAAACAATTTTGATAACATTTAAAATTCCCCTTTACAGACTTTGACATACAGTAAATAGGATTGGTATAGCGAAACTAAATCAAACTGTTTCGCGATGATATAATTTGTATCTTATACCACGTCCACGTCCAAGATTAAAAGCGTGATCCTCAGTTCGTCTACATATATTTGTATTTATTTTAACGTAAAGTACATTGTTGATAGTTCATTGTTTGAAAAAGACGTACGTCTTCACCTGACCGCTAGAAGCGCTGGAAGAGGTATTTTCATAAAAAAATCATTATACCTAAGCGGTGACTGTTAAGTTCAAATTGCTACTAAACCTTTGACATTTTGGTCATTTAAAATAGAGAAAGTTTTATAGCTTAAGTTTTTAATTATCCTGGGCACTATTACACCCTTTCTGGGTATCCTTAAAAAGGGAATGGAATTATAACCGCGGGTCTTAAGTTGCGGATATGAGTACTCGTTGAGTGCGTCACTAGTGGTCAAGCTTATGTCGGACCTCCTAACCACAATATTTTCTAATTACTAACTCTGCTTTTAGTGAAACTTTTGTAATTGAAGTGGACTGGTCAGGGGCTCTTGACTCATACATTACCACTATTAGTTCCCCTCATTTGAGAAATTGTTTTGCGTCAAACTTTATTAAATAAACACACCGGCCATTTAACTTTCGGGTATGAATTGACGGTAGTGTAATAAAGTTTTCACCTACTTTTTAGGGACAATATTTAAAGGAGCCTGTTCCTAAAGCAGAAAAAGTAATTAAATGTACCAAGGCAATTTTCGTTACGCTTAGGTACTGCATTGAAATATAGTATGTTCAAAATAACTGAGTTTTAATAGTTAAATTTACCAATGTAAAATCATTGCGTAAAACGCTTTAAGTCCACTTTTATTATTCGTACCGCTGTTATGTGGAATGACTTCCCGAGTAGGTCTTCCCCGATGGATATAAGTAATCTGGGTGTCTTTAAATTATGCGTGAATTGGTTTCTTCTTGGCAAGGCGCTCCGTCGTAGATCGCAGTGTCGCTTAACATCAGGCGAACTGGCGGTCAAGCGTAGGCCTATCATGAATAAAAAAACCTTCATACAAGCAGTTGACAGAAAATGTAAATCGGAAAATTGCTGACACCCACTGTTAGGCGTCTTACGTTGTGATACCTCTATTTATCACACAATGAATGAAAGAATGAACTTTTGAATTGAATAAAGTATTTAACATATCTAGTTTCTGTACAATTCTAACATTTAGCTTAGCTTTATTCTTTAATCTTCGTTACCGTTCAGTTCCAATTTTGACGGCTCTTGAATGCATTTTCTGGGTATCGGCACAAAAGGGAATGGATAGAGCGAAAAGGGAGCTAACCTTGTTGAAAGGTTAAAAGGTAATATCGTTAGACTTTCCACTAATAGTGGAAAGTCTAACGATATTACCTTTTACAATTGTCTGTACATTGGGGTACGATTGGTAAAGTTTTTTTGCTGAAAGTGATCGTATATTCGAGATCAAAGAGATGTTTATTGCTTTGGCTCTTCAAAAAATAGCCTAAATAACAACATAGTCTTCAACCCTACATTCACGTTTACTTCTACAGTTGTTTAAACTGCCTCATTAGTATAGTGGTCCTAAGCGCGACTGCGCTAGGTTTGATTCCCAGTTCGGGCAAAGTGTTATTGGGTTTTTCTATGATATTCTCGCTAGCAGCTCGGAGTTTGGATATGTGCCCGGTTAATGGCATCGGACCTAAAAATACAGGCGAAGGCGAACTGTGAGTGTATAATTTCCATCCGGGGATTACAGGCGTGATGGTATGTTTTATGTTCTTCATTTGTTTAGCAGTTATCAAGTCAGGACTTGGTAGCGCGACACCAGCTCGGCCAGGAGGAGACTCCTCCGCACCCCGTCTACCCTCACTCGGGCTACAACGTGCTGGCTGCTGGAGACGACATCATACCCATTCGGGATGGAGGTGAGGATGACAGTACGTAGCCAAAAATTCAACACATTTGTGGTCAAAATAAGACCCTGTATTGCCTTTGGACGGCCACAAAGAGGTGGTCAGGAGACTAAGGGCCTGTTTCACCACCACCGGTTAAGCACTATTACCAGATTAATTCGAAATTTGAACAGAATTTGTTTGTATTTATGTGTCAGTTAATGTATCGGGAACTTATCTGGAGGCGGTGAAACAGGGCCTTAATTAAGGTAATAAAATCACATTCTAACAGATATTTCAGCCAATCCTAACTATACCTAATGTATGTAAAAATTACATCGCTATCCATGTCTGCAGGTTTATACGATCGCGATGACGGCGCCGCTGCCAGGGAGGTAATGAAAATGAAACTCCGGAACATCTTCAAACACTGGGTGAGAACTTCTTGCATAAAAGTATACTATGAACTTCGTTAAATGGCACCTCAATATTCATGATGATGATTATAGGGTTCTTATACCTGTGAAATAATTGTAATATACAATTACAATTATTTCACAGGCTCACCAATACACCAAGCACTAGCCTCTCCTATGTCTCCCATAATCTCTCATGACATATGTTTATATCAGGCAATGGTCACACTGCCATTATGCCAACTGACAGCTGTTAAGTCAAGCTGTCGGCTACTGCTTATGCATGTGAGACAGTGTTATTATATCTATTAAATATATATAGAAGTACAAACACTACAATGATAATGATGAAGCACAAAAACTTTGCCTGATTCGAAAATGAACACAGAACCTTATGCTTCGCAGTCACGCTTTGTTCACATCGATCAATGAGGCAGTATTTTAACTTATTGTGATACTACGAAGGGCGCAGGATTTGCAATCATGTGGTTGTCGGTTCGAATCCCACCCATTGCACTACCGACGTGAACTTACTCGTAACACAAGCATTTGGCTTAGCACGAGGGGTTAACAAGATTACTAACTAGTAATATACGAGCCACATAGCTAGAAAGCCTTTTTTTTTTAAAGGCCAATATATACCCCGCTATCCTGTCAATTTTTGGCGCTGGAGCATTATTTATTTAGTTTCTTCAGACTGAATTATTAATAAACTTTGAAATAAGTCGACTGATACTGTTGTGCATCGTAAAGTTAAAAACTTAGCTAGTTTCAAGTTGATTAAAGTTGTGTGAGAACATTGACAGACACATGGGAAATGTAGTTCTAGTTACTTTGTTCAATTAAATGTTTGATATAACATAACATACTATCACGCCTGTATTCCCCGAAGCGCTAGGCAGAGGTGTACTAATGCACACCCTGACTTCGCCGGTATGTTTAAGTCCCATGTAATAGGGGGCGAGCCTATTGGCATTAACCGGGCATAAATCCAGACTCCGAGCTGCTACAGAGAATTTCATAGAAAAAATCAATAACACTTAGGTCGGCCTGCGATCGAACCCAGGACCTCTAGCGTAGCAGTTGCGCGTAGGACCACTAGACTAATGAGGCAGGCAGTAATGTTGGATATATAATCCATTTTTTTTTGTGTAGTATTAACTAGTACTTACATGGCATATCTAATAATATATCGTTTAACGTATCTTTATATGACCAAAGTTTTAGTCCACCTTGGTAGAAGTAGGGGTGATGTTTACTCACAGAACAGTCTGGATAATTTGAAATCCTATGTAATAAAGGGCGAGCCGTTTGCCATTAACCATACGTGCATACAAACTCAAAGCTGCTACTGAGAATTTTATAGAAAAACCTAATAACTTTGCTCAACCTGGGACGCGAACCAAGGCACAGCAGCAGCACTTGTACGTAATTGTGCCCTTGCCTGATCTAGTTAAAAATAAAAACATTAAGTTTTTCTAAAGACACTTTTGCAAGTGTCTTTAGAAAAACTAAATGTAGAAAAACTATTATAGAAAAAACATATAATTTATGGCAATGAAGCAGTTCAATAGAATAAATAATACATTTATTCTATTGAACTGCTTCAGGTATATAACTTAATTTATTTAATCGTATTTTTTTTTACAGATGGACAATTACAGGCGGTCACAGCAAAATCCCGACGACGGTTACTACATTGAAAACTTGTAAATTATCTATACGTAATATACATATTTGACACTATACCCATTATTGTAACAAATCTTTCAAGTACCTACCATGAAGTAAGCTCGATTTGCAAATAGGATACATTACATTACAAATATAAATAATATAATTTCTAAAATATAAAAAAGTACTTTAATAAAAATTATTACATGTGATTTTCTTATTTATAATTTCTAAATTAAGAAAAAATTATATATTTTTTTTTCTCGACTTTCCGCCGCTTAGTACTAAACTGTATTATTTCATAAATAATTTAAATTAATATGAAAATCAAGCTTATTTCCATAAACCTATTTCATTCAAAATCGTGTTATCTTTTTGTAGTAGGTTTATGATATAAAAATCTCTGTCAATTAAATATTTTCCTGAAAAATCGTGAACGAAATATATTATAATGGTATCTACTGAAGTTATTGAAAATCTAAAAATATATTTTACAAACTGTTTTTGTGAATAAGGCTGGCAATCTTTATTAGTTAAAATGTTATCTGTGTCATTATAAAAATGTATAAATTGTAAATTTATTTTTTAATATAATTTTTCCAAATTTAATTCTTATGGTACCTGAAAATACGTTTAAATTACCTTGTTACTATTTAATAAAAATGAATGTTTGGCTAACATAAGTTTACCATCAAAAACGGATGATAAAATTAAATAACGATTAACTTATTATATGTAGAAATTGACTGTCTCTATGAAATAAGAAAATTTTGTGTATTTATTAAATGGTTAGATACATATAATGTGACGGCATCGTTGTTTTCTTTTTTTAACCCTCATCTGCTATAAAAGTCTGTACAGACTTTGAAATCTGTAAAAATATTACAACTATAAAACCTTTATATATATAAACGGACAGCTGACAGACATACTTAGGACTAAATTGGCACTTTAATACGCTAAAGAGATATATGGTGCTAGAAGTCATGAAAAATTACATTAAGACTGAATCGTTTTCATTGTAACATATCATCACGACTGTATTCCCCGAAGGGTTAGGCAGAGATGTACCAATATATACACCCACTTTTCAATGGAATGGTTAGGTCCCATTTAATAGGGGTGAGTCTATTGCCGCTAATCATACAAATCCTAGGGGAGGCCGACGTCCAGCAGTAGACGAGTATGGGCTGATGATGATGATGATACAAATCCATACTTTAGCTGTTACCAAGAATTTCATAGAAAAACAGAACAACACTGCTCGATTAGGTAATCAAACCCTCCTGGGTTTGTTGCCTAGAGATCCTCCTCTAGCTTAGCAGTTGTTGTGCTTAGAATTACTAGATTAATCAGGCAGTCCAGGCAATTTTCATAGTATTAAGACTAAATCGCTATTATAATATTCAAACATAAAAACCCGAAAACCTTTACTCTTTCTTGTGTAAAATAAAAAAAATATGATTAGGTCATAATTATTTCACATTAAGATATTACAGTGTGGTATCGTTATCAAAAAGAAAAAAACTACCTTTTCATCGTAATGATAGAAATATACAAACAAGCAAATAAAGAATTCCTTGCCGACGTTTTTATATGAGTAGATCTCGAGATTTGATGAACACGCACTCACGGTCTATGGCAGCCATTTACTAAATGGCTCTCAGCTTTCCAAAGATTCCCAAAATGTAAGTATACACATACATTTACAGTTGTTTACAAAGAGGTTGGAGGGATGAGCATGTGGATTATAAAAGATAAAGACCGGATTTAAGAACAAACACTGGTTCAAATGCTTATTGTTATGTCTATTTTCTTAAATAATAGTAGTGCCTTACCCTATATAACAAAAGATAATTAATCTGTATGTTTACGCCGATGTGGACTAAATTTCATAGAAATAAAACAAACTTAAGCTTAAATATCGATACAAAAAATAATCAAAGCTTTACCAAGAAAATATAAAATCATTTTCATTAAAAAGAATAGGATTTTTTTATAAAAGTAAAGCTCTAATATTTTAACAGAATTAGGGCAGACAAATATTATTTTATAAAAATTAAACAATGCTTATTAATAATTTAATATGGGTTGATGATGAAGAAAATTTGAGACAGACAAACAGAATTAAATATTAAACCCATTTCTTTTGTCATTCATGCGCCATCTCACCTCAACACATTGTCAAAATCTTGGAGCAAGGTAGTGCCCCTACCAAGAAGAGCCAAGCGAAGTGCAAGAAGGGAACTAGCTACCTTTTCTAGAAGCGCTTCGTGGTTTTTTTTAACCCTCTCGACTCCGTTTGGGTTATACGAGATAAACTAATTCTCAGGATATGATGTCAATCGTGGAGTTATAAAACATTTTAAGTTTCGATTGCATAGTTCTTATGGTTTAGGTTTGATATTGATATGGAAAATCTCGATTTCGTCACTGACTCACTGATGATCATGAAATTTTTAGGATACTGAACCTATCTGCAGAGCATATTCGGGGCTCATGTTCAAGGCAGACATATCCGCACCCGTACGTGGGTATAGACATGGCTATGGCATGCATAGTAGGGAGATTAGGGAAATTACTTGTGGAGTCCCACAGGGGTCTGTGCTTGGACCGCTCTTGCGGAACCTCGCATATTTCTTATATAAGGTACTATTTCTTTCCTTTTTAAAAATGCATCTTTAGCTTAGTATAATTTGTATCCACCTTGTAGTGATGTCGAATATTGCGTTAATCTAACGTAATCTTATGTGCCTCATGGGGCAATGAAAGAACTAATAGGGTTGGTTATTCTTAATTGAATCCCGAGTAATCCATTTCGAAAATATTCACGCAAAGCCCTTTTATAATAATCCCAAAGTAATACAATTCACGTCAAACGCACGTCATTCATTCATATGTTTGTTTTGCTTCACCAATTAAGAAACTTTTAATGAGAATTTAATTCATCATTTGAATAAGCAGCACGTATCCTTAGGCTGGGTTCGGACAAATGTATAATTTAAAGTATTTTGAAATGTTACGCGAATTCTGCCTGAATTGTACATACATCTACAAGTAAATTTTGATAAAAATTACATCTTTAACAATATTTCGAATATTTTATTCACTAAACTCAAGATATCTGCTGGGCAGAAAGGTAACAATGAAAAATATCATTCAAGTCAAAAAAAAAAATCAGGAACTTGTATTGGTTCTTAATTTTAATTGACACCAGGAGTTTCCTTTTAATCGTTTATTGACCTAGTTGTTATTTGTAAATGAATAAATAAATAATAATAAGAATAAAAACATGTGCCAAAAATAATATAAGTACCTAGTGACAGTAAGCATATAAAATCCTAGTCTCCACACTAAAATGACAACAACATTGCCCCAGATATTTCAGTTCTCATCCCGTAATTTAAAATGAATTGTTCCCATCCATTATTCCTACTATCCAGTATCCAATTCAGATCATGTTAGAAAGTGTGTGTACGCCTTAACGACGGATTTACGACCTTATGCCAAATTTTAAACTTTTTAATTCGCAACCGAGTTGAGGTAATACCGGGAACTCCGGATAGCAACCCTGATCACAGCTTAATTAAGGATTTAAATTGGCGATATATTGTTGGATACATGTGGACCATAACACTAAAATAATTTTACGAATAAAAATTTAAATACAAAATTGATAATTTTTACAATTAGGTATAGCTAGTTAGTTAAACAAAATTTAGAAATTCCTTATTTTTATAACGAACTAAAATATTCCGTGTACGTGTTATAAATTAGAAGTAGGGCAGGAGGATAAGGATTATAATGTTAATCATATAATTGATATTATGTTATAAGTAAAGACCCAAATACAAGGAATCTTTATTTCCATAATTAAAATAAATATTATATTAAATATTTCCACAACTAAATTAAATATAATATATACTAATATAATAGCATCGCGGTATGATCCTTAAGAGCGGGGCAAATTAAATATTTTTAGAACGAAAATGAAGATGATTAATAAATCAATTAGTGTTCGTATTAAGAAAACTTCTTTTATTATACCACTCGATCATTGCAGTCAAAACATTTTTTTTCTTCTTCCCACTTATTGGGAACACATGATATCTACATATTTTTAATAGATAAGTTTATTCTTTTTTAAGTCAATAGTCTAGGATAGCTTGTAAGCCGGTTTGGCTTTTAGTAACACAAATAAGAACTTTTCTCTGTGTTTTCATAACCCGACGGGTCAATAAAATTTTCTGTTGGCTTCCAGTGTAATGTTTTAGTTAAGGCTAACGTTAATTGCAAAATATCTGTATCTGTTTTATAATTTTCCGAGGTCCTAAACCACCTTATTATATAAATTATAAAAAGGCGTGATGGTATTTTATGTTTTATGTCGCAAACCGTATTCAAAATTTTGCTCTTGTGGTTGCGAATACAAATACAATTTCCACAAGTATTCACGCTCGAAACTCGGAATTACTACTTGTAGACTTGATTTTAGTTAATTATGAATGTCAAACTCACGATCCATGAGACTGGAGCCAATCGCTCAACCACTGGGCTTATCGCGCTGTCAAAGTTAATTTTGTAACTGATTGAGCCATAATATAACCACAGTTTGTATAATCTTATGTCATGAAACCAGAATTCAGAGTTAATGAGGTTAAAACAATATCTATGTATAATAACAAAACCAAGTTCTCCTTAGAAATGACTATCAAAACTATTGGATCTTGAATGGGATATGTTCTTTGTATTGTATAATGTATCCATCTATCCATCCACCCATCCATTATCCAGCCATAGAATGGCGGATTGGTTAGTATTTTGATTAAGAATCACAATAGTATTAATATTTAGCATGTGTTAATACTAAATACAAAAAAACAATAACCAGCAAACTGCCGCATCAGTCTAGAGGTTACTCAATACTCAATATATTTATTGCACTCCATAATCTTGTTAAATGTTACATTATCACATAAGGCATATCATGGGCCCTGCAGGGTACAGCAACTTAGAAGAGAGGAGGATGCTATCATTATTATTTTATCTCTGCCAACCCCAATGGGAGACAGGCGCACAGGTATTTATATATAAGTATATCTATTCATAAGTTTATTTATAAGGTTCTAAGCGATACCATATTTAATGAGATATTTATATTGTAGCCTTTGAATGATTAGATGGCGAAGGAAAACGTCTTGAGAAAACTCGACGGTGTGTGAAATGTGTAAACCCGCGCCATCGTGGTCGAATATACCTTAAACCTTCTTATTCTGAGTGTCAGTTCACATGTGATATTGCAAGCGAATATTTTAAATCGATATCCACGATAAGTTGCATTAAAGTCATAGCTTTGTGCGATAGGCAGGCAGTCAATATTCTGGATCTTTGCAGTGACGTTAACGATATTGTTAGGTAAATTTTATAGGTTTCTGAGATTTCTGAACGTAACAAACGTGAAAATGCGAAGACATAGGGAAGTATACCCATTTATTTGTATAAGGGGTTATGGTTAATGAGAATTTTGTAAAGATTCAACTGCTCTTTGTTTAACCTAGGTATTCTCTCTGATTTGAGGGTATTCTTTACTCTTAGTAGAATTAATAATATCTTTATAAAAGGTAGAGATAACAATGAATGAAATATAAAACAATATTACAAATGGCGAGCAAAGTGTTTTTCTATGATATTTTAAGTAGCAGGTCAAAGTTTGGAATTGTGGGCAATAGGCTCGCCCCCTATTATATGGGACCTAAACATACCGTGGGTATACATTAGTACTCCTCTGCGTAACCCTTCAGGAATACAGGCTTAACGATATGATGGTATCTTATTCTTTGAATCAGAGAAAATTAGGGTAGTAAGTAGTTAATTAGTAACACTTTGATTTTTTTTTAATCTATAAAGCTTCTTTGTTTGAAGTCGCTTCTCTGGAACCACCAGTCGGATTTAAAATTGAATTTTTTTTTATATGATAGTCACGTTCATGATGAAGGCTTATCTAGTATCACGCTACGGCCCTTAAGACCGAGGCTAAGCAGGTGAAACCGCAGAGCATAGCTAGTTACATATTATATACTTAAGATTAATAAAGTTTTGCGTTCTGATTTATTACGACATCTAATTCTACAGACTTTCCAACTCCCGGAACGATAAAATGTAGTGTAACATGTTAAAGTCAGCGTTTAACTGTAAAGAACTGAAGTTTTAATTATAAAACACGTACGTGACCGAAATGTAAGGTTTAAATTGAATTGTGTTTTGTTATGGCGGCGCCAGACGGGCGGCGATTGTCGAGCGTTTTAAGGGTTGGTTTGTCAATGCGTTCGTGAATTTTGTGTTTACATGCTTCCTTCTGTTCTTTAAGTTTACCGTAGTATTAGCGGGCTGTTATCAGCAACTCCACGATTTAGATAAATTGATGATTAAAAAAATGATCATTATTTTTTAACAGCAGTTACTTATCAGCAGATTTCTCATTTAAGTAATCATAGCGTTTTGAAAAATATAACTTTATTATACTTATATATTATTATTTTTTAATTTTCATGCTATAAAGTTGTTTTTTTTTTTTTTAATAAAAGTTTACTAGCAATGTGGTCCACACATTACTAGTAATCTTGTTAACCCCTCGTGCTAAGCTAAATGCTTGTGTTACGAGTGGGTTCACGTCGGTAGTGCAATGGGTGAGTTTCGAACCGGCAACCACATGATGACAAGTCCGACGCCCTAGCCATTAGGCTACCGCCGCTTAAAGTTTCAGTGAAGAAAAAATTCTACCTTGGGCAGGAATCATACCTACGACTTCTGGTTTAATACAACGGTATGATCAACTAAGCCATCGCGAGTCCCGCGATAGATAGGTAGGTACTATTCATTTTTAGTTTGACTTGAGTTTTATCAGATGCGGCTGTCTGGCAAGGCCTTATATTGTTACACTCATGGGAATGAGAATATCACATAATATGTTTTCAAATTTAATCATGCTTAGTGTAGTGTTTCATTTCTTAGCAATCTAGTATATTTTTTTAGCAAAATGTTTAGCCATTAAATGAGGGGATCGTGGCTAAGTTACCTATAACTATAATAATAACCAGATATGCAAAGTTTAGTTGGGCCTGGCGCGGTGATTTTTGGATGGGTGTGGAGACCCCTCCGTGTGTCCGAAAGTACGTAAAGCAGGTGGTCCTGATTTTCCATACAAACACAACCCAAGCCAAAAAAACATGATTGCCAATCGATCTTTCGAATTATAAGTATTGTTAATAAATTGAGTATAGATCTGACGAATTTGCTTCGTGTAAAATACTGATATTCAGCTATATCTGGTTAGATTGGGAGATGTCTATAACATAGGGAGAGAAGGCTAGAAGGATGATGTTAAAGCTATTATTATTAATAATTTCAAGATCTAATTTGTTTGCGGGTTAGGTATAGCTACAATTTGTGTAAAAGCTCTAGATTTGAAAAATGAAACGAAGGTCTCCGTCCAGTAATGGGATAACTAGTAGAAAACTTAAAAAAAACACATACGTCACTCGTTCCGAAACAATGACCCAAAAAACAACAAGAATATCTCAGCATTCGCCTATTATATATTACGTCATAAATCTATAAGTATAGGCAATTTTTCTCATTATTTGCATACAATACATAATATAATAAATAACTCAATAAACCAACTTACTTCAGAACAATATTTTTTTTATTTTTTCCTGTTATTAAGTAGATTTGCTGTTTATGGCCATAATATCACTGAGACCGCAGTCGGTCCATTGTGATCACTTTATCAAGTAAATTGAAGGGTTACTTGAAAAAGGGCAATTTAAAAAACTTTCAAGAATGAAATCTACTATCTATTATGTTTCAATTACATGTACGTAGGACGTAGGTATTCGTATGTCATTCCGTCATTTTCCGGTATTTACGGCAGCCGGGACGGTTACACGGCTGAATAAGGAAATGAGCTCACTAATGATACGACCAACTTGTCTCTATGATACCCTGGTAGTTTTGCTACTGCACATTTTACTTTAGATTAGTTGGTATGTTGTGCTATTTATATAGCAAATATGGGAAGGGCCTTCGTTCAGCAGTGGACTTCATTTGGCTGATATGATGATGATGGGAAGGGTAATAGGAGGTATGTATGTATGTATACGCTTGTATAATTTGCTGAAGTGGTCACAAAAAAGTCTTAAGTACAAAATAACATAACATACCATCACGCCTGTATTCCCCGAAGGGTTAGACAGAGGAGTACTAATGTAATCAAATCAAATCAAATCAAATGTTTTTATTTCAAATAAGCTTTCACAAGCGTTTATGAAACGTTATTGACTCTAGTTGCACGGTTCCAAAAAGTTGATCCCATGGAGAAGAATCCGGCAAGAAACTCCATGGACACTCTTTTAAAATATATGTACACCCACATTTCGCCAGTACGCAGTTCCAAGGTTCGCAGGTCCCATGTAATAGGGGGCGAGCCTATTGTCATTAACCGGGCCCAAATTCAGACTCCGAGCTGCTGCTAAGAATTTCATAGAAAAACCCAATAACACTTTGCTCGACCAGTGGATCGAACCCAGGAGCTCTAGCTTAGCAGTCGCGCTAAGGACCACAGTCTAATCAGGTAGACTTACAAAATAGATACCTCTAATTTTTTTATTTGATACCAAACCATTTTATTAAAAAATCTTTTCTTGTGTGAAACTCGTTGAAGTTGCGTCTTTGAGTTGAGCACTTTTAGTCAAAGGAGATAAACCAAGATCACTCCCACCTCACACACCTGATATCAAATTTATCTTTCATATTTCTATCCTTATGGTGACGTGAGTAACTTCTATCAATGGTTGCTTTTAACTTGATACTAATAGAGGTAAATTACTATCAATAGACTGAATCAAGATTAATAGAAATTCAAGTTAACCCCCTATAATTTACTCGCAGTTAATATTACTTTCTGAGCTTATACTATCATCGTTTAGACGTACAGGTAATCTAGCGACACGTGAAAAATTCAATTTGGCCGAGTGTTGCAGCCGGGATGCTTGATTCTTGCTGGAAGTGGCTTTTTTGTGGTACGGACAATCCACAATCTTAGGACCACTAGACTAATGACTGCCTCATTAGTCTAGTGGTCCTAAGCGCGACTGCTACACTAAAGGTCCTGGGTGCGATCCCCAGGTCGAGCAGTGTTATTGGGTTTTTCTATGAAATTCTCAGTAGCAGTTCGGAGTCTGGATTTGTGCCCGGTAAATGGCAATAGGCTCGCCCCCTATTACATGGGACCCAAACATACCGGCGAAGTGTGGGTGTACATTAGTGCACCTCTGCCTAACCCTTCGGGGAATACAGGCGTGATGGTATGTTATGGACAATCCACATGGATCGTCTTCCACCTGGTGGGGCGGCATGGTATAACAGGTTGCTGGAACTAGCAAGCAAAAATGATTTTACGCTTCGATGGTAAGAAAGAAATGGAGGCGTTCATTCTACTCTTGCCTATGTAAGAACGAATCAATCTATGAAATAAAACTGCTTGTAATCCAATTGATCACGTACCTATTGGTAAGAATTTCGATAGTAATGTGACTGCCAATCTAACAGTCCAGTGTCTCGACTCAATCTGTGGATCGCTCCCTCGTCAGTTAAATATCATATATCTTTTATAAACTTGTTTTGTTAAAATAATAATTTAGGTATTCATTTATAACAATAACACACCAACAACTTAACATAAATGATACTATTCTGTGTTACTAAGTCACTTATTAGCAGGCTTGCACGGATTTTTATAACTTAAAACAATAAAAAGTAAAAGTTTTAAAAACAATTACTTATAAGTAATTCACCTCATCACTTTCCTACTTCTGGGTATAACCAGACGCGAGTATTACTCGCAAATAAAATAAATTAAGAGATAATATACTACACAGAATTTACATAAAGTATTAATTAATTAATTACTCACGAAATTCCTTCACAGAAAATCTATTTTGCAAAACCATCTTTGTTTCAAATCAAAGATGGTTTTTTTTTCTTACCCATTTCGTCCCACTGCTGGGAAAAGGCCTCCCTTTCCTCTTTCCAAAGACTGGGTCGCTAAAACTTTGGATAGGTCCCAAAGTTTTAGCGACCCAGTCTTTCCCAAAGGAGTCGAGATGGTAGTTAGTGGGAACAAAAATAATTTTACATCTTCGTTAATAAAGAGTCGGTTGAATTGACTACTCGTTATTCTGCAATTCAAATCGCTCGGATATATCGTTGCGACGCGACGCGGAGTGTCTTGCGTCTATCGATGTCGATATCAGAGATGCACTAAACTCGATATTTTTATTTCTTTCATTTAAGAGATGTCCTGTCTATCGTATCGATAGGTACTACATTATAATTAATACGTTTTTTTTTTTAAATTTTATATTCTAATTACCTACTGTCTCAGTAGTCGTAAGTACGATTCCCGAGTCGAGCAGTGTTATTGGTTGTAACTATTAGCAGCATCTCACAGCTTGGAGTTGATAAATAATGAAAATTAAATATTTCTTTGGTTAATTCATTATTTTCGCCTCATTACTTTAGTGTTTCGCGTGACTACTACGATCGAGGTCCCGGGTTCGGTGTCCAGGTCAAGTGCTATTGAGATTTTCTAAGAAAATCTTAGTAGCAGTTCTGAGTAAGGGTTCAGTTCAGTTTATGTCAATAGATTCGCCTATTACATGAGACACAGTGGAAAAAATGTTTTTTTATTTTATTTATTTAGGGATAATAAACAGCTACAACATAATACATAAAACATATAGAAAGATTTAACACAACAAAAAAAATAAAGTAATGTTGTAGCCCACTACATTATCCACAGATTAGACATAAATTATAAATCTCGATTACATTAATATTACACTGCAATTAATTAAATACTATAGAGCTAACCACTAAAATTCAGGTCTATTGTAGAATAAGTTAATACAATTAAATGAAAAATGGAACCTTTCGGGGAATATAGGCGTGATGTTATGTTTTGTCGATACGAACAGTAAAATCCAGGGAAATTACTTGGCGAATGAGGTTCAGCAACTGAGGTAGAAAGGGAGAGAGAAACCGAATACAATAATACTTATTTCAATAGTAAACAATCTGACGATGGTCATTGCTTCCATTTCACGTGCGTAAAACATTTAGTGACGTCTTCCAAAGCATTGTGGGTTGACCATTGTCCAGGCAAGTGAAAAATCACCTGTTCCTCACCGCACATTTAACACAAACAGTGTCGCAGCTTGAATGAAAGATAAATGGAGTGTTATTAAAATATAAAACACTATTATTTACGAAAAGTAGACATTAGTTACTTGGAGATTTCTGTAATATTTTCCTTTTTAAGGCTGAATGCCTTTTCTTGGGCGCCAAATATTATTTTTTTGGTTTTCGCAAATTGACTGCCTCTTTAGTGTGGTGGTCTTAAGCGCGACTCCTACGTTGGCGGTCTTGGTTCGATTGCGGGGCCGAGCAAAGTGTTATTGGGTTTTTCTATGAAATTATTAGTAGCAACTCGGAGTTTGGATTTGACCTAGGGATCAAAAACAGGAGCTCTAGCGTAGAAGTCGTGCTTAGAACCAATGAGGCAGTCCTATTAAATACTAAACAAATATATGAAATCTATGTTGTTTTTAAGTATCAACCATCAACCTTTAAAATGTAGGTAATGTAATGTAATGTAATGTAAATGTAGGTGTGCTATAATTGTTATGTCAACGGACGACGTATAAAGTTATTATTACGTTATTATATTACGTTAAAAGTTACACTTTTAACTTAGCTTTCAAAATATATTATTATTTTGTTACGTACTTATAATTATTGGCTTTACTGTTTTTGGGTCATATTTTTAAAAGGTTATGGGTACTGTCTAAGATGTTGGTAAATAAGTGTCTTTTAAAGTTTTAATCCAATATGCTAGTTAATAGAGTGCCTCGTTAGTGTTGTGGTCCTAAGTGCGACTCCTACGCTAGAGTGCCTGGGTTCCATTCGTCATACCGTGCTTTCGGGATACAAATTATTCTGACACTCGTTATGTGGAAAAGAAAGGACCTTGATTTGTGTCTCAAGGTCCTTTCTTTTCCATCCTCTCTTAATCCCCCGCAAAAACTTTAAGAACTTATTATATCTTGGAACTTTGTAAGTCGATTTCAATTATTTTTTCAGTAGGTATCCGAAATACTCTTAATATATTTTTTTAATAGGACTGTTATTTTTAAAATTATTACAAATACGTAGCCTTTTCCCGATATTATAAATAAACAATGTGTACATCTGTGTATATTATTGAAAATGCTTTTTTATGAGATATTTGTTTAACCCCAAGACAATTTAAATTTGGAAAGGCAACGTCTGTTTGGTCAAGTATTTAGGAAATAAACTTACTGCCTGTGAGGGTCATGGCGAATGTCGCTATCCTATGGCCGTTACTATAGCGCAAGGATGGCTATTGCGGCTTTTAGTTCGTGGCAGACGATTCACGAGGATTTTTTGCACCGCATAAAAAGAACATAAATATACAACGAGGGTAGGTACTCACCGCTTGCGCCGGTGACTGCTCCGTTTTGGTCTTTCGTACAGTCGCCAGCAGGTCAAGGTATACAAAACTGTCAAATTTCTCCAAACGATTTTAAACCGTAAGTTGTTGAAGATAAAGTTCAAAATCAATTGAGAAAATTTGTCATTTTGTGGTAACTTACATCTAGCCACCGTACTTCACCATAAACACAGTTTTATAAGTTATAGGTACCTACACTGGTTCACTATACACTTTGAACACTGCAGAAGTGATTGTTGCGATTGTGGAGGATTATTTCATAGTTATTTCATTTGTTTTAATTTGTTTTATGCGCACTTAATAATGGCGGCCGAAACTTTTGGGTTGTTCGGAAAGTGGCGCCTCTAGCGGCATTTCGTGAGAAGTTTTTAGTAGGAATCCGTCAGGCAAATTGGCGGGAGAAAGGAATTTTACAAAAGTGAATAGGCTTTATTATCTATAGTTTTTGCAATACGGTCAGGGTATGGAGGGTAGAAAGTAAGGAGGACCATCTTGTATGGGGGATTAGTCGAAAAAGTGTCCACTTGTATACAGCAAATTATTGTTCGAACACTCACCGAACTAGCGCTAGTGTAGCAAGTGGAAATGATATGAATGTAGCAGTTATAAGAAGAGTGAAGTGTGCTGAGTTGAAAAATTTAACATTTCTCTTGACTTCTGTAGTTAAGAAATATGCAGTATTTAAAATCTCAAACTAAACTGTAATTTAGTAAATAATAACCTATGAAACTCCTGAAATAAAAATAAATAAATTTTTAAAATTCTTCCACTTGCTACTATAGCGTCACCTTAATCTGCTCTTTTTCAATGTACACTTTTTAATACACTGAGATGGTCCTCCTTACTTTCTACCCTCCATAGGTCAGGGTATCTGATATTATATTTTGTATATTGATTTGAACAATTGATGTTAATATGCTTGTTGCTTTTAAGCAGTTCGTAAAAAGCCATACCAACACTTACGAGCCGTATAAAAAATATCTATAAATACATTTCATTCTGATCAAACCTGTTTATCCAAGTTTTTCAGCTAGCTTGCAGCGGCAGAAGTGTATATTTGAGGACATTCCAGGAATACGGCGAAGTCATTTGTTTATCACGTGGTCCTTCCCATGTGGTAAATGAATCTCTGGTCAAGGGCTCTGGTATCGTACTGTGGTGACCCCCTTAGTCCCCATTTGTGGAAGTGGTGGTTGATTTTACCATGATTTGAACAGATTTGTTTTTTTTTGTTATTATGGAAGAGAGGGGCATGCGGTCACCAGATGGCAAGTGATCACCGCCTCCCATTGACATCCACAACAGATTTTGCTAGTGCGTTGCTGGCTCTTAAGAAAATACCTACCTAATAGGTTTGCTTCTTGAATGTGGTCGGGTCGGGTACAGTCATTTACGGTCTGAGTCGAAACCGGGTAACTTCTTAGTGGGATCTGATACTACATAGATTAGTTCCTACTAAGGTGCCAAATTACTTATTTTAGATTTTTCAGATATGAATTTGTACGTCAGAACCTCAGATCAAATAGAAAGTTAAGATGGAACTTTGCGAACAAAGAAGTGAGGCCGGTTAAAACTACGCCTAGCCATTTACAAACACTATTTAACAATACCGAAACTACGCCTTATCTTGTCAGTCGAGCTATCAAGCTATCGAAAGCTCGACTGACAAGATTAGGCGTAGTTTTAACGGGCCTCACTTCTTTGTTCGCAAAGTTCCATCTTAACTTTTTATTTGATCTGAGGTCAGAACTAAATGAGAGTCCGGAATGTAAGAAATCTTAAAGGGTTTTATTATTTAATTTAATTAATCATCATCATAATTATTATCAGCCAAAGGTCGTCTACTATTGAATTAGACTTCTCTAAAGATTTCCAAAAGTGCATACCGTCAGTATTAAAGAGATTATAAACAAGAAATAAAATAAACAATTCAAGATGAATCTGCCTTATATTTTACAGTTTCATTTTATATAATAACACCAACAATTATTATGAACGATTGCATCTACTATATTTTATAAATAAACAAGTAAATTATAATATATATATAGCTTTATGTATCAACATTGTGTTTTATTCTATTCGTAGATAATTCTATTTTTTGTCTAAATCGGTTAATTAAAAAACTAGTTTTGTTAAACACATAACAATGACATCTATTGGTAGAAATAGTGACCATGTCATTTTATTTTGTTACAGAATACAATTTCTTTTATATGAAGACATAAATACCACGTCACAGTATTTTTTCATTGTTTGACGAGTTTTTGACAACAGATGTCATTATCATAACATTTTTTATTTATAGTTTACGTTTCATGACTTTATTTTGTGATGATAAAATAATAGTAACCCGGAAATTATAACTGTATAATTCGAAATATACAGTGTGGTAGTAATTTTAAAGAGATAATAGACATCTTATACATTTACAAATGGCACATTTTTTTTCTTATACACTATTTTATACAACTACCTGCCAATTGCAACCCAGCCTTACAATTGACGCTCTAACTCTCGTTATTAAATTAGAGTATTAAATTAAAATATATGGAACGAATGTAATGACTTGTAATAATACAAATATTATAAGAAAATAAATTTTGAAATTAATAACGTCAGTCAATCTTTGGTTTATTTTGATTTTTCTATTTATTGCTCTTCAGACGATTCTCTCTGAAAAAAAAAAAACAATGCAATATTAAATAATTTTTAATTTATATTCTTAACCGCTGGGCAAGGGTCTCCACGCAATGGGTGCCTGAAGATGGAAGGCGCCGTCGAGGTCGGCCTAGAAAGAGGTGGCGGGATGATTTGGATGCGTACCGCGAGGGCTGGTTCGAGGTGGCGCAAGAAAAGAGCATCTGGAAGGAATTGGGGGAGGCCTTTGCCCAGCAGTGGGACAGTAACGGCTAGAGAAAAAAAAAAAAAAAATTCTTAATGTTGTAATTAGGGGAAAGTTTTACAATATTATATTAATTTATTTCTTTTCAGTTTGTCGTAGGTTTCTTATTTGCATTCTAAATATGTTTGGTAGTACCTTTTGTTTTTAGAATATGTAGAAAATTGTATATATTAATGCTTGTTAGGCACTGTGTGTAACATCCAAAGTACACCTCACCCTCACCCTCGGGCAATACACGAGTGTTGGTATACTAGCTGTTACATGAAACATGTATACTATAGAAATAATTTGAATATACGCAAGTAAAATACTTAAGATGCATACCATGATTTGCCAGATCTTCAATTTAGATAACAGGTCGTCATCGAGCATTGGCTTGGCTTCTATATTCCTGCTTAATGGCAGTTCCACGGGACCCTCGTCGTTATCAACACTGAAAAAAATATAAAATAATATCAACGAAGTATTTTGCACAAAGTTCTTGTTAATTTATGTGGCTGTTTAAAAATAAAAAAATGATGTAGGTAATACTTAAAATTGTATGCCTAACATATTTCTTCAACACTTTGAATGCTTTTTTAAAAAGAACATGAATTTCATTTAGCTTCATGGCATAGCTTAAACCAAAACCATTTTAATTTCAGTGCGTTGTAGCTGGACCTTTTTAAAATATATAAAAAATATCATAGGTACAAGTAACGCCACCTATAAATAGTTACAAGAAATACTCACTTCAGTTTGTTGGCCGCAGGCGAATCGTCTTGCACATTCAGCTGGTAGATGGCGTCAATGTCGTCATTTTTAGTAGTCATCTGCTTCATGTGATTCTGAAATTAAAAAATACAGGATACAGATGGCGCTGCCGCAATATGAAGCATTGTTGTAATTTCTTTCTGTCTTTCTATCTGAACACTTTTATTATTATGTATTGTATCATCTTTTTATTTTAAATGAATCTTTTGAACCCAGTTAATCTTTATACATGACGTATTTTCTGTTGTTCCTTTAGATCATAGTTGCATAGGATAAAATAGTATATATACTACCTTTACTTGACAAATTTTCAACAAACAATCTCCTTTTTATTGAGTTATAAGTATTCCCTTTTCATAACATAACGTCCATTGAATTGAGTCTAGACTTTCAGCCGGACACCCAAGTTAGTATTTTTTATCGAGTTGAATGTTCATAAACATACCATCACGACTCTATTCCCCGAAGGGTTTGGCAGAGGCGAGCTTAACCCACGGTTCGCTGACCATGTTGAGGTTTCAAAAAAAGGGGGCGAGCCTATTACTGTTCACCGGTCACATATCCTAACTCATCTGCTACTGAGCTGCTATCGAGCATTTCATAGAAAATCCCAACAACGCTTTGTTCGACCTGGGAATTAAGACCTCTAGCTTAGCAGACATGACCAGGACCGACTGGACTACCGAGGCAGTTAATGTGACAAGATTTTACCAGCTCAGCATTTGCAGCCATGCGCCGGAGGAGCCTGTTGAGGTACCAGTCGGGAGCTGATGCTGGGGGCTTGCCGGAACGCTTGCCATGAGCTGGAATCAAGAAACAATAGGTACATCATGAAACAAGAAGCTATTGTCCTTATACAAGAGACTCCCAGGTCTAGTGGACCTTAAGACGTTATAAATTTCTCTGAATAAAATGCGCGCAAAAAATTAAAACTTTTATGTAACAACTGCCAATCTCGTGTCATCTCTCTCTTTCAGACTGCTAACAAACTACCCGAGAGAGTGATGCCAATTGTTCGGCATAGAGTTGTTGCATGAAACTTTTCTTTATTATCTAATTATTAAAAAAACAATATTGCATGTTCACTGAAAAGGAATCAAAACTTTTTTACTGTGCCTGAAGGGTTCAATTTCAAGAAAGTCTTAGTATGTACCAATAATGATAAATAATATTTTAGTATGATCATCTACAACAGAAGTATAAACGATTTTCAACCGACTTCAAAAAGGAGGAGGTTCTCAATTCGTCTGTATGTTTTTTTTTTTTTTTTTTTTGTATGTTTGTTACGCGATATCTGCGCCAGTTAGGGACCGATTTTAATGATTGTTTTTTTGTTTGGTAGGTTATACTTCAGAGGTGGTCCCGTTCAAATTTTATCGAAAACGGTTGAGCAGTTTTGAAAATATCAACAAAAATCTAAAAATTGTTTACATCGATGATATTATCGTTTACTCCGAAACATCGCTGTCTTATTGGAGCACTGCGTTTAGTTGGCTAACAAGTATTTCTAAACAAAACTTTCCACTAAAAATTACAAAATAAAATTACTTTTAACAAAAAAGTTAAACCGCCTTCAAAAAATAATTAAATAATTTTGTCTAAAACAGTTTGGGAAGTCGGTGGCGAAAATAAAAGACCCACTCAAATAGAAGTCACCGACTTCCCAAACTGTTTTAGACAACATTATTTTATTATTTTTTGAAGGCGGTTTAACTTTTTTGTTAAAAGTAATTTTATTGGTTTCCGTATAATATGCAGAAGTGCATTTTATCAATCTCAAATTATTGCTCAAAGTAGCAATTATATGTAGTTCCATCTCGAAATTTTCTATTTAGCGTTGCAACTACTTTTATGTATAACTTCCAAAGAGTAGTTTTGATTGTACAAGAGTTTTGCTGGCTAACAATAAAGACCTGTTCTTCAACTTTTGCAACTACGGAAACAAGTTTAAAAAATAATTACGGTTATTCTATATAAATACCGTAAAACTTACACGACAAAAGTTACGGAAAATAGAGAGTAGAGGGTGAAGTGGGATAAAGAAAAAATACCTACACCTAAAGTATTTCTAATGAAACTTAATTTAACTGCACTACCTACTACTAAAACTGACGGCAGGTTAAGTTTAAGGAAAAGCAAAGAAAAATATGTGTAAGTATTTTGGATAGAAGAAAAAAAACATAACATAACATACCATCACGCCTGTATTCCCCGAAGGGTTAGGCAGAGGTGCACTTAATGTACACCCACAGTTCGCCGGTATGTTTGGGTCCCATGTAATAGGGGGTGAGCCTATTGCCATTCACCTGGCACAAATCCAGACTCCGAGCTGCTACTGAGAATTTCATAGAAAAACTCAATAACACTTTGCTCGACCTGGGGATCGAACCCAAGACCTCTAGCGTAGCAGTCGCGATTGGGACCACTAGACCGACGAGGCAGTAAAAAAAATTAAATAAAAAAGTGATTTACAAACTAGTTACTTCAATATCTATTCATTGTTTACTCTGCTAGATAATAAAATGAGACACAATATCGGAGGCAAGTAATCAAATATTCGGTAGTGATAACAATCGAAAAATAGTATTTATTAATCAAAATTCTAGGTATAATGTGAGCAAATCTGAAAATTAATCAACCTATATCTACCCGACCCTAAGTTATCTCCATTCCAAATTCAAAACGCTTCCAAAACATGTTCGACCGGACATGACACGATAATTTCAATCCTTCAATATCCTGTTCATTGTGGAAAGTTTTGTTACCCACGTATAAGTTCAATCCTTTTCCATTTGCATAGGAGTGAGCGAGATAGATATTATAATTTAAGAATTCAGATTTTGACACATCGTTTATATTAATTAAATCTTCGTGAACATTTAATTTGGGTGAAATTTTGCGAGAGCATTTCCGGCACTACCGGGCTTCGGCATTTTAAACTTTTTTGGGAAAAATTTGATATCTTTTACGTTAGACATGTTGTTATAAAAAAAAGTGTAACGATTATAATATTTATATGTAACATTTCAAAACAATAAAAAATTGCATTCTCTGCTTCAAATTCCAACGATAAATATTCAATAATTTTATTGTATCCCAGAAATTAATATTCATCCCTAATCCCGCACGTGTTTTTCCAAACATTATCTCTCGCTATAAAGCTGTATACACACAGACCGACAAATGAGCAACTTGCATCCATGGTTTAACACCGCGAGAAAAAAAAACGATAGAATACAGCATGCCAACAGTAAGGGTCGGTTCCTGATTTCCAGATTTCGCGTAGGTTTAATCCTCAAAGTTGACGTGGAGAACTTGAACTTGCGAAATACTTAATACCGGCCAGGCAAAAAATACTGTAAAAGTCTTCTAGACTGAAACCCTGAATTGGTTGTTAAAGGTACGCAGTGTAATTATTATTATTATGTAAAATATTTTTCATCAACGCATTGCACAACTATTTGATGCGAAGTGTGTAAACAGCCTTAGTTATGACAACGGGTCCTGATTATGCTTATTACGGGCTGATGCTGGATTAAAACGTCGACAGGTGACTTATATTACAGTTTCAGCATAACGTAGATTATGAGATATTATGTTATTGTTACACGGGAATCTTTTGGGATTACCCGCGCCTTCAAATTGCGTTTTTAAGCTTTAAATTTGAAATAATCTGAGGATAGTTAGAACAAAAAGTGTATTTGATTATTATTAGAATAGGATTACAAAATTCGAAATATTATTGGAATGTGAATACAAACTTCGAAATATTATTGGAGTTGGAATGGCGAGTGTAGAAGTAAACACTCGCCATTCCAATTCCAATCTGAGGATAGTTAGAACAAAAAGTGTATTTGATTATTATTGGAATGGGATTACAAAATTCGAAATATTATTGGAATGTGAATACAAAATTCGAAATATTATTGGAATTGGAATGGCGAGTGTTTACTTCTACTCAATCAATTTTGCCGATATTTAAAGTAGCATAATGGTCTAAGATCAGACCTACGTCTGATCAGTAGTATAAATAGTCATAGTAAGGTTTTTTATTGGAAAGTAGGTACTATTTACCCTATAAATGTGTGGAACCCAATACTCATAGTAGATCTCACTATAAATAGAGAAGACACAGGGAACACATGTTCGGTATCTCCCATAAAATATTGTTTTACTATAATACATTGGCGGAAGGATGAGTGGATGTCAAAAGGAATAGGCCAAGTGGCTGGGAAGGGTCGGAATATTTTTTTGCGAAAATGTTTGTAGGAATAAGTTTCCTTAATATACAAAATTCAGTAGTATCTGGGCCCCTAGACAATGTCACATCTTCATTATCGATGACGAAGTTAGATATCCGAAATGTATGGATTTGGCATAATTTCATCACGTGACATATCGAAAGATTATGCCAATTCCATACATTTCTGATTAATCTAACTTCGCTTTCGATATGAAAATGTGACATTGTCTAGGGGCCCTGGTAGTGCTAGTGAATTGCATCAAAGTCGTCATTTAATTACTTTGGAATTGTATTTTTTTATTAATGAAGCCCATTATGTCTGCGTAGTTTATAGTTTTATGATGATGTGAATTCCTCCGCATACATTCTCAATTTTTAGGATGACATTGAGGTCTTTAGGAATTAGCCTCCAATGTCCTCACATCCTTTTATCGCCATAATGTACCAGTGAATAATGTAACACCTTTTATTATATAAGAGAGAAGATGTGAGATTGCGAAGCGGCGGTAGCCTAATGGCTAGGGCGTCGGACTTGCGATCACACGGTTGCCGGTTCGAACCCCACCCATTGCACTACCGACGTGAACCCACTCGTAACACAAGCATTTTAGCTTAGCACGAGGGGTTAACAAGAATACTAGGAATGTGTGACCCACATTGCTAGTAAGCTTTTTTTTACAAAAAAAAAATTGATATTATAAGTTTATGTGAGATAAGACGTTTTACGTCATAAACCTAAATTTACCATAATTCGAGTCAGCATAGTGTGCTGCCGTCGGCTTTCAAAGCTAGATAAGGTGTCAATAAATGGTAATCATATGCTATGGACTATCATGGTTGTGTGGGAAAGTCTGGTAATATCACGTGCAATAAGCCAAAGGATTAAACGGAGCCAATATTCACGATAATAGTTAGGCGGTCCGCGTTATAAAAATGGCGGCTTTTATTGTAGATGATATTCGATTGAGCTGTGAATACCACTAGTGTACTTTTTACGTGACAATGGTAAAATAGAAGAACGAATTACTAATATTTTAATATACAAGCACACAGGAAGTGGTTTCGGTTGCTTAGTTGGTAAAACGTTAGGTGCGCAGGTTCAAACAAAATATATATCGTAGAACAACTTATTTTATACTAGGTATGTTGACATGTTTCCCTTATGAGTCTGGAAGTCCTTAGCGTGGCTACCACGCTAGAATCAAATCCAGGAGAATTTGATGTCCAAATTGAGCAAAGTTATTGGGTTTTTATAAGATTTTTTTAGTATCAACTCGGGGTTGTGCCAGGTGAATGGCAGCAGGCTCCCTCTCCGCGAACAGGGTGCACATTAGTACACCTCTGTCTACTTCTTCGGGGAATAGAGGCGTGATGGTATCTCAGCCATGAGAGAATTCACATATGTTCATGGAATCTCAGTGAATTCGCAAGAGTTTTGTTGAATTTTGTTAGTTATATTTAAATATTATTATTCTATAAGAATAACATAAAGAATAATAATATTTAAATATAACTATAGACTAGAATAATAATATAGCTTTGTATTAGTTTGTATTATTATAAAGTATAGGTTTGCAAACCACTATTGTATTGGGGTTATCCTGTAAAGATAGTGTGTGGAATAAATAAATAAATGTTAAATATATAAACCAATAACAAAATAATGTTTGGGAATGGGAATAAAACATATTGTTAGCAAGCCATTTCTTGATGGAAGGTAAAAGAGTATTTATATTACATAACAAGACTTATCACACCATCACGCCTTATCCTCTTAAATGTAGGGATGAGGTATTCTGCTGTAGGTACAAGGGGGCGAATGCTTGACCAGGCAAATTTATTATTTATTTTGTGACTATATTATCACTGTGAGCGTATTTAGTGTATTGTGATCGCCTACAAATTTTAAATTTGTTGCGAGCCTGTTATCTTTGAGCTAGTGAATTTGAATTGCGACAATAACACTTTCCTGGACCTGGGAATCGAATCGAAAACTACTTGACTAATGAGGCAGGCCTTTTGGATCGACATAAAAAAATATATATGTTCGAACTCACCTCCCCAGCAGGAATGTCCGTAGCTCAGGCACGAACCTGAAACACGAAAAAAAAACACCAAAAGTAAGTAAGAACTCCTTAGATTAAATTAGTCTGAAAAAAAAAATTCCTAGTTCTTCGCCCCCATTTTTTATGATCCTAGTCCGGTCCTGTACACTATCTAGTCGTGTGCATTATTACAAAGACAAATCTACTCACTAAACCATTGTGTGGCAACCCTAAGGGCACTTTGAGACGTCTTTACGGAGAGGTGCATTAGCAGAGTGTCCAGCTAATACAATCATGGGGGCATCAAGCTGTTGTTAGGGAGCACCTGACCACTATTAAGTTGGTCAGGTGTATTGAAGTAGAGGACAAAACAACAACTATTATTTGTATTCTGTAGCATGATGCACTGTGGGCAGAGCCGTCGGATTTTTTCTAGTGATAGTTGATTTTGATTTGAATTTGAATTGAGAACAGTGATGTGTGGAAAAGGTAGAGTGGGACAACATAGGTTACATACTTTTGTTTATGAGATATCTGGGCAAAAGAGCAAACGAGCTAACGAGCTACCTAATGGTAAGTAGTCATCGCCGCACATGGACATCTGCAAAACCAAAGGAGTTACAGATGCGTTGCCGAGCCTAATAAAGGGAGAAGGAAGGGGACTGCAGGAGAAATTAGGCCTCCACCGCAATAGACAGATAAAATATTGAGTCCGAGTCAACATGCCGTCAAATCTGTATTCCCCGAAGGGTAAGGAAAAAGTGTACTATTGTAAAAGGAGAGTTAATTTTGGTATAAATAGAAACCGGGGCTTAAAATTACCTTGACTATTTTCGTGTTCGGACTAACAAATTTTAGTTTGTGAATAGGTACTAAATTAGTAAAATTACGAAGTTATATAGCCATTTGAAATAAATACGGTGCTATGGACTGCTAATGTCGAGAGTTCCAAAGTAGGGACCGCCTCTAAGCAAAAACGTAGTGTAGGAGGCTCGCTGGCCAGGTGGAGCGACGATTTGCGGAAGGCAGCTGGCAGTAACTGGATGAAAAGAGCTGAAAATCGGGCTCTTTGGGGTTCACTTAATGTGGCCTACGTCCAGATGATGATCGTCGAGAGTTTGAATCCACCCCTTTTCGAATCATGTCTGTATTCATAATTTTCATCACACGCTAAAACGGTAAAGGAAAATAGCACGAGGAGATCTGCCATGTGTTGATGACGGATTAACAGACTTGTTAATCCGCTGTTACCTGACCCATCCTGGGTGGGACGGTGGGGTCTCGGTGGGTCAGGTAACAGCTATAACCTACTGCTTAGCCTCTTTCATTCAACAAAGAGACAGGGATCTTAGTAGTGGATCAGTAAATGGTTTGATGAGGAACTTAAGTCGATATCATAACTTTATCATCATCATCATTATCCACAGCCTGACTTCAACCACTGCTGGGTATAGGCCTCCCTAAGTTTGTGTCATCCACCACATTCCAGTGCCACTCTTATCCAAGACGTTGGAAGAAGGATCATGGAACTAAAGTGGTGGGCAGGACACTTGGCGAGACAGAGTGACAAGAGGTGGAGTAAGGCAACGACTGAATGGTGGTTGAGGGATGGCAGTAGGAGTGTCGGGCCTCCAATAGCAAGATTGGTCGATGACATAACATTATATGTACTGGAGTCTGACACTTACACGAATATTAGCGATTTTATTTACAACACCTCAGTCCACCCGTGACCATGGATGACGGAAAAGAAACGTCGGGACTTAAATAATATTAATATAACGCGATAAAATCCGTAAAAAGCAGTTACCGTTAAATTCACAGTGAAAATCATTTTGATTCAGGAATACATTGGTATAAAAATTAATTCAAGTATCGGGAAAAAGGTTCAAGAAATTTCATGTGATTAGATACAAATAGGAAGAGAAATATTACTACACGCTATACAAGAAAACTATATACTACAAAGAAGAAAGTTACTTTCTACAAGGTACTTATCTACAAGCTTAAGAACTACTAAAAAAATTTGTAAAGAGAGAACAGAGAATGGGCAAGGCACGGCATTCCGATATTAAAAGTAAAGTATAAGACAAGTTAGAAAGAATAAACTAGAGAAGATAGTAAATTACAGATTGCAACGGAATTTTAGGGCTAAGGTTTTTCGATACTTAGAAGACAAGGAAACATAATTTAGATTAAATTCAAATTCGGCGTTGGATTTTTTTGTATCGTGAAAAAAATGTTCTTTGGATCTTTAGGGTGAGGACCTGGTGACCTGTGATACAAGGTGTAAATTTTTCAGTTACCAGCTCCTCATACAACAAATTGTACTATATTTTTTTTATTTGTGGAAATAAGTTTTGTGTTGTGAGGGTGAAATGAACGCTGCTTATTTTTTTTGTTTTTTTTAATTCTTACGAAACCTTTAAGGCGAATATAATGTATTTACAACTAAGTATTATAGTTTTTGGTTAAAAATCGTTATTGTAACAGATAGAAGTGTAAATTGAGGATTGTGCCAAAATTTTCAATTAATACTATTACCATGATTATTATAATTAGGAAGTGAGTAGCATTTCGCTTTTATATTATACGTATAGATTGATGGTAGAGTAGGTACGTACGGTGGCCAAATGCACATCAAGTTACCACAAAATGACAAATTTTCTCAGTTGATATTGAACTTAAATGTCAACAATTTAAGGATTATAATCATTTGGAGAAATTTGACAGTTTCATATAACTTGATGTGCTGGCGACTGTACATACGGCTATAGGTCAAGCAATTCCAGTTTAAGTTGACCTCGCATTGATTGGCTTTTCGTACAATAAGAGATCAGTGTAAACTGGATGTGCAGCTCGACGTTTAGCCGTGCGCAAAATAAACCGCACATCAAAAATACTGATTAAGCGACAAAATTGCTGATTGAGCAGCAAAATTCTTAATACAGATTATCTGTTAGGTTAGGCTAGAACCGTGACCGCATATCGCCAGAACAAACTCGTGTTGATGTTTTGTTAGAACAAAAATCCGTAGCCGTATTTAATATTTGTAGTCCCCACAGTTGGTCGCCCACTTGGTATTTCGCTTTTTCCACGCCTTTACTTCGCTCGTACGAGCCTAAACCGAACCTAATAGCAAACAAGACGAAACACCGACATAAAATTTATTCTGCATAAACATACAAATACAAATCCAATCAGTTTGTTGGGAATGTACTGAAATAAATCATTGGATGCATAAAGATTTCCCAGCGGCCCTATAACATGAGTTCCCTTTGAATGTGGATGTCTCTGTTCATTTGAAACAATTGTTCAATGGATTTTATAAAGAGATATTTC
Organism: Subacronicta megacephala; assembly: GCA_958496365.1. Classification (NCBI taxonomy): domain Eukaryota; kingdom Metazoa; phylum Arthropoda; class Insecta; order Lepidoptera; family Noctuidae; genus Subacronicta; species Subacronicta megacephala. The sequence goes on along the minus strand of OY292523.1, from coordinate 12,683,864 downwards.
ATTTTGTTCGATTGCTCGCCTGTTTTGTCTAACGAAGTTGAGCGCAATTGAGTGATGGTGTACTTTGAACATCAGTAGTTTTATTATGATTGTAGTTTTAATTTATTCATAAGACAGAGGAAGCCTTCGTGGCATGTTTAGCTTTGTGGCTGAGTAATTGGCTTCCACGCCATGGGTTGAGGGTTTGATCCCCGCACGGAACAAATATCTGACTTCACCCACTACTGAATAAAGGCCTACCCAAGTTCGTACCTTTCACCATGGTCCCGTGCCACCCTCTTCTGAGTCTCTTTCTTTCTTCCTCTCCTCTCAGAAATTCGTAGTGGGAAAAAAGGAGTTTCGATCGATAGATGGGTGGGACCCATCTATGAACATACCGCGAAATGCAGTTTAACTGCTTCAGTCAATCGATTCGCCGTTGATATTAGACCATGACCATTTGAATGGTGTCGGGGTAGACACCATTCAAATGGAATAATTAGAACAATACCTAGTAATTGGTACGTGTTAGCAAATTAATGTTTGTATTGCATGTCTTTGCTATAGTTAAAACGGGCTATAAAAAAAAAAAATATTTATCGGACAACCACAGACAATAAATACAGGGTGTAAATTTAGTCACCTGAACCAGTTAATAGGGTGATAGGGTGAAAAATAAAATACATCTTTGTTTGATTGTAAGCTTCCATGAAGCTCGATAGATGGCGTTGTACCACCCGCTTGATAAGATATAAGATCACGGCTAATAAATGAATTTTTGTACTCTCCAAGGATCAAGATTTTGTTTCATTCAAGTTACTTACTCACCTATCAAATTATCATTTAGTGGTGCTTGACCTTTTTATATAATATCTAAGCAGTATGATAACCAAATGGCTAATATGGTATAATAGTTGCATACTGGTTTGCGATTAATTTACATAGTTTGAGGAATAATTTACTATGTTTAACGAATATTTTAGGAATAACCTTTGTCCTTTGAATCTTATTCTTTTAAAATAACCCATGACTGTTATTTACCCTGAATTTCCTTTTATGATTAAATACTACGAATCCAGCCTTGACAATGTACTTCGGGAAACTAATTTACTGGCCAAGCAGAATATTAATTAACAATATTCTAAGAAATAAAAAAATACTGGATTTCATGGAAAACATAATGAAAATGATGGAATCAGTATGCAAACGTATGGAACACGGACTCATTGCGTGTTTGCCCATAAAACTATAAAATTGTCAATTCGCACGTGACTGCTAAACAAGCTCGTAGAATAATATTGTGCAGTGTGCAGAGTAGAGAATTAATGCAGAGGCAGCGAATAAAAAAATGTTTACTGAAGAAGTATCTTATATCTTTATTCTCTCCGAATGTGTTTTTGTTTATGCATAAAAACTGTTCGACGAAACCAAATAATTTACGAATTCTTAAACTTTTTAGACCAATTTTATGATACTTTTATTTATGAAATAATAAATAGCTAATTTCTTATTTAATGCCGAGATGAAATCAGTGTAATCCTGTGCATCATTAATTGATTTAAATTTAATTAAATATTCAACTATTAACAATAACTGATTTGTTTTTATTAGTAACAAATAAACGAAGATAGCATGGAAATCTCCTGAAATTTCTTCTTTCTACGCGAATTAAGTCTCAACAACATTCTCTAGAAATAAAGTCATTATAACAATAATTTATTATGAAATTCAGAAATGATCGATAGCTTTTTATAACATAACGATAGCTTGAATTTCAAACTGCTAATGACTCAAATTCTACTTGACAAAAAAAATCCAAATGTCTGCCTCAATAAATGCCTACAGAATGAAACTTAACACATGCTTTTCTAACGCGAACTCGGAAATTAGGCCTAAAAATAACACTTTACACAATTAATTACAGTATATTAAATACAGTACGTGCATCAAAGAATACCATTCACTGTTCGTTCAGCCTGTTCAACGGTTGATGCATTACGTATGTACAGCTAAAGCGCATGCGTTTCGTTCATTTCATTCGTTGCGTTCATTCGTCACATACCTCCGCGTTGACTGCGCCACCCGCCGACTTTCTCTAAAAGAGTTGACGCTTTGCTACCTCTACTGTTAATTCTCTGCTCTGTGGATGAAATAGATGACATTAGTTGGGCTTAGGACGAAGATGTTCACGTTAAATTATTTAATTGTATTTTTTTTTAATTTCTGATATTTGCATAGTAGTCAGTTATAATAACATCCTGAGTTTTATTGGTAATCTTCTTATTTTTATATGCGTCTACAGCTCATTAGTCAAATCAATTAGCTCCATATTTTATTTGTTTATGATCGAAGTTAGCAGACAATAAGTATAAATATATTTTGAGAACAGAGCTGATTAATCTCGATTTTGTTATCAATACCTACAAGAAAACCGAGATTAATTGTAAGGGCAATTGACAGGGTTTTATTGGATCAAAAATAAAATATATTGTTTTTCTTATAAGTATGTTTTGACCTTTGACCTTTTTTCTTAAATGTACTTATTCTTGTATAGTTAATCTACTCAATTTAAATATGCAATATTTAGTGAATGAATTAGGTATTTAAATTCATCATCTAATTTAAACTAGACTCAAATCTCTTTTTGACCCTCAAACCGTTCAGTAATTTTCATCCGACTAAAAAACACTTGGAACAATTTTTAATCAACGGCTAACCGCTGTTTAAGATTAAAAGTGACATTTACGTCGGTATTGTTGGCCGTTGTGATCGGAAATGGGCAGTCCCCGGCGCGTCGGCGAACGAGAGCCGCTTTCACGCAGCGATATTGCCCATAAACATTGAGATAATACGACACAAAATGTAGATGTCTTTAACTTAATCTACAATGAGTAGTCTTATCGCTCAAAGCGATCTTATTTATATCTTTTTTTATCATTTTAGGGTGTCTCGCTTAAAAAGATATAAAATTATTTAGCAAAAATAACTAACTGACTAAGCCAATACCTATATAAATAAAAACAAGAAGACATGTCTTCCTGTGTTTTAATTTATTTTAACCGTAACGCAAGTAGGTACCAGGGGAAACAATAAAGTAGGGTATGATTTTCTTCTAGAAAGTATATTTTACCAACTTACTCGGACGTTACTACTTTAATACAATGACACTTAATACCTCAATGACTATGAAACGTTTCAGTTCCACTGACAGATTAAAAATTGTGTTTAAATGTATTGTCGTATTACAATTTTATTGTTTTATGGTTCAGTTCACTGTTTGATGAAAGGGTTGGATGTTTTATTTGTATTCTGTTTAAAGTATGTACATACACAGTATTCAATGTTGAAAATAATTATCTTTTTGTATGTTTATGCATTTGTCATGCTAATATTATAAAGTTATTTTAGTGAAGGAAAAATTCGACTGCAGACGCTATGCCCAACCAGATGCAGGTTCGAATGATGCAATCGTTCTTTCCTTCGCTAAAATATCAATTAAATTTTGAACTACAACTTCATGTGATAAAAAGTATAGTATTGTTTCATAACTAATTTATACATAACATAACATAACATACCATCACGCCTGTATTCCCCGAAGGGTAAGGCACAGGTGTACTTAATGTACACCCACAGTTCGCCGGTATGTTTAGGTCCCATGTAATAGGGGGCGAGCCTATTGCCATTAACCGGGCACAAATCCAGACTCCGAGCTGCTACTGAGATTTTCATAGAAAAACTCAATAACACTTTGCTCGACCGAGGGATCTAACCCAAGACCTCTAGCGTAGCAGTCGCGATTGGGACCACTAGACCAACGAGGCAGTCAAATTATAATTTATATTTCTTCAGTAATATTTAGGTTACTGAATTTACTTATGAGTGTTGATCTAAGATTTTAATATTTTAACTTTTAGGTCTATTTCTCGTTTATTTTTAGATTTTTAGCCCCCTAGAGATTGTTGTAAGAAAGGAAGGGCGATATTTAATATGTAGAGCGGCATCCTTCTCACTGAATATGAAAACAATCGTAATGACACGTTGTAATTCGGACCCTGATCAGCACAAGTACCTATTCATAACCGGTTAGTGAACACCAGCCTTCAAGGTACCGTTAATATATCTATAACTAGCTTTCCGCCCGCAGCTTCGCCCACGTTTTCACACCTTGGATTACATTATTGCATTTTTATTAGGGATAAAATTTAATATAGCCTATGTCACTCAGTGAAGATGCAGCTTTCTAATGATGAAATAATTTTTGAAACCGTCCAGTAGTTTTTGTGTAAAAACATTACAAACATACATTATACAAAAACACAAATGTTTCCTCTTTATAATATTAGTTTAGATATTAAAAAGTAATGACTCAACTGTGTAATTACTCTGTGCAATGTCGTGCAGACCTACCTCAATGCGACATGCACGTCATATTGGTACTTGTGACTAATAAATGAATTGTAATTATTACATGGAAGTTCACGACCTTTGTCACCAATTAACTGTTAATAACTTCAGTTACTTACTTGTCATTGTTAAACTATCGTTAGTCATAAACGGTAATTACACAAAATGTTCATCCAAAGACCTTGTTTGAAAAATACTGATGACATGATGATTCTAGTTCTAAAATGTTCCTTAATTTTTTTATAACATACGTAACATACCATCACGCCAGTATTCCCCGAAGGGTTAGGCGGAGATATACTTATGTTCATCCACGCTTCACCGGTATGTTTAGGTCCCATGTAGTAGAGGGCGAGCCTTATTGCCATTAACCAGGCACAAATCCAGACTCCCGAGTTGCTACTGAGAATTTCAAAGACAAACCCAGGACCTCTAGCGTAGCAGTCGCGCTTAGGACCTTAGACTAATGAGGCAGAAAAAAATACTAAGTATCATGTTTAAAAGATTTTATTGAATATCCTGTTGTTATTTATTTATTCAGACAGTTCTATCAGCTCCCAGGCTCTTATAAGGCATTTTTTCAGTATACAATATATGATATACATAATGACAGAGTATAGACTGTTTCAAATAAGTAGTTACTTCGTTAGTCGCGACCTTTTCCATATATTATACGTCGATCGCAGAGTCACCTCATGCTACCGGGTCCAATTATGAATTTCGACCATTCAAGGACCACTCAAATACCCACAAATGATTTCATTAAAATCTGTCCAGCTGTTTAGGAGGAGTTTAGTGACAGACACAGAATATAGGATTACTCGTGCTTAGGAAAATTTGTACGCTGTTTAATTGCTTCTGAAACAATGTTTTTCTTTAGGTTCGTGATTAATGTTGACTTAGCATTTCATACCACTAACTCTCAGGTGAAATAAAAAGTTAAGATGGAACTTTGCGAACAAAGAAGTGAGGCCGGCTAAAACTACGCCTTGCCGTGTACAACACCCAATTACACGCACACATGTATTAGTTAACTACGCCTTATCTTGTCAGTCGCGCTTTCGATGTGTGTCGTGTAATTGTGTGTTGTACACGGCAAGGCGTAGTTTTAGCCGGCCTCTCTTCTTTGTTTGCAAAGTTCCATCTTCACTTTTTATTTGATCTGAGCACTAACTAGCACTTGATTTCACAGGTTTCCTAGACATAATATTATCCTTAAAAGGTCCGATAAAGTGATTACTTATCCAAAGCAATAAGATTATGTTTGCTATATTAACGATAGTAATAAATGATATTTTATATGCTTGACAAACATTCCTGAGATTTACGATCACCAATACGTTATAGATTAAACAAACCGATGGAAAGATCATTAGATTTATTTTAATAGTACAATGTAGTTATACAAGAGAGCACGCTCGTTCACTGTCAAGGCACAGAAAGGGAAGAATCAGTGTTGCCACTACTTAAAGTAATACAGTTTGTTGGTGTTGCCAAAATCAACAAATAGGTTCCTGCAGTTGTTTCCAGGTCATATACCGCCGCGCTTAAGTTGGCACTCACATGTGATAGGCACATGTACCCTATGTTTTCGTTTAAAAAATATACAATACTTCACCCATCCGTTGCGTTTTATATACAACTAGCATTCCGCCTGCTGCTTCGCTCAAATGGTTTCTCCGCTTTTATTTCTATTTAGAAAGTACCCTAAGTTACTTCTTACTACATCAGCTATCTGACAACAATTTAAAAAAATCTTATGCTGGTATATATTATGTACCGTGTATACAAATACCTACATCCATATCCATTCAGTGAAAAGCAGTTATTTTTATACATATTACAAACAGACACTCCAATTTTATTTATTTGTATGTAGTATCTGTATGTATAGATAATTTAGGATTAGAAATTGACCTTACAAACCTTGAATAAAAGCTACACTATCACTATAAGAACTATCCCTTGGGCATACTCCTGGAATAGTCCCTTAATTACTTTTTAACGGTACCTAAGGGAAGTAGTGTTGTTAGGTAACTATTTACTTTAATAGCCCGTATACGGCTTAATTTTTAAACGGCTATGTAAATCTAATTAAATGAACTAAGTTATTCACGTATGACGTAAGAAAGTTATAAGTTTAAAGACTTTAAAGTACTGTATGTATATTAGTTTTTAGTATGATCTCTGAAAGTGGTTAATCGATTTTTATTGATTATTTTTTACTGGAGTAGTCTGTGATCTAGAATTTTTGCTTTTCTTACTATCGTTATTATTTTATTTTTGATAACATCGTTAGTCTTATCGGTCAGTACCGACTGCTAGAAAAGCTGTATCCGTTAATTTTATTATTATATGTTTGTGCAATGCAACACAGGGCTTTTTTCCTCGAGTTAGAGGTGTCGTTTATTTAGTAAAATCTAATGAATAATTATAATTACCAATTCACTCTTTTGAATCCATACCATTGAACCTTTTCAGAAGGTTCAATGGTACGGGACTTGAAGATAGTTAAGATACCTGCCTATCTAGGGTACATCAAGTGTCTATTGTTATATTCAATTATTTTGTTTCAATGATATTTGGGTAATATTCAACTATTATGGTCTTCACCAAAAATAGAAACTTACAGAAACGATATCTCATAATGCTTAGAACTGTAAAATGTAGGGCTAGCTATTGTTCGTACCTAAACAGATTTTTATCATTAAAATATATTAACTAGGGTATTTTTCTATAATTCCGGTCCTGTAGGTATTTTCGTATTGTACAGTCGCCAGCACATCATCATCATCATCAACCCATTACATTATCCCACTGCTGGGCACGGGTCTCCTCTCGGATGAGAGGGATTAGGCTATAGTCCGCCACGCTAGCCTACTACGGGTTGTCAGACTTCACATACCGTCAAGAAAATCTCTCAGGCATGCAGGTTTCCTCACGATGTTTTCCTTCACCGTTTAAGCGCGTGATAATTAATTATTAATACGCACATGACTTCGAAAAGTCAGAGGTGCGTGCCTTGGATTCGAACTCGAGACCTTTGACTTGGCAGTCCAATGGTCATATCACTAGGCTATCACTGCCAGCACATCAAGTTATACAAAATTGTCAAATATCTCCAAATGATTTTAAACCTTAAACTGTTCATGATTAAGTTCATGAACAGTTCAACTCAGAAAATTTGACATTCAGTGTTAGTGGTAACTTGATTTGCTGACGACAGTTCGTACGTATGAATTATTCGTTAATCTGGGGACACGGCAGTGCCACCTTCAAGTTTGATCCACTTAACATCGGGCATGCTAAGTCGAGTAAACTTGTCAGCACTGCTATTCTTTTTCATAACATATATAAACATAACATACCATCACGTCTGTATTCCCCGAAGGGTTAGGCAGAGGTGCACTTAATGTACACCCACAGTTCGCCGGTATGTTTGGGTCCCATGTAATAGGGGGCGAGCCTATTGCCATTCACCGGGCACAAATCCAGACTCCGAGCTGCTACTGAGAATTTCATAGAAAAACTCAATAACTCTAGCGTAGCAGTCGCGATTGGGACCACTAGACCAACGAGGCAGTATTCTTTTTCGAATCATAATAATATTGCCTATCTAAAACTTTAAAAAACTAGGCTTAAGAAGTATGAGGTAGCAGATGAACATACCCATAAAGGAAATACAAAGATTGAAAATAATAATATTCCCTTGGGCTTGTCGTAATCGGATAAAATAGTTTTTTTACTGTCGTAAAACTAATTTTAACAAAACAAACTTCTTAAATTATATCATTCAAAAAGTGTCAAGTGTGAACGTGTGTTTGTTATAACAAAATTCAATTATAAACTTTAGTTAAAGTTTCGTGACATTTGTCAATGTAATGTTGTTACGAAATATTTTTGTGCGTGATGGGAATTATATTATTGGTTTATTGGGACGTGACAATAGCTTAAGCTTGATAGATTTTAAACTCTAAACCCCCATACATTAGATCGCTATTTTCATTTTTTTACAAAAGATACTCGTAACTAAAGATCAGGAACACTTAATGCTCAATAAATTTACTATAGGTACCTATTTAAAATGTTTACAGAAACTAAAAAAAACAAAATACCTGATATCTAGATCCTGATACCTGTACCTTCGTAAGAACGAACCGAAATGTATGAAGTTCCTGCCCCAGATTTGAAACTTCTGTCGGTGCGGTAGGGTAATATTGTAACTACTACATTGACTTGGCCCATTTTAATAATATTTCTTCAATAATAAATCAGTTTAACTCACATACATTAGCCACTTACCTAATAAAATTAAATTTACACCTACATTTGCGACATATTTTCATATACATAATCTTTATACAGTGTGTTTTCTGTTATAAGCCAATTTACGCCAAAATGGGTGTATATGAGATTTCACGAGGACTTAGCGGATAATCCTTCTTGCAAAATGTGTTATTACGACTTATTCTCTGTAGTGATTTGGGTATGTTTGTAAATATGAGTTACTTCATATTATGTGAGTTTTGAAAAGGCCTCTTGCCTTCAGATGGAAGACAAGATTTTTGAAAGAGTATAAATATAAAACTATCGTGTGTTATGTTGAGCAAGAGTTTTTAAGTTATGTTAAGATCATGATAGACAGTAAATTGGACATTTTGACAGATTTTCTATTCATCATAAAAAATATGTAATTTTTTACCGTCGGATAACAGGTTTTATATGACAGATAAAGTTGATTTTGCCGATTATTAAAAAATTGCCCCATAATGTAATAAAGTGCATTAAAAGAACTTGAATCAAGAATTTCATAAAATTCAACTAAAAGTTATGCACTTATCAAAATTCTTACTTTATCAGTGTGGAGTATTAAATGCCAAAAAGACTTCGCCCCCGGGTGGGCTCGAACCACCAACCTTTCGGTTAACAGCCGAACGCGCTAGCCCATTGCGCCACGGAGGCTATACGTATAGATATCAATATTGGGTACAGCATTTTCGCGCCAAGAAAGTATTCAACCAAGTATACACTAACTATGATGGATTTAACAACTCTTCCGTGTCAAGGCGTGCTTGGCGGGCAATTTCGGTGGGTTCACGTCGGTAGTGCAATGGATGAGTTTCGAACCGGAGATACATGATCGCAAGCCCGACGACCTAGCCATTAGGCTACAGTCGCTTAAAATTTTTCAATCACTTTATCATTGTCCATTGAATTATGTGTGATATAGTGACACGAATTGAAAGGAATATGCTAAGATGGTTTGAGCATGTTAGGCGTCTTACCGACGAGGTTCTCCAAAAAGGTCAGGCGCGTAGTACTCGCAACCGGTGCGTGTGTATGAAAAGATGTATGAATGTGGAAGAAGCGAAAGAGATATGCAAGCAAGTGGCAGTCCATAGTTTTTGCCTACCCCTGTGGGAAAAACACATTACAAAGTACAGTGATAAAAGTACAGTGATAGCCTAGTGATATGACCATTGGACTGCCAAGTCAAAGGTCTCGAGTTCGAATCCAAGGCACGCACCTCTGACTTTTCGAAGTTATGTGCGTATTAATAATTAATTATCACGCGCTTAAACGGTGAAGGAAAACATCGTGAGGAAACCTACATGCCTGAGAGATTTTCTTGAAGGCGTGTGAAGTCTGCCAACCCGCAGTAGGCTAGCGTGGCGGACTATAGCCTAATCCCTCTCGTACAGAGTGGAGACCCGTGCCCAGCAGTGGGACAATGTAATGGGTTGATGATGATGATGTGGGAAAAAGGCGTGAATGTATGTATGTGTATACAATTTATATTTTTTTATAATTATGAAAACTGTGTTCGTCTGTTCAGTAATTTATATTTATGCGAGTCGTTGGTAAACATTGTTTTAAAGACAACGACCGCATACAGCATACAGCGTCATTTCTGAAATGAGTTGTGTTTAGTCTAAGAACGTTTAGAGAATAATATACAACATTGCTTTATTAGTGAATGTAGGAGGTTTATTATTGTTGTGTTGGATAAAACTGTTTAACTTAAATTTCGTAAAAGTTCATACAGTCCATATTTTTCATGTCTGTAAAATTATTGTTAGGAAAAAGTACACGACACAGGCATACATTTTTTGGATACTAGTGCTATATATAATACTTTGTAAAAAAAATATTCTCTCATGCAATAAATACCTACTTATTGATAAGTATTTTAGTGATATTTGAAAGTTTACCTCCTGTGCGTCTTCCGGCCATACCAGCCATGCCGTGTGTGAAATAAAATGTTTATTGGCCATCAAAATAAATTTGTATCCTGGTTTTTTATATTTTTAACACGATATATTTATGGTCACGCCTTAACTTGAGAATGAATTAACCGATTTCATTTTTTTTAAAGTTATCTGATACTCTTATAACCGTCCACAAAGAAGGTTCTATAGGAACGAAAAATTAAGAAAATTGGAAAATATCATTAAATTCGCACTTCTTTTATTATTTCGAATTGAATATTCATAGCTAAGGCAAGACAACCTGTGTCGGGTCAGTTAGTTATAGAATAAAATAGTCTATACTCTTAATCTCACGTACCAAAAATATAAAAAATAGTCACAAATAAAACACATGCAAGAGGTAGGTACAGTCGTAACAAATGATGCATTTAGCACCAAGAATGTGAGTATTTGTGGTGCTCTTAGCAACACATTATAACAGACGTTTTAGTGTCAGCGGTACTCACTGCGCCTCTTACACGTTTAACAATCCATAGTGGCACTTTTTGTGCAATATGTAGGTAGAAGTACCCAGTTGTAGTATATTTATCAGTTGTTGTTCCGAAGAGTAAACGTGGATGTTATTTATTTATTTATTTTAATATAAGTTAACAGAAGAAATCCAAAACACTTATATTTTAGGCACAAATAAGATATTATAACAAAACAGATCAGCAGAGCTGAGCACTTGAGCAAGCAAAATAAAAATAAAAACGAACTACTTATAACTAAGAAATTAAAATATTTACTTATATATTGTAGATAGTAAGGATGTTGGTACCTTTTTGTCATTTCTGACTTAAAAAAGAACGATAGTTACCTATATAACGAATAGGTACTTTTGTAGGTTTTGTGCGTAGAGCTTGCCATTTTCGATTAAAGATCAATAGCGGTATACGAACTTATACCTAATTAGTAATAATTGGTTCGAGACATACCTGTGGCACATTCCACTAGACATATGACGAGAAGTAGCGCGAATACTTTTGTGACGTTGCTCTTAGAGCTAGCCTTGTTCGATTTGCGATCCATAGCAGCACTTTTTTATGTAGTTGCTGTAACAAATATAAATTATCATACATATACACGCATACATTCACACACACAGGTGCCCAGCAATGGGATACTAAAGGGTTCGATGAAATCATATGCACCCGGTTTTGAAGTCATAATATAAATTTGAACTCGAAACATTGTTTAATGGGCATTATATAGTTTTTGGAAAATTCTCTTTCTGATAAATTCTGTTTACAATGAGATATTCTGCTGATGAGTTGAACCCGGAATCAGCTGATATTAAATAAAATGACTGTTATGCAGATTATTAGAAAAAAACTACAGGATATTGTAGAAGGTCGTGTGTCCGATGCCTCATAGCACTACATATCAATGCAAGGTTAGTAGTAAACTTGGACAGTTTGTGGTCCCTCTATCTAATTAGTTCAAATTCCGAACTACCTGCCCCACCCCCGCTTGGCAAGTTTCGCAATAATATTATTGTAATCTTACTGCAGTACCTGATTAACTTTGCAGAAACTCGGCTCGTTTGAACTAGTAACAATAATAATTAAAAAAATACTTTTAACAAAAAAGTTAAACCGCCTTCAAAAAATAATAAAATAATTTTGTCTAAAACAGTTTGGGAAGTCGGTGACTTCTATTTGAGTGGGTCTTTTATTTTCGCCACCGACTTCCCAAACTGTTTTAGACAAAATTATTTTATTATTTTTTGAAGGCGGTTTAACTTTTTTGTTAAAAGTAATTTTATTTTGTAATTTTTAGTGGAAAGTTTTATTTAGAAATACTTGTTAGCCAACTAAACGCACTGCTCCAATAAGACAGCGATGTTTCGGAGTAAACGATAATATCATCGCTGTAAACAATTTTTAGATTTTTGTTGATATTTTCAAAACTGCTCAACCGATTTCGATAAAATTTGAACGGGACCACCTCTGAAGTATAACCTACCAAACAAAAAAACAATCATTAAAATCGGTCTACAACTGGCGGAGATATCACGTAACAAACATACAAAAAAAAAAAAAAAAAAAAAAAAACATACAGACGAATTGAGAACCTCCTCCTTTTTGAAGTCGGTTGAAAATACAAATGAATTCGTCTGATTGTTTACTTTTCGAGCTCTCTTGGCTTTTTGTGTTTTTCGTTTTCACCATAAACAACGCCGTGGCTTGCTTGATGAGGAAAAAGTATTTATGTTGGCGTTAATTTGGTACAATGATTTTTCAAAATTATCGCTCAAGCAATGAACCCGAACTGGTAAAATATAAATTGCACGCTAAATTGTTTTTCCTCATAATTATATCAATACTCATCGTTACATTTTTTTTGAACGGCTCTACTATAAAAATGGAAAAATCTTTTGTTTCTAAATATTCATAATACCAATCTTTTAATCACGGATGCGTCGCTTTAGAAAATGCAAGCGAGTGTAATCTGTATGAATCAAATGGAACAGTTTTCAAGTAAAAGCGAATGTTGGTTTACATACATACTCACATATTCCTACAATAGGTACCTATATACAAGTCAAACGCATTCCATTTATCAAAGGCTGCAAACTGACGGCCGTTAAGGTACGCTATCGCGCAAAAACTACCTTAATAACGAATGTGAATTCTTTTTCCTAGTCAACAACACCTCTATTCCTAGAACGTAGAATATAAGTGTTGTTGCCCAGGATATACTTAGTCGTTATTTTAAGAAAGAGTTTTTGTCTAGAAAATAGTACCTCAAAGCGTAAATTTAGACGGGGAAGGCAAATTGCGAGCTGGTGGGTGGGACTCGCGGTGGCTTAGTTGGTCATAGCGTTTGATATATTTAACCAGAAGACACGGGTTCGAATCCTGCCCGCAATCGATTGTTTATTTTTAAAATAACTATAAAATAAAGTTTACATTTTCAAACGCCTTGGGTTGGTACGAACAAATTCGTATATAAAAGAACACTCAGGTTTAAATAAATAAAATAATACGTCAATAAACTTATGCTTTTTAACACAATTATTAATTTAGAAATATTGTGAATCTCACTTTGGTAAATAAATAATTTTTGAAATGATTTTGCGGTCGCTCCCACTCATCTCTTAGACCGCGTCATATACAGAAGTGGCGTTTATCTTAACAATGCATTTGCATGTCTCCAACCGGTGGGACATCCCTATCTCGCTACTGAATGGCTATTATTTTTAAAACATGTTAGAAAATATAAGAAATGGCTTGCTGATGGCACTTTATATTATAGGCGAAGAATTCTTAGTGAATAAATAATTCAAACTGCCTATCGGGTCAGTTATCGTACGCACGGTCACTGACCGTGAGGACCTGGGTTCGATTTCTGGTTCGAGCAAAGTGTTACTAGGTTTTTCAATAAAATTCTCAGTAGCAGCTTGGAGTCTGGTTTCCCGAAAAGAGGCTCACCCCTTTTACATGGGCTCTAAAACATAAACTAAACTAAACTGTGGGGATAATACATCTATAGGTCACAGGTATTTCGCAGAGGTATAGGTCCCTACTAATGGACATACTTCTGCCAAACCATTCGAGGTATGCAGGCGAAAAGGTATGTTTATGTCTAAAACTACCCATAACTATTACAAAAGGGAAGTAGAAACCCAACAATTGCTAAGTAACTAGTTACTTTATATTCGAGTTCATAGAAATTATCTTTGTCTAAAAAAACTTTTGCCTGCTGTAAATATCTACATTCCCACTTCTAATTAAACTAGTTTCCAGTTTGCGAAACTTTCAACTGGACAGAGGTATGACTATTTATACTACTACTTAATTTAACTATCGTTAACTGCCTCGTTGGTCTAGTGGTCCCAATCGCGACTGCTACGCTAGAGGTCTTGGGTTCGATCCCCAGGTCGAGCAAAGTGTTATTGAGTTTTTCTATGAAATTCTCAGTAGCAGCTCGGAGTCTGGATTTGTGCCCGGTGAATGGCAATAGGTTCGCCCCCTATTACATGGGACCCATACATACCGGCGAACTGTGGGTGTACATTAAGTGCACCTCTGCCTAACCCTTCGGGGAATACAGGCGTGATGGTATGTTATGTTATGTTAATTTAACTATCATCCTCTTAGGCTTTTCCTAATTATGTTTGGGGTTCCAATATAACCAGATACGACTGAATATCAGTATTTTACATGAAGCGACCGCCGCCACCTATTTTTTTTAAAGCTTACGCATTGCTAGAATTCTTGTTAACCCCTCGTGCTAAGCTAAATGCTTGTGTTACGAGCGGGTTCACGTCGGTAGTGCAATGGGTGCGTTTCGAACCGGCAACCTCATGATCGGAAATCCGACGCCCTAGCTATTAGGGTACCGCCGCTTTAAAATGTAAAGCACTGTTTGTCAGGCATTTTGGGCAGCTGGTTTCCGAGGCACGGTGGGGTCTCGATGTGTTGCTCATCAGCGTAGATATTAATTAGCCACGACCCCCTTATTTAACTATATTAATATGAAATAATATAACATAACATACCATCACGCCTGTATTCCCCGAAGGGTTAGGCAGAGGTGTACGGTACACCCACATTTCGCCGGTATGTTTAGGTCCCATGTAATAGGGGGCGAGCCTATTGCCATTAACCGGGCACAAATCCAGACTCCGAGCTACCACTGGGAATTTCATAGGAAAACCCAATAACACTTTTTTATTTATTTATTAATTTAACAAAGGCGGTCTTAATGCCATAAGGCATTTTCTTTGCCTGGGGATCGAACCCAGGATCTCAAGCGTGGCAGTCTTGCTAAGCACTACTAGACTAATGAGGCAGTCTGAAATAATATAATATGATATAATCATCACGGTGAAGGACAACATCGCGAGGAAACCTTCACGCCTGAGAGATTTTCTCGACAGCATGCGAAGTCTACCAAACCGCAGTAGGCTAGCGTGGTGGACTAAGACTAAACCCTCTCACTATGTGAGGAGACACATGCCTAAAAAGTGGAATAGTAAATGGGTTGATGATGTGTGAAATTAAGGGGCAAAAGAATTTTCCGAGTGATAGGACCTAGTTAGATCGATTTTTCACCCCCATGGCCCGTAACGATTACCTGTAGGCGATACAAATATTTGTTTTTTTAGGGAACCAACCTGTGACTACTGGCATAGAAGCCACTTTAAGGAATATTTAATTTTCAATTAAGAAAACATTTTTATTCCACTTGAAATTCTGGGAATTTTGTTTGAAAATTTGCGCAGGTGGATCTACGAATGAGTAATATTATAAATATTATATTTACATACTAATTATTTAAAATATAAGATTTATATTAGTCTGCCTTGCTTCTGTACTAAAAGTATACAAAGACATATAGAAAAGTAGTTTTGTTTGTATGTTTGTTTTATATGTTTTCACGCCTAATACATTATTTTTTTTTTTATGAATTTTGATATAGATATTGACGTTGGAAAAGAATATAGGGTACATAGTCTTGAAAGGTTCAGCTTTCATTTCGGCTAGATATTATACGACTTTATATTAACACCAATATAGTATTAGAAGTTTAATCAACTACTCGACGGTATCATGTTATGTGTGATTATGTCTAATAAAAGCCAATGCCAGTATACGTCAGCTTATTGGCCGCGTCGATCTTACAAATTACAGACCAATTACTCTGATACCTATTTTCTCAAAAATTTTTGAAAAGGTTATGCATGCAAGAATCTCTGGCTTTCTTTCTAAAAATAAAATACTCGTTAAGGAGCAAAACGGCTTTCAGAAAGATAAGTCTACAGCTCTTGCAGCTTTTTCCTTAATACATAAAGTCACAGAATACATAGATAAGAAAATACCGGTCGTTGCTATATTTTTTGACATGTCGAAAGCATTTGATTGTGTAGACCACTATCTTTTGCTGGACAAGTGCGAGCGTTATGGTATTCGGGGACCTGCTCTTAAATGGATCGAAAGTTATTTAAAAAACCGGCAACAGTGTGTTGAAATATCGCGAATAAACAATAATTATGAAATGACCACATATCGATCATCATTTTTACAAAATAAAACTGGGGTACCACAAGGCAGCGTTCTCGGACCGTTGCTATTCATATTATATATAAATGACTTGCCAAAAATAACGTCCTATCAGTCTATACTTTTTGCAGATGACATATCAATAATTATACCAAAAAATGACATATTATATAATTATGAAAATATTCTAAATAAAACTGTAGAACAAATAATGACATGGCTGGAATCAAATAATCTTTGTGCAAATATATCCAAAACAAAATTTATTCAATTTACAAATTATAAAGCAACACGTAAATCAATCAATATTTTTTACGGAAATGAAAAACTAGACATGGTAAATGACACAAAATTTTTAGGACTTAACGTAGATCAACACTGTAATTGGAAAATACATGCAAAAAATGTCTGCACGAAATTGAATAGATTTGTTTATGCACTTCGCAAATTACAATGTGTAGCTGGTAAGGAGGCCGCGCTAGTTGCATATTATGGGTATGTGGAATCCGTGTTGAGATACGGTTTGTTATTGTGGGGAAACTCGACAAATGTCAATAATGTTTTCATCAGCCAGAAAAAATGTATTAGAGCCCTTTGTAATGTTGGACCACTAGAGTCATGCAGACTGTTATTTAAGAACAATAATATTCTCACCCTGGTAAACCTATATATAATGGAAGTCTGCGTGCATGTAAAAAAATGTTCCCAAGAATTCACTAGTGCTCGTGACAACTCTATAATAGGAAAGCGCGATCCAACTAGACTACTAATGCCTGTAGTTAAATCAACGTTATTCCACAAAAACTGTTATGTGATGTGTATAAAAGTTTTTAACAAAATACCAAAACGTATTAGAGAATTACAATTAAGACAAATGAAAATGGAGTTAAAAAAATGGCTTATACAACACACTTTTTATACTCTTCAAGAGTTTTTTGATAGTTGACATGAAGTAGTAGGTAGTTGAAAAATAATTCTGAGTTAATTTTAAAGTAATTGTAATTATAAATTTTAATTGACATGATCACAATATCTTTATAACTTTATATTTACAAATTGACATGTGTAATTTAGTATTAAATTAATTGATTCTGTATGCTACAGTTCATAATATTTGCACACCAAAATGGTGAAATGTGTAGAACTTAAATTATATCATAACAGCTGTACATGTACCACACTTCATGCAAATAAATGATTTGATTTGATTTGATTTGATTTGATCATTATATTTGTTACGTTACGGACAAGTAGCGCTGACGGCATCGATATAGGAATCCATGATACCTGCGGCCTATTTTGAAAATGGAAGTTTGGAGGTCCGGATTGAAACAAGACAAAGTCGTACAATGACCTTATGATTTTTTACTATTACTAGATAATATTTACAGATGAGAACGTTCAGGTGGTCGTGTGGAGTGACTAGAATGGATAAAATAAGGAATGAATATATAAGTGGAAGTTAGAAAGTGGCATTATGGTATGGTTACGTGATGAGGAGGGATAAACGCATTCGACTAAAAGTGTAATGAATATGAATGTAAAAGGATGGAGGGGAAGAGTGAGACCGAAGAAAAGATGGACGGATTGTGTTAAGTTCAGGTTTTATGTAAAAGGGGGTGAGTCTATTGCCATTAACCGGGCACACATCCATACTCCAAGCTGCTTCTGAGAATTTAATGAAAAATCCAGCGTAGCAGTCGCACTCACTAAAAACACACGGCCATCCATAGCACATTATGAAGTAGTGAACTAGGCTCCGTTAGTAGTTGATCAAAAAAAAATTAATGAATATTTCCATGTCTGTTCATTTTAAAAATATAATAAATTTTCATGTTTAATTGCGTTATCCAATTGATGCCATCAAGTACGAACGTAAATCATTTATGAAGCAGCCGTGACGGTGAGCGACAATCAATTATGTATTGCTCTTTACTTGTGTAAAAGTGGTTATGAATCATCAATCATTACTTGATATAAAATTGAAAACTATAAATGTCACACAATGCCTGAATAAAATACCTATCTTAATATTATTTTTTATCACCATCTTCAATTTTTTTAGGGCTAACTAAAACGATCAAGCGAGACCTGATGGTAAGTAGTCATCGCCGCCCATGGACATCTGTAATACCAAAGGAGTTGCTGATGCGTTGCCGAGCTTATTTAAAGACAAGAGAGGAAGGAGAAGGAAGGGGACTGTGGGAGGAATTGAGTCCTGTCGCTCCTCAGTTAATTTATCGCAGAGAAAATATGTACCATAATCCAACCATGGGATACACGCAAAATGTCTCTGACATCTATACTAATAGAATGAATGGAAAAGTAGGTTTGGATGTCTGTCTGTTTGTTATATTTTCATGCCGAATCCACTGTCCCAATTTTGATAAATTTTGGTACGGAGATACATTGGATCTTGCAAAATAATATATTATAGAGTAGTTTTTGTCTTGAAAAGTTTTTGGAATGCAAGAGAAACCCCAGGTTAGCTAGCTAGATTGCTAGTTTTTATACTCATATATAGAAATCTTTCTATCAGTCATCTGAGATGTACTAAATTATGATAAAATAAATTGCATAGTGTAGGCTTATATTTCACCTATTTTTTTAAGATAACTCTGTAGAAGGCCTTTCTCGCCCCCTATTACATGGGACCTAAACATACCGGCGAAATGTGGGTGTTCATTACCTCTGCCTAACCCTTCGGGGAATACAGGCGTGATGGTAACTCTGTAGAAGTTCTCCTCTAGGTAATCTATTAAGTAGTATCTAGATTTGAACGATTACTGCCATAGGTTACAAAAATTCTTAGCTGCTGCTTGCACAGAATTGTCTTACAGTAAGTACCACTTAATCCTTTTCCTACCTACCAGACCAATGAACAGTAGAGAATAACGGAAGATGTTTTATAAAATATTTTTATATCATAATAAATTAACCTAAATAATACTAAATAACTAAGGCTATTCTAAATAATTTATAGTTGGCCTGCCCGCGGGGGTTGAGTCGTCAGTCCCAACTGTCAGACTTCTGTTCAGTTTTGATTGTATTTCGACAAACTACGGACATTATATTTCAATCTAATTTGAATAGTATTATTTTTAATTCAAAATATACTAGAATAGGGCTACTGAATTCCCTTTATTTTGCCTATTAATTCCTTTGATTTTCCTATTTTTAATGAGAAAAGTGGCCAAGAAATCTGGAATTAATATTAGTGAAATCGCTACTGCAAAACCTAGCTCAGTCAGTAGATCAGGCGCCGCAAGTGAAACTTTTTTGGCATCACTGTCCTGCATACCTATACCTAAGCAGTCTGTTAACTGTCTTTTGTAATCATATATTACCTTACCTTTTACAAAAGACTACAATTAGGTAAAAGAAGCAGTGATAGCATATAGGAATGCCGAGTCTCGAATTCGAATCTAAGGCATGCACCTGAGATTTTGAATCATTTCAATCATTAATTACCATACAGAGAAAATCATCGTGACGAAACATGCGTACAATTTTCTCGACGGCGTGTGAAATCTGTTGATCCGCTAATGGCCAGCGTTGTAGAGCCTAACCCATCTCATACTAAGAAGAACAGGGACAGTGTTTATTATGGATTGATAATGATAATAAGAATGAAAGGAAAAAGTAAATAAAAATGAATAACATTTATTGGGTGGGCAACACCTATCGAGATTTTTATATCGAATCTTACTGAATAAAATACTCAATGTTTATTGCATTCCACAATGTAGTTTACATGGATGGTAAGTTAAGTTCTTGTCCAGGTCATGTGCTCCTGAACAGTTTTATTTATAATTTGTAGTGTAAGTGTCGCTTATTACAAATGAATAAATAAAGGACTTTTAGATTTTTGCCTTAAGTAAATATATGTTATACTGCGATATTTTACGGCAATACGGTCGTGGTCGCGCCCATAAGGAGCTGATCACAAGTTATCTATTAATATATCGACATCGAGTAATATCTCAAGTCGATTATTTCCTCATCACATTACGTCATAGGCGACACACGTCATTGTCTGAGCTTCTCTATCATGAAACAATGTGTTAAAAATAGGAAGAACGAGCGAAGACCACGACAAAGGTCATAAATGCGCTTAAAAGTGTCTCCATAAACGATTTTTTTGTCACAAGGACTATTACGAAGACTTGCCTATGTCACTTTGCTGTTTCGTATGATAATTGTTGCAAGAACGGAACTATCTTTGACATGAAGACTTCTTATGTTTAGACCGAGAATGTAATGCTGTTCCCAAAATAAAAAATAAGTACTCTGCGACCGCATTTTCAACATGTAAGTATGGGTTACTCTCCGAATAAAATAAAAAGAAGAACAGAATTTTTATGAAATAATCTGTCGAAAAATTTATCCTGGACATATTCGGAGTTCGTGTAATGCGGTAGGCGGAAACAAGATATTGTTTCAGTGTATGTAAAAGTGTATTTTATTTTTATGCTTTTCGTTACACAATAATTATTATCGTAATGTATTATTAATTAATGTAGTATTATTTTGTAATTTATAATGTTAAGTATATAAATCTCCTGTATGAAACCTGTGTAAATGTATGCTTTTTGAATTTTATGAATGCTATTTATCACTCGCAGTAAGCTAGCTTCGTCGACGTGGCTTATCCCTATCGTTCTGAGGGAAGACCTGTGCCCAGCAGTGGGACATTGTTCCATCATGATGATGATGTTATCATTTCCGTAAATATATGAAATTCTGAATAGTCAAAGTATCGAGTAACGATGATGGATGGGATGGCAGGTAGAAGAGCATAATAATAAGATTGATCATTACGACGAAGAGTGGAGCAAATTCCTCGAAGGGTTAGGCAGAGGTGTACTAATGTACACCCACATTTCTCCGGTATGTTTTGGTCCCATGTAATAGGGGGCGAGCCTATTGCCAGTAACCGGGCAAAAATCCAGACTCCGAACTGCAATAACCCAACAACACTATGCTGAATTTGGGGATCGAACCCAAGACCTCTAGCATAGCGATCGCGCTTAGGACCACTAGACTAATGAGGCAGTCATTATTCATACTACATTCAATTGTCTAGTATCTGTTTAATTTTAATGTTAATTAACGTTGAAAGAAAACCCTTTGTATCAATATTGGTTGTTATTTCATTTGTAATTGAAACAGTGGGGGTTCTGTAGTGGTTGAAAGATTCTCTAAAATTATTTTTAGAGAATCTGTTATTATTAACAGGTTAAGAAACTGATAAGGGTTTGAAGATAACAATAACTAAAATATACAATTGTTATTTAATTTTTGGAAATAGAGAATTGACATTGAATTTTATAGTGGTATATTAGAATTATTAAGTTCCTACGTTATAAATCCTATACGGAATGTATATCAAGATAAATTTCGCTAAAATATTCTAACATTAGTGTTAATGTCAGATACTAATTTGTAATACTTATATTCTTCAGTCGATGGATTCCTTTCTAATTATGACGTAACATACTCAAAAAATATATAAGGCCTCATCTTCTTTGAAGTCGCTTAGCAAAATAGGTAGGATACTTCCCAATTGTTGTCACTACTATAAGTGATAATTATTGTTACAATAAATTCATTATTTTTAGATCACATACCGATTTAGCAATATACATTTTCAGAGGTTTAAATTATACATTAATCATCATCAACCCATATATTGTCCCACTGCTGGGCACGGGTCTCTTCTCAGACTAAAAGGGATTAGGCTATAGTCTGCCACGCTAGCCTACTGCGGTAGTACTGCGCTAGACTTCACATCGAGAAAATCTCTCAAGCATGCAGGTTTCCTCACGATGTTTTCCTTCACCGTTTAAGTGCGTGATAATAAAGTATTAATACGCACATGACTTCGAAAAGTCAGAGGTCTTGGATTTGAACTTGAATCCTTTGACATTGCAGTCCTACGGTCAAAACACAAGGCTATCACTGCACTAATAATACGTTAAAATTAAATTATAAGATTGTCGTTAAGGATTTAAATATATTATCTACTTGCAACGGAAGACATCAACGCGTAAGTCTAATTATTAATAAATTAAATTTATTAGGCTACTAGTATTTTTAAATAACTTAACGGTAAGTTATTTATTCTTTATATTGCTTCATTCTAATTATAAATATTACATATATTTATAATTAGAATGAAGAATTGCATTTGCATATTAATACTATATGAGTAAGAAAAATCATACAATAGAATTTTGATCGATTAAAAGATACGATGCCATTACAAAAACAAATTGATCAGATTGAAAACAACTTTATAATTATAACAAAATAATTAATCACAACAAAACTGTACAGATTATGTAAATAATTATTCAAGCTAGAAAGATATACAGAACTTAACGCCAATTTGTATGGAACAGTTTATAATTTCCTTATTTAAAATTATTACAGGAAATTGGTATCAAATGGTCATTGCCGTGTTGACTTTTCAAAGCTAATATAAGGCTTTTGGGGTAGAGTTACGAATGCTCCCTGGAGACTTATTATTTATTAATAACTTTATAATTACCACTTTAAGGAAATTTAGGAAGTAGTTATGCGCTTCACTAATCTTGATATTTTTATAGAAATAAGTACAGTTTCGGAATCAAATCGTGCATGATTTTATGTTATAATGATGAATGGATGGGTGACCCAGCTTCACTAATAAAAACCCTTCTGTACCTTGGAGAGGATGTCAAGCTATCGCTGTCGTCGTCCTCGGTTATTACACCAATAAAATTAAAAAATATATATATAAGTTATAAAAAATATACACCATTAATGGTAATCAAAAGCTCGAAAAGCCTGACAAATGACTTCCTAATGATGCCATCCCTAGGATATTGGCTTAAAAATTGGGAAGGTATTATAGTAGTCACTACGTCTAAAAGTTGACCCCAACATAGTTAGGGAAAGGTTAGTGTGTAGAAAATTCAATGCGTACTCAGAAAATAATTTAAAAAGTATAAATTACGTACATTTTATCGTGTATACTGTAAGGGTAAGCAGAACAAAGCATACTTTATGTCGTCCACTGACACGATTAATTTGAACTTTAAAATTAAATTCCTTCAACTTTTGATATTATAACACTCATGCACACATTATATTATATACGTTATCATGAAAATGTATCACAGAGTTTAAATATTGGTTCCTACTATAGTATAATTAGATATCATTTTTATATTATCGCTACCTATTTCTCATGCAGGGTATACAGCTGTTATTAACAAACTCACTTCATCAATTGCGGATATTGTAATGAATAAAACATATTCTTGCAGTGAATTTTAGTTAAGTCAAAGATGATTGAAATAATGTATTAATTGTACCTACCTACTTTGATTTTTTTTATTATTATTTTAGTTTTATGCTATAAAACACCAAATAAGTTTCTTTGAACGCGATATTTAACAACATGGAAACGATAGAGCAATAAATGTATTTTTTTTTGTAAATAATATTTTTGGCCTCAAAAAAATCTAAAAAATATTGGTTAAATGTTCATATTTTATCCCATTGCACTACAAATTTATCCCTTGCGTAAAATCAGACAAAATAATTGGAATAGTGTTGTACTCACGTTCTCTGGCGAGTTCCGTCCGTACTGAGCGTCAAACAGGTGTCTACTCGCCGGGACCATATCGCCTCCCTTTATATACGAGCAGCGACCACTACTCGTAAACGACCGACGCCAGATTAAAAAGTATTATGTGTTTTATAACGACCCTTGACGTCATATTACACCATATATCTTAGACATTTGACGAACGATAGGGAAAAAATATATCCTATTTTTTAACCCCTTCAAAGTTACAAGGAAAATTATTATAATTCGGAATACATACTTACAATTTAAACTTGAAATCAGAGAGTTTTATAAAGAACAATAGGTAATATTTATAATAGGTTATATTTTGCGGATTATCATAATTAAACTGTTCTAGAAAAAATATGTACAATGACGACTAGTTTTTATCAGGGGCTCGAATTGTTCTGCAAATTTCAACACAAATGTTAAAAACATAGGTGCTTTTTTACTTTAAAGCAAGGGGTGGGATGACTCAGGAAAAATATTTGAAATTAAGTTTAAAAAAAATAAAGATTTACATGATGTTCCGGGTGGAAATAAAATTGATTGATTGAATGTTATCATTGGAATTACTTAATTATTGTATAATTATAATTTTTCAGTTCAATTGTAATTTATGTAACGGTTTTAGATGTAACACAATGGTAGGATAAATATAAAATGGTTGTCTATAAGAAATTGCATTTAGTGATAAAACTGCCAATTGTACCTAATTATGTAACTTTGTTTTTGTTTTCTTTTGGTGCACAATAATCTATTTGTGCTTGTTCACTCACTGCCTCATTAGTCTAGTGGTAGTGAGAAAGACTGCTACGCTAGAGGTCCTGGGTTCGATTTACAGGTCGAGAAATGCTGTTAGGTTTTTCTATGAAATTTTCAGTAGAAGGTCGGATTTTTTATTTGTGCCAATATATTGATTTTGGTTTATGACAATAGCTCAACCTAAGACCAAACTAAACATAAGGAATAAGGTGTGATAATATATTATATTAATATTAATATACTATCACGCCTTATTCCTTATATATGTATAATAATATATGTTATATTAATATTATTACAGTTTATGTTTTATTCAGCCAAGAATTGTCCCTGTGGTAGTCATTACCTGTTAAGAGGATAATAACATTTTTCCTCTTTGATATGCCTGGAAAATATCGTCATCATTCTGTTATTGAAAATGGAACATTTTCGTTAAAAAGCTCATTTATACTCATGGCTCTTAAGGGATACATCTTTTGAGCAAATAATTAAGTGCCATGTTTTGAGTGGGATGTAGAAAGAAAAAATCTAAGTGACTGCAGGTTGAAGCAGGGAAATAGTTAAGTATTAAATAACATTAACTCCATTTTCTTAAGTCTACAGTTTTTTGTTGTTTGAACGTGCTAATCTTGGGAACTGCTGGTCGGATTGGAAAAAATATTATTGTATAATAAATTATAGCCACATTCAAGATGAAGTCTATAGGCTATAACTAACATGACGCTACGGGGCAACCGCGGGCACAGCTAGTTAAGGATAATCGGGAGATTTTTTTTTTTTTTTATGGTATAACTCGGCAAACGAGCAGACGAGCTTCCTGATGGTAAGTAGTCATCGCCGCCCATGGACATCTGCAAAACCAAAGGAGTTGCAGATGCGTTGCCGAGCCTATTTAGGGAAAGGAAGGGGAAGGAGAAGGAAGGGGATTGGGGGAGGATTTGGGCCTCCGGCCCTCTCGCTCACCGAACGAAGCGCAGTAACTAAACGCTACTACTCGGACGTCGGTCTTCTGCGAGAGTGTGGTACTTCCCCGGTCAAGCCGGCCCATTCATGCTGCGAACAGCGTGGCCCTACCACGACAAAACAGTGCCGCTTAAATTAAATCAAATAGTTTATTTGCCATAAATTTTGGTATTTTGGAGTGCCTCGTTGGTCTAGTGGTCCCAATCGCGACTGCTACGCTAGAGGTCTTGGGTTCGATCCCCAAGTCGAGTAAAGTGTTATTGAGTTTTTCTATGAAATTCTCAGTAGCAGCTCGGAGTCTGGATTTGTGCCTGGTGAATGGAAATAGGCTCGCTCCCTATTACATGGGACCCAAACATACCGGCGTACTGTGGGTGTACATTAAGTACACCTCTGCCTAACCCTTCGGGGAATACAGGCGTGATGGTATGTTAATGTACAGATTTGGTCTTTTTATGACCCGACTGCAAGGAAAGGGTTATGTTTATAAATAAATTATACAGATTCATAACACTTAGTCATAATTAATGTGACATCAAACATTCCTGTCAGTTTAATTGAAATTAAATTGTTGAAATATAATTATTGTCTTATTATTATACATTAATTTATTGTACGTTTGCATTTCCTATCACAGTTTCCTGTCTCTTTTAAGCGCATTAATTGCCTATGAATATTGTAACGCCACAATCATTCACCTCAGTAGCTTTGATTGTCTCCATATCTATAAATAGGTTCATATATAATACATTATTGGTGCTACAGATGCTGAACAATCATTTCCTCATTGGTCTGACGTATGGTTCAAGGTTTAATACCTTGACTAAACAAAATATTATGTTTTTTTAAACGTAGACGCATCAAACGAGTAGACGTACTACGATTTGGATTTGTTTCCGTTAAATGATAATGGTCTTGGGACAATAGGACCTGAAATATTCAAATGGCAAACGATAGGGGTCTCTGCCTCACAGTCCGAGGATAAAGGCGTAAAATAATGACTGAAAAGTACTGGCTGTGTTTAAAAATAGAAATAGCTTTATTTTACAAATGTTATTGTCAAGGATACAATTAACGTGGACTCTCGCAGAAGACCGACGTCCGAATAGTAGCGTTTAGTTAATGCGCTTCGTTCGGTGAGCGAGAGGGCCGGAGGCCCAATTCCTCCCCCAATCCCCTTCCTTCTCCTTTTCTCCTTCCCCTCCCTTTCCCTAAATAGGCTCGGCAACGCATCTGCAACTCCTTTGGTTTTGCAGATGTCCATGGGCGGCGATGACTACTTACCATCAGGTAGCTCGACTGCTCGTTTGCCGAGTTATACCATAAAAAAAAATAAAAATAAAACTTTTTGCTGTAGCGCTTCTTAATTTTATTGACATCAAAGTAAAAAAGAAGTATTCAATATTCAATAAAGTCACTAGTTAACAGAGTTTACTAAACGTTTTAGAATATGGTTCTTTAGTAATAAACTTTTGACATAACTTCTCGCAGTAGGCGGAGTGACGTATGTACTGCGTAGGCGCGCACCGGCCTACGAGATTTCGTAGCCAATGCCCGTAGCTCTTCGTAGCGCCGTAGGCCGCCGTAGGCATTTATGCTTAGAATTGTAATTCCTCCCCTTTTGTTATAAGATTTGGAAGTTAAGAGTTCTATGTATTTGGTGAATAAATAAAATTAAATAGTATGCTTATTAGTATGTGGCAATCACGCAAGCTAAAGTTTTTCAAAGATGTTATATTTATAATCAAATACATTTTTGGAAAAGAAAAAAATGAAATTAGGCAGGATTTCACCCTGCGGCCTCCAGTAAAAAAACATGCTTGTTATGTCAATCAAATCAAATCAAATGTTTTTATTTCAAATAAGCTTTCACAAGCGTTTATGAAACGTTATTGACTCTAGTTGCACGGTTCCAAAAAGTTGATCTCATGGAGAAGAACCCGGCAAGAAACTCCATAGACACTCTTTTAAAATATATTGTTTTAACATAATTTGCTGGTACATTATGCCGATAACAGGATGTGAGTGCATTGGAGGTTTATGTCATAATTAGCCTGAAGTCGGGACTAAAATTACAAGAAGGTTCTCAGCAAATGAGAACGCAATGTCAAACTAAAACAGATACACTATGGGGTACTTAGACATAAATGGCTACGATGTACTCACATTTACAGTTCCTGTTTATATAAAGTGGTAAACAATATACAAGATAATTGAGAGTGAATAAAGTAACCTCAGGTTGCCAGGGAGACCACAAGTGCACCCGTATTTTAACACCACACATTTTTATCATCAACGTAGTCCTTGATTTTGTAATATGCTTTCTTAACAAGGACCGATTTAACATAATTTTTAAATTTCTTACCGGTGAGATCGGTGACAGATTTTGGAAGTTTATTGTAAAAACACACACAATTTCCTAGAAATGATTTATTGGTTTTAGTTAATCTAAATTTAGGAACCACTATTTCATGTTTATTTCTAGTATTATGGTTGTGAAAGTCGCTATTTATGCTGAACATATGCAGGTTTTTGCGGATATACATGATGTTTTCTAAAATATAAAGTGACGGCAGCGTTAGTATATTGACGTTCTTGAAGACTTCTCTAAGGGATCTCTCTTCTCTATGCTTAAGTAAGTGAGTAGGTTAGAAATGGAGATATCAATTGTTGTGTGTGTGTGTTTTATTAACTCTTGGCAATGTAGTCTTCACTCATACTGCTCAGAGGAAACAGTCGTAGATGATCTTTTTAGGATTTAAAATGCGGCTGTTAAATTTAGTGTGAAGTCCAATGTTTATTTCAATGGCGAATATCGCAAATTCTATAGTCGTGACTAAAAGACAAGAGTGTAGTTTTTTGTCAGCACCAGTTCGACATACTCTGCTGCCTCCCCAGATGTTAGACGATCCATGAACGTTTTGAGCACCACCAAAATGGTCCAGTAGTGTTATTGGGTTTTTATTTTTGTTTAAAATCGGAGTTTCGCGCCTTCTACGCTAGAGGTAATTGATTCCCAGGTCAAACAAAGTGTTATTGGGTTTTTCTATGAAATTATCAGTAGCAGGTGTGAGTTTAGATATGTTCCCAGTGAATTGCAATAGGTTTTCTTACCTAAATATAGCGGCGAACTGTGGGTATACAATAAGTACACCTCTGCTTAACCCTTCGGGGAATACAGGCGTAATGCTGGTATATTTACTCGGAGTTTAGATTATGCCAGGTACCAGCAACAATCTCTCCATTTACATGGGACCATTTTAAATAGATTTACGTTTAAATTTATAGAGATCAGTACACCTCTACTGAACTATTTAGAGTAATACAGGCGTGATAGTATTTTATATTAAGAAATAATACAAATGTTTAGATTTCTGTTGTAAACCTATTATATTCCAACTTATAGCCTCACTTTGTATCAGACAATAGAAAAGCGAGACAAAACATAATTGTGGCAATGTTAAATTGAAATAATAAAAATAAATGTTCATTGGAAACGAAGGAAGGGTTAAAATTGAGGCGTCAGCTTATATTGTTTTCATTTATTGTGAAATATAACTACCATTAGGTATTACGATCTTTGAGCGGTAAGCTTTTTAGTTATCAATTGAGACTTTTATGAGAAATCTTTTAAAACTTCAGTTTATGATTATATATGTACTCTTTGAAATTATAAACGCATTATTTAAGAGTTGGTCAGAAAGGAAACCTTTTTTTGAGTTTAAAAATGTCTTGTTAATTTACAAATAAGATTTTGTAGCTAGGAATCCAGTATTTAATACTTAAATTTTGACTGAGATAAAATAATAGGGTTGTATATAAACCACCTTATTAGTCTGGTGGTGTGACTTCTAGTCAAGGCTTGGTTTGGATTTCTAGGTCGAGTAAGGTATATATATACAGGCTTTTTCTTTTAAATTCTCAGTACCTTGTAGCTTGGATTTGTGTTAATAGGTTTAGGTTTAAAGATATTTATTCTCAAAGAAGACACAAAGTCACTTACATGAGAACAATGCTTAGAATAAATTATAATTAAAGTTCGTCACAGGCGTCACAGTAGCTATTAACTATGATATTAGGTACACCCATCCAATGCACTCAGATTTTAGGAAGGGTATTATTTGTGATCAAATATTCCGCTAATAGGGTTTTGAAAGCTTTGAATGAATGTAATCTTTTAATACATGAGGGTATTTTGTTGTACAATTGTGCTCCTTCAAATGTTAAATTTTTTTTGCCAAACTTAGTTCGCATCTTCGGCAAAATCAAAAAACTAGCTCGGCGGCTGCTACGTTGGGTTATTTGTTTCAATAACAATAGGCTTACCCCCAACTTAAATGGAATGTGGGTATATAGCAGTAAAACTCTGCCTAACCCTTTGGCGAATACAAGCATGATGATGTACTATATTTAAAAGAATCTTCGAATCAAATTGATACAACCAAATCAGGAAATATGAACGGCAAAAATAACGATGCACTTTTCAGAGTGAAAAAAAGCAAAGAAAATATCCTTTGAAGCGTCAAAGAACGTCCACCCTGATTAGTAGCAGCCTTTTAGCTATTTTTTAATCCATATAAGTTTTATACGCCTGTTTGTGACAGGATTTTTCTCCTGAAACATTTGCTTTGAGACTATTTAAAGACTTCCAACATCGACGTATAGATGGAAATGTGTAAAACATTTCAAATCTAATTAAAAATAAACAGAGTACGTTCACTTATTAGTTCTTAATTCTGAGAAAATATTAAAGAAAAGATGCTGCCAGTGTAATTATAAAATACTATTTACATATTGAATTGTTATAAAGAAATACTGTTACAAATAATATCTATAATTCAGTATTTTACTGTTTTACGGCTAAGCACGGTCATCATACAGGGATGGATTTAATTATAGTCTTCCATGTTTGCTTAGATGGGGCAACTGACCATTAAGTTTTCTTAGAACTGCAATATTCATCAATAAAAAGCAACTATACAATTTGCGGCTCTATTAGCTGTACGATTGGCTTGATGTACTTCGGATTGTGGGTTGTAAGGGGTGAAAATTAAAAATTACCTACTATTCGCGATACCGACTACTTATATCTAAAATAGACAAATATCATAAAATTATAGACGTAATTACTAAGATATTTGAAAACCATAAACAGTACTAATGCTTACAAGCCACTGATTAAACTGGGGCGTATCCACCGTCAATTGTCAACCCTCCCGCTGCAGGTGCATTTTATTCGAAAACAAATAATCATAGCTCGGTGTCGCTTGGACCCGCGCACGGTTAGTAGCGGTAATTTCGCACGCCGCTGCATTTCGCAGATGAAACTGGCGCTCAACATTTTTGAACTGGTTAATTGTATCTGAAATAATTTAATTCAAAATTAAATTTATATCTAATAGGTTATTATTTGGTACAAGGCTTGTATGTATTGTGTGTATATTTGTTATTTAAAGTGACCGCTTCCTTTAAAAAAAAATTATAGTATAAAAATTTTGCGATGTTTTTGAAGAGAATCTAGAATATATTCGCGATATATTTCTATGCTTTTTCTGTCCTGCACCAATGCTTAAGTATCATGTACGATCTTTGAATTTAGTTGTTGTTGATCTGCCACGCATTTTTTTTAATAAGGTTGAATCACAGAGTATGAACTGATACAATTTTACCAGTCCAATCATTTGTAAATCCAATCAGCTGTAAAATATTTGAGAACCATATGCGTATGGATGAGATTGTACAACCGCTAAAATATGCAAAAACAAACACACAATTTGTCGTTTGTTAGTGTTGACGATACGTTCCTATACATGAGTACATAGCTGAAATTAAACAGAAAACTGGAAGCATTCACTAATATGATTATAGTTGACACATTTATGTTTTAGTTTGCAAACTTCCTTGGGTAAATATCATTGCATATGTATATGTATTTTGCTTCTAAATATTGAAGATAAACTCTGTAAGCTGTCATGTACCTATATTCTATAATATTCAGTTTCAATCTGTCTTCTATCATAGTAAGAGTACTTTACATCAGTTATCCTTACCTACTTACTGATCAGTGAATTCGACTCGTTGTTTCTACTGATGGACAGGTCCTAAGCAGAGTGCACACACATTATTAACCTTTTGAACGCCATTGTCACTTATATGTGACAAACGAAATCTTACCCTGAACGCCAACGTCACAAATATATGACAAAATATACGTCGCACCATATTATGAAATAAACAATTTAATCATTACTTTAGTGTGTTTTCACTACTTTGTGTAATTTGACAGAAAAAGTGGCCTGGCGTCAGGGGTACGGCGATACGTTTATACCCTGGCGTTCAAAAGGTTAACGATGTTTGTATTGTTTATATCGGCTAATGTGCAGATGGACCACTTGATGGTAAGTAGCAATCGCTGCCCATGGACACCTGCAACACCAGAGGAGTTACTGATACGTTGCCGAGCCTTAAGATCTTCAACGGACTGCACAGTGTCACGGGCGCAGCAACTGAGAGGGGAAGCTGGTTTTCACGTGCAAAAGTCGAAACACACGAGTGCTTTACAACAGACTAAAAAACACTCATTATCGTGTAAATGTATCTATTTCAAGATAGGCTTATAAGTAAAAAAATAATCATCATCATCATGTCAGCCTATTGCCGTCCACTGCTGAACATAGGCCTCCCCCAAAGAGCGCCAACCAAAAAAATAATAATAATATAATAATTATTGAGCACTTAAAGTAATTGTATACATATGGATAAAACCTTTCACATGACAAAGGTTTTTGGCAATTGAATTCGATTAGGTTACTTTAGCAGAATATTAATGTCTTCATTGTTTTAATTGACATAATTAATTATTATTGTATAAAGCAAATCTGATGTTATTTTGACATAAAGGAAAATTCAATAAGATGATCCAATTACTGAAAGTGCAGATGTGATATTTATCAATCAAATTGAATTCAATTGTTTTCGATCAAATGATAAATTATATTTATTTTTGTAAATAGATCTATTAAGACACTTTCAGAAGATATTTATAGCTCAACTATCATTAAGGCCCATCGCACAACCAGACTAGCAAAACATTGTTTAACAGAAAATGGTATAAGTATCATCATCATCATATCAGCCTATCGTCTTCCACTGCTGAACGTAGGCCTCCCCCAAAGAGCGCCAACCATCCCGGTCTTGGGCAGCACCCATCCATCCGCTGCCAGCAACCTTCTTCAAATCGTCAGTCCATCGTATCGCAGGAAGTCCCACACTACGCTTATTAAATATAACTTAATTAAATTATTAAATTTTTATTTCGATCTCAACATATCTAGGTAGGCGATGAGTAATACCTACCACTATAGCATGTAAAGGGTTAATATCACAAATTAAGTGGACAATACCGCCCACATATAGCTTAAATAAAACCTTTTAACTGCACGTTTATATGGCCACATAACTCGATGGTGCTAAAACAAAATGGCGGCGAAACTTACTCCTATTCAAATTTATCCAGTCCATAACGAGTATGAATGACGCAGTGTCCATGAAGTAAATTTTTTTCATAAAAGCCTTAAAATATTTTTTGAGAATTATTTAATAAATTTCATGAATATATCAGGAGTTAAGTGTCGCGCTGGCATGTCTACATAACAACATGAATGGGTGGGCTCGACCGGGGAAGTACTACCCTCCCAGAGAATATCGACGTCCTGGAGCGCCGAAGGCCCAGTTCCTCCCTCAATCCTCTTCCTTCTTCTTTTCTCCTTCCTCTTCCTTTTCCTTAAATAGATTTGGTATTACAGATGTCCATGGGCGATGATGACTACTTACTATCAGGTAGCTCATCTGCTCATTTGCTGAGTTGTCCCATAAAAAAAACACTGAAACAGCTTTTGCTGATCTTTTAAAACTAAGGAAGTAAACTTATTTTGGGATAGGCATCCCAAATGCCGGCAGTAGCACTGAGCATTAGGGAGCTCAACGAACTCGCACGTTTGTAAGAAACGGTTCCTGCAATGGCGAATGCAACCTTTGTTAGAAGGGGCGGCGCGGCATACATTTTGTGTGCCTCTATCAAAAGTGGGGTCCCTAAGTATAAAAATTTATTGGACATGACATAACCATCAACTGCCAAGACCTAGGTTGGAATTCGATTCCCACGCGTTCACATCTCATCATCAATTCAATACCTTCTGTCAGTGGGAATACTGGGGTTGCTAAAATACATCAACAAATAATCTCAGGTTTGAAGTCTCCTAATACTGGCATTGTTTTTGCTTGAAAGGAGGTTCCAATCACAAATTTTGTACAAAGAATTTTTGGCATTTAATAAAACTTTTTTTTTTCTCGTGTGTGAAGTCTGCCAGCTCGCATTAGGCCAGCTGGTGCTAGGCTAGTCTCTTTCTGAAGGGGAGAACTGTGCCAAGTAGAAAAACTGTAAAATGGTTAATGACGATGACAGCCCTTCAGGTCCCCGATCATTAGGAAGGTCATATAGATAGATGGCAAGAAGAGTGGCACATGTATAAATTAAGTAGGTAATCATTGACCCTTTCCGATGTCAATGAAGCTTTCCACGATGAAAAATTCGTGTTAATAAAATGTATTTTATCATTGCTGACGAGTGCCGACTTATTAATATTTATAACATTGAATATATTATCCGAAATATCGTTGTGTTGTTTTGTGTTCCTACGCTGTTGTTACTTTGTAAAATCATTGAACTCCGCAGTCGAAAAATAAATCTCTGAAATTAATGGAGAATATATTATTTTAAACGCGAAGGTAAGACAATATTATTTGCTAAATATTATTACAGTACAGGGAGTATCCTTTTAGCCATCTTTGAAATTTTCCTTCATTTAGAAGGAAAATTTCAAAGATGGCTTACATTAACCAGTATTTTAATTAATTCAATCAAATGTTTATATTCCCCTTTTTATTGGTCAAGTCGGATTTATCCGATAACATTTTCTTGAACATGTTCCTTGAGTCGAATCAATCTTATTCTAATATAGGTTTATAATGTGTATTTTTTTACTTAACCGGTTAAAGTGTTTAACATTCAATTTAAGTGCCTTATTGGTCTAAGTGTTGCATTCAGGATGGGACTATTTGTCAATGGCAACCGAGACTGACAATGAGTGAATGATTGAAATAAATATCATAGCTTTGTTGTTTTAGGATTTTTAAAATTTAAAATGGATGAGTGGCATTTTTTATGTTTTAAACTCATCTTGTAGAATGGTGTCTGCGAAGACATTTTGGGCAGAAAAATTAATGAAATTAGAATTGTATGTAAATCATCATTTTCAACATTGTCTACATACCGTCTTTAAGATTATTGGCGTAACGGTAATATGTTTTAAGACAAAACCTAATTTGGAATGAATTTAAACTCGATACCGCGAGTAGGCTTTAATGTTATTGATGAGTAATTATTTAAATTGACGTAAATAGATTTATTGGCTACTTTCAAATTGATTGTGGCTATTGTAAGACAAGATGAATAGGATGAATAAGTTTCTATTGTAATTGTTCCTCTGTGTTTCAACAAATTATTGTGGTGTACTTAATTATTTTATTGAGTTTCTTGCCAGCTCTTCTCTATAAGGCTCTAAATTCAACTAAATTTTTATTTTTGTTCCGCGGTCATGTATTTTTTCTGATAATACTTAGATATTTCATAGTTGGTCCTTTATAAATTTTGTTGATGTCTGATCCTCATTTGTAGAGATAGACCACAAATGATATAATCAATCGATAGTTTAATAAAATTAGGTAATATACCTACAGTGAACTATAGTGATAGTCTTGTGATATGACCGTAGGACTGCCATGTCAAAGGTCTCGAGTTCGAATCCAAGGCACGCACCTCTGACTTTTCGAAGTCATGTGTGAAACCTACATGCTTGAGATATTTTCTCGATGGCGTGTGAAGTGTGCCAACCCACGGTAGGCTAGCGTGGCGGACTATAGCCTAATCCCTCTTGTTCTGAGAGGAGACCCATGCCCAGCAGTGGGACAATGTAATGGGATGACGTATATACCTACACCACTCTAACGAAGACGCCGCAGGACATGGGGAGGTCTCGACGTGAAGGCCCTATGCACCAGTGGAGTACACACTCACCAGGAGTTGTGTTTGGTTGATGTTTTTGTTGTGTGTTTTTTGTGTTGTCTAGTTTGTCTGGCGCAAGATCGCAATAAAGTATTAAGTAAACTGGTAGATCAAACACTCCGTCGTAATGATGTGCCAATTTATTGCGCATATACACGATTTTACGATCTATGTCTGAACCCAAGTCTGTAGGTTTGGGGTTGCCAGATTTGTTGTAAAAATTTGACTAGATTGTACGAATAGTTGAGTGAACAGCGGCTACGATATGGGAATTCGTGTGTTGTATTATGTGCTCAAAACGGCGAGTCTAAAGTTTTTTTTTTTATAATTGTAATCCATATAAACCTATAATAAAATTGAAATAGGCCGATGTCGGCACATTATAGCTACTGCAGGAAAACTTATATGGGGTGTCTTTATTAGAGCAACAGAAGCCAAAACAACAATTATTAGAATTTTTGTTGCTTTGAGGTAAACGCTGTGAAGCATGACTATAATTTTACAATTAATTTTAATAAAAAAATGCGAGACTGCCTCGTTGGTTCTAGTGGTCCCAATCGCGACTGCTACGCTAGAGGTCTTGGGTTCGATCCCCAGGTCGAGCAAAGTGTTATTGAGTTTTTCTATGAAATTCTCAGTAGCAGCTCGGAGTCTGGATTTGTGCCCGGTGAATGGCAATAGGCTCGCCCCCTATTACATGGGACCCAAACATACCGGCGAACTGTGGGTGTACATTAAGTACACCTCTGCCTAACCCTTCGGGGAATACAGGCGTGATGGTATGTTAAAAAAATCCCACCTATTTTTTTCAGGAATCTGGCAACACTGCACTATGGTCGCAAATTTACGACTGTTTGAAAAGGGGTATGGAACGTCCTGAAATATTTGTCAGTCGCAATCAATGTTCAGGGGTACTCCAATAACCATGAAAGGTCACATTTAAGTACCTAATGTATTCGCAAATACTTTTTATGACTATAACATAAGAAGTACCATTATTTTCAAATAAAAAATTACATAAAAAAAATGTTGACCGCGGATATCGCAAGGACATGACAAAAATTAATATTATTTATAAATCAAATGTGTTCATTTCAAAAAAGCTGTTACAAGCAATTATGAAACGTTATTGACTCTAATTGCACGGTTCCAAAATGTTGATCCTATGGAGAAGAATCCGGCAAGAAACTCTTTGGACCTTCTTTTTAAATAAACTCTTTCAAATACGCCTACAAACAAATTTCAGTAACAAACATAATAAGGTGCTTAAAAAAGTTAGAATATTTTACCCATTGGTGTGCTACAAATATTATTGAAAAAAAAAACTCGAACTCGAAACAATGTTGGTTTTCAGCGCTATCTTTGTGAGTCTCTCTGGGGAAACACAACCGCATTCTTAAATATTCCGCTTCTACTCTAAGTAATAATGTGCCAACATTATTCAGTTTTCTGGTTTGAGGAATAGTCAAATTACTGAGCAAATGAGACTTAACAACTGCAAACAAAGCCTAAAGCACTTTAGAATACGCCAAGATAAAAAAAGTATATAGCATAATTTTCCCCGAAGGGTAAGGCAGAGGTGTGCAGTAAGTACACCCACATTTCGCCGGTATTTTTAGGTCCGCTGTAATAGGGGGCGACTCTATTTCCATTAACCGGGCACAGATCCAGACTACGAGCTGCTGATGGAAATTTAATACAAAGAACCAAAAAAAAGAGTTCATAGAAAAACTTTTCTCCAGATTTTCTCGATTTTTGGATCTAACCCAGGACTACTACAACTAGGGCCGCAGTCGAAAAAAAAAATCTACACATTTCACACACTAGCTCCATCTAGCATTATTCGTAGCTAGGTGGTATGTTCTAAAAATAGTAGGTATATATCAACTGAATACAGATTCCGCGTAGCTTATCAAATACTAGCTCCATCTAGCTACGAATAGTGCTACGAGAACGGCTACGAGGGCTACGAGGCTACGAAATAGTTCTACGTATGCCGCGAAGTTCGGTGCTAATGTATAGTTAAAGTGACATCTAGTAACAGTTACGATAACTATGCCGTATATATCTAGAAAGCAATTGTTTAGAAGCGAGCATTCCTCACGCAACTTTATGAATGTAGATGTAGATGGCGTCACTTGACAATGAGTTAGAAAATCCCTCAAGCGATCACGTAAGGAAGAAAAATTGCCAAATTATACAAAGCCGCATAGGATCTGGGATATTCCGCGGGATAATAAATATGTCAATCGGGAATACCTACATTATTTCATTTTCATCCTAAATTCCTAATGGTGAAACGATTATTACAATCGGTTAAGAAATTCCACAGTTAATTGATTAGAAACAAAAAAAAATAATCTTTAATTAGTTATTTAAATATTATTAAATACATAATATTTAAATTGACAATACTACTATTAATTACATTTTTAAAATAAAAATAGTAACTTCACTTGGTTTTTTGCCATTTGTTCAAAATAAAAGCTTTTTACGATCCAAGTTTTGTACATTATTCCTCAGTAAATACGCTATTGAAACAGTAATCTTTTTAAAATACCTTAGATCTATTGTCCGACATTTTACCTTTTCTCAATGTTTTTAAAAAAAATGCATTACACCCTGTATATTGCTTGAAGGATTATTACGAAAGTATGAGAATTATCCATCATACAATGTTAATTTAGTTAATTGAGATTAACATCTCATAGTTCATGAAAAGTGCATTAAAGCTGAAACTATAATGTTCCTAGTTCATATCTGAAAGAACTTTAGAATTCACCTTGCATTTGCAAGTTAAAGAGTATATTTTATTATGCTCCGCTTCATGGCTTCATATTAGATTGTTATAAGGGCGTGTGTCCAATGCACTGTAATATTGTGGAAAATAAATATGATTTACAAAGTGTTCATTGTCCTTTTAGTTTATTTATTTATTTATTCATAAAGTACACCAACAGCAAATACATACAAATTGGTACTTAAATTCTATAAAATTGGTATTTTTTCTTATGTATATACTAATTAAAGGTGTACATAACATTTTCGTATGAATACAAACAGATAAAATGAATTAAATTACAATAAAAAAGAAACAGTTAAGTTGTATGAAGCATTGTCAAATTATGTAAATATCAGAAAATTAAATTATAGAAATTAGGTAGTAGGTACAGTAGTAATAGATTGATAAGGTTATTTATTTATGGATGTCTTGTTTAAATATTACAAATAAAGCTTAGGTCTAAAACTTTCTTCCTAATACCACTCAAGGAGTCATGGAACACGTCAAGTTTGGTATTTAATTTTTGATTAAGAAGGTTATATTGATTGAGGATACGAATAAGAGGACCATGTGCACCAATGTTAGTACGACAAAATGAAGGACAAAATGTTTTAGTTAGGCATTTGCGAGGTATTTTTCGGGAGACTGTTAGTGGGATTTGAGACAAAAGGTGGCTATCATCAAGTTTACCATTAAGAAGTTTATGAATAAATAATATTTCAAGCATTGTGCGTCTATCATGTAGAGTAGTTAGTTTAAAGAAAGATAATCAGTTTGAAGTAAAAACAACATACATATGGTATGCACGCCTGTATGTATTCACCAGTATGTTTAGGTCCCATGTAATAGGCACCGAGCCTATTTGTCATTAACCGGGCACAAATCCAGCCTCCGAACTGCTACTGAGAACTGCATAGAAAAACCCAATAGCACTTTGCCCGACCTGGGGATCGAACTCAGGCCTCTAGCGCAGCAGTCGCTGGTATGGTAATCCTGCAATTCCATGTACTGTTTTTTATTTAAATGTAATGGGTTGCGAGACTCATTGAAGAATCGATAGTGTAGATAAAAATTCATGAATAAAGGAATTAAAATTTCATTAATTTGTTGTAGGTTAGTTTAGAGTCGAGCAAATACGCTTAGCATAGCATAGCATAATCAGCCTATAAAGTTTTCAATACTGGGACACAGGCCTCCACTCCGTGAGACCGTAACCCACCACGCGGGTCCAGTGCGGGTTGATAGATTTCACACGTCTTCGAATTTTTGTTTCTACCGTTCTACCACCGTTCCGTATTTTAGACAAAACCCTATATAGTGTATGACAATGTTTATTTCAAGCGGAGTCTCATTAAAAATGCATCAGCTGTGACATGCGGCGTCGCGGCTAGCTCCGGACGCGGCTTCACTTACTAAACATAATCTCTTGTTTTGTGGCACATAATTTATGTTAGTTTGATTTATTGTTCAAGAGTTTTGGAAATTATGTATTTTATTTACCATACTATCACGCCTGAATTCTCTGCAGGGTTAGGCTATGTTAAGGTCCCATGTGATAGGGGGCGAGCCTATTGCCATCCACCGGCATTTTTTTTTTTTACCATTTACTTGATTACAGTTTTGTGGTGTGGAAAATTCTAATGGTTTGTCTGCCACGTGGTACATTTGTAGTACTGGTTAGACTTACCGACCTAAACATTTTGGAAAAAGGATAGAATAAACAAATAGAGAAGACTCAGTAGGTACAAGTTCTTTATAAGAATTACATGTATAAAGAGAAATAGAATAGAATATAATAGAAATGCTGAAAATTGGTATGCTGAAATCGAACATACAAATTTCTGTTCGCAAAAAAATCTAGTCTGATTGGAAGGAGCGCCTAAAGTTGATTTTGGCTCCGAAGTCTGTGGAATAAAGGAATTTATTATCACTTTTATTTACCACCTTAAATCCTTATCAATAGAGTTCAAAATATAGATAAAAATGTATTACAATGTAAAACTTGTTACCAGGTTTTACACTCTTCATCATTATTGCGAAGGAATAAGGTTTAAAATATGGCTTTTTAGCATTATCTTCTTCTTAAGTAAACCGAATTTATGCTTAATTGTTTTGATAGTAAAGTTTAGTTTGTTTTGTAGAATAGGTTGTTCTGGCAAGGGACCAAACGAGATGTCGACGATTCGATTCCGATCTAGATAAGTGCCGGCTCGTTGGGTAGCTGGACTGGATTTAAATTGGAACTAAGCTTCTCTACAATCACGTCCATACAATCGAATCCTTTGGGTTTTATTGAAAATCCTGGTAGGGTTATCAATTTAAGTAAGTAGGTATTGTACAATTTTAGAATTGCATAATACTGGTATTTTGTGGTTTACCTTCATACCTAACTGTCAGATACCAATGATATTTCATTTCGGGGGTATATTATTCTATCCGGAAGAAACTTCAAAATTGGTTAACAAATTGATATTTAGACATTATGTGTCATGACGTACAAAAAATAGAGTCGAATTCAGAATGACACTCATTTTTTCGTTTAAACTGCTTCATTAGTCTAGTGGTCCTAAGCGTGACTACTCC
This sequence comes from Subacronicta megacephala, assembly GCA_958496365.1. NCBI lineage: Eukaryota > Metazoa > Arthropoda > Insecta > Lepidoptera > Noctuidae > Subacronicta > Subacronicta megacephala. The sequence continues at coordinate 12,642,385 of OY292523.1, read as the reverse complement.
GTCGAGGTTCTAGGTTCGATTCCTGGGTCGAGCAGCAACTAAATTTTCAGTAGTAGCTCGGAGTCTGGATTCGTCCCCGGTGAATGGCAATAGGCTCGCCCCCGGTTACAAGAGACCTAAGCATACTGCCAAACTGTAAGTGAATGTACACCTCTGCCTAATTCTTCGGGGAATACAGGCGTGATGGTATGTAAATTTAAAGATACAAGTTTAGTATAACTGCCTCACTAGTCTAATTTGTACGCATTAGTACATTTCTGCCTATCCCTTCGGGGAATACAGGCGTGATAGTATGTTATATGATCACGCCGTATTACCATGAGCATAATTATGCTCCTGGACTCATTATGATTAATAGGGGTTTTGGTTTGATTAACGACGGCCCGTATATTTACGGGGTACTTTGAATATGTAGCTCGTGTCTCCCTGGTATCGTAATAACATAACGTACCATCACGCCCGTTTTCCCCGAAGGGATAGGCAGAGTATGCCTTCGCAATCCCCCCTCAAAAACTTTACTGACTTAAACTTTATTTTTTTTTGTTTACAAATTATTATAATGGCATTTTCAATAAGTTTACCTATGTGTTATCTATACTTATATTATAAAGAGGTAAAGTTTGTGAGCGTGTGAGGTTGTAGGGGGTAATCGCTGGATCTACTGAACTGATTTTGTAGTTCTTTCACCAATCGAAAGCTACATTATTATTGAGTGACATAGCCTATATATTATCCCGTAAAATGTAAAGAATAGTAGTATAGTCCACAAAGCTCCATAAAAGCTAGTTTTTAATAAATCTAACAGCAATCAACTACCCTATTCTGTTCAATTTTTGTTTTGTTTTTATATTTGTACCTTTCATACTGACGCGGAAATCTAGCTGAGATTGAACATTATTTCAATATTTCAGATAAAAAATTGAGAACATGCGAAGCGCCCCGAACGAACCGTTCAAAGTGTTATCGTTGGAATTATTAATCAGGAGCCATAGCAGCCCCGAGTTCGGGGAATCTTTTCCCTTCCCCATTGCATGTCAAAAATTATTAAAATTTTAATAATAATAATTCAATTCCTAAATCGTGAACTGGCAACCGAAAAGACATGAGTTCAAGTCCCATCCATTGCACTAATTACGTGTGTGCGTATCTCATAATAATACGAGAACGGTTCAAACTATACAGTTTTAAAATTGCTATAATAACTATATAGCTTTGTTTCTAAGTCTAGCCCCCTAAATGCCTAAACAGTGAAGATAGTAGACATATGAAGTGCTTCCGGTTCCGGCACGCGTGTGTTAGTCACCGACCCGCAATATTTCGCATGTAGAAATTGTGTTTGTAGAACTTTAGAGAACGAGGGATGGAGAGGAATTTGGTACAATTTAACTTTAGATATCGCTTCAAAGAAATGTGAATGAAATTAATTGTCTTTACGCAAATAGTTCAAAGTATTTATTACTTATGTTGTCATATCATCGATTGTTCTATGCCTGATATGTTTAATTGTCGTTTTCAAAAATTTTTAAGTGACGGTTCTCTACGAACTTTTAACGGAACCACCTCAGAGTTCGTCCACAATCGCTAAAGATATTGCTTAACATACAGATAAAAAACAGAGAAGCAGAGGGCTTCTCAATTGAACTGTTTTTTTCCTGTTTCTTTTTACCGACCGGAAATTTCCATCAATTTATTCATGTAGTATATTACTATAATTAGCCTAGAGATCATAAACGTGACTGTTATGGGCCTGGTTTATGTCCCAAGTCCGGGAGTATCATCGAGTTCTTCTATGAAATTCTCAGTAGCAGCTCAGCATGCCTAGCAGTGCCTAGTTAATGATAATACCCGCACCCCAGAGAGCTAAGATATGTAGGTATAATATGCTTGTTTTCATTTGAATGATTATTTTGGGCATAAGTTTCAGTTCAGTTGGCCAAATAATTGCAAGACTAGCAATTTAACATTAAGAATTCTTCGTAAATTCCCGATTTTTCGAAACGTTAAGTCTATACATTGTGTTTCTTACTCTATAGGTACAGCCATTGACGTCGACCATACAACTAAGACGCAGGTACCACTTAGGAGTTCTTTCACATTTTTAATAAACCCTAATTACAATGTATCTCAGTCGTTAACATAGAGTTGAAACAGAAACAGTCCCGATTACCCATAACTAACCCTAAACAAATTCAAATGTTTATTTCATAAAATAGCAACATTTTAATTCTACCTTATCAATCAAACAAATATAAAATACCAGGTTAAGTATCTCATAAGTAAAGATAGAGTAAACGGTGGTGCCTGAGCTAGTATAAACTGTGTGACAGACACCAGCTCCTTCCTCCTACTGGTTAATTGTGCTTAGATCGATAGAATATTCTTTATTGCACACCAAAAATATTTTCAAGTACAAGTTTTATAGTATAAAATGGTACAATGGACGGTCTTATCGCTTAAAGCGATCAGCGATGTGCTTATTGTAACATTAAAAAAATTAAAGTAAAAGCAAAATAACTATTTAAGGAAATATAGTAACCAACCAGTAAACCACCACACTATCGCAGCTTCACTGTTTTTATTTTCCTTTTATAGCACTATAACAATCGCGTCGAATGTTTTAGGGTTCAGCGATTAGATTAGCGACAAGAGAGCGATTAAGTTAACGGTGTCCCATTCAAGGAGATTGAACGAAGGGGTATTGTTATGCAGATTTTATGCCTTTTCCGGAAAAACTTCACAGAATTGGGCAAATGTTTTGCCATTCGTGTTCAATCATTGCTGTAAATTTTCTTTTTTAAATTTAAAATTACATATATTTTACATACCTACTTTTTTAAATTTTATGCATATATTTTTTTATGGGATAATTCGGCATACAAACAGGCGAGCCATCTGATGCTAAGTAGGTATTCATCGCCGTCCATGGACATCTGCAATACCAAAGGAGTTGCAGATGCGTTGCCGAGCCAAGGAAAAAGGAGGGGAAGGAGAAGGAAAAGAGGATGAGGGACGAATTGGGCCTCGGCGCTCGACACTTTCCGTACGAAACTCTCGATTACAATCGTTTGTAATCGATCAACTCTAAAACTACTGAAACTATTTTAATTATTGTTTAACCATTAGGTAGCTACATTCTTCTCAATTAACATTATTTATTATCGAAGGCGTGTGCAACTGTCTAGTCAATAAATAAATAATGCCTCTTAATAATGGAAGTCCTACAGTAAAACATTTCAACACAAGTTTATACAACACTGTTAAAATACATGGACCAACAAAATTTCCAGTCTGCAAGCACTAGACAAACAATCAGTTTCGACGTTTTACGAAGAACTGTATAATTTTCACGTTTACTACGTTGAATTGATCATTATATAAAGATACATTTTACAATTTAAACGAACTTTAGAATGAAAAAAAAAATGATACCACTAGTTTTTTAATTCAAATAATTGATTTACTGCACATACTTTATATAGGTTATAATTATAAATAAAAAAAAATAATCCATATAACATTTAACATACCATTACGCCTATATTCTCGGCACGGTTAAGCAGAAGTGTAAGTATCTATCTACACTACAGTTCTACGGTATGTTTAGGTGAAATGGGGCGACCCTACTGCTATTAACCGGGCACAAATTTTAACTCCGAGCTGTTACTGAGAATTTTATAGCAATTCCCAATAACATTGCTTAACTTGATAATCGAACCCAAGACATCTAGCGTAGATGCCACGCATAGAACCACTGTCATGTATATGGGACCTAAACATTCCGTCGCACTACGGGTGTACATTCGTTACTCTGCCTAACTCTTCGGGGATTACAAACTTAACATAACATAACATACCATCACGCCTATATTCCCCGAAGGGTTAGGCAGAGGTGTACTTAATGTACACCCACAGTTCGCCGGTATGTTTGGGTCCCATGTAACACAAATGGCAAGCACAAGGGCACAAATCCAGACTCCGAGCTGCTACTGAGAATTTCATAGAAAAACTCAATAACACTTTGCTCGACCTGGGGATCGAACCCAGGACGTCAAGCGTAGCAGTCGCACTTAGGACCACTAGACCAACGAGGCAGTCTATAGATTACAAACTTGATTGTACCTATACCTATATACTATTTAGTTACAAACATTTGGCATCCACATCCATTGTTATGACAATAACAGTGAGCGCCAAAAACAGTTAGTGGTTTATATTACACAGCTCTCTGAAATTGAGAAGACATCTGCGTCTGCGTTATGTTAACACAATCCATTTATGACACTTTCTGTTCAATTTGTTGGATTATCTTCAACTCTAAGTACGAAACTAGCAGAAGTAAGACCACTGCTGCAGTTTTCTGGGTTGGTACTGTGGGGATCGTAGCAGAGCGCCAAGTTAAAATATAAATAACTCACACACACGCTCACGCACACACTATTTAGGACTATATTTCAGTTTTAAGTCTTTTGTTATAGTTTAAGTTTTATTTTGTTTAATTTTAATTGTTAAAATTATATATTCTTTCTGTACACCACTTTTACCATTTTATAATTGTCATTGAAGAGCGGTGCCTCCTAGCACAGGTATATCTTTTACTTAAAAGGAGGTAATATTAAATGTAAAAGTTGTACAAGTTTCTGCAAGAAACCTTTCTTTATTATTATTTTTTATTTAATAAATATAATAGAATTTAAACCGTTAAATCACTAGTTTATTCGAATATTACGGGGGCATTAATCGAATTATTAGCAAAAACATAATTATGACAAGTTCGTCTTCTGACGGATATCTAGAACAAATCTACTTTTAAAACTAATGATTGTTTATTCCAGCCAATCTTATAGTTATAGTAAAGAGGTGCGATACTCCGATAACTTCATTAATTACCACCAAGTTAAGCTACTGGAAATGTCTACGGAATGAGGAAAACGGGATCATTGTGAGTTAGTTCCCAGTAAATTCCCAAAAAAACATGAAACTTTGTGAATTATGTTCGGGAAATGAGATTGTTATCCGAATAAAAAACTTTAGTTTCGTACTTAAAAGTTACACCAAATAACATATCACATATAGTTAGTTACTTAAAGTAGTTGGGAGTTCTTTTTCTTGCTTCGTTGAAGCAGTTTAAGAGCGGTGAAATGGGTCACTTATTATAGTGCAATTATGTTCAAACGAGCAAAACATTAAAAAGGTTAGTATATTTTTCTTTTGTTATATTTTTTAGGCTTTGTCAAATTAAAAGTACGTTTAGGTACTGGTACTAACATGACATAATCAAACAATTCCATTCACATTAATAGTAAAAAGTTTGAAATTTGAAAAAAAAAATTGTAAAATTCATGGACATACAAAATTACCAGCAATAAGACATTGAGGTAAAACGACTTTTTACAGATTTTATCACGTTATATTGATATTATTATATACCCGACGTTTACAGCATCCATGGTCACATGTAGACTGTGGTGTTGGCGTCTAAATGCTAAAATTACTAACAGCTACCCTACATTTTGTTATTTAATATGCGATCCTGTTGAAATCGGCCGGATCCTGTTGAAACTTCCAATCGGCTTACTTATTTCGAACAAACTGTAATTAATTGCAACACTGGTATGACTCTCAATACGCCACTTATCTTTCATAATCTGTATACTTTTGTTTGTCCGAATATAGAGTTATTGCTCAGTTTTCGTATTTTAATTAATAAATAGTTCTGGAATTACATAAATGCTTTCATAAAATATTAGATCCCACATATCTACATAAACTAGTACACTGCAGGTTGGCGGACTTCTCTTGAGGTAAAAAAAAATCATTTTCGCAAAATTTCATTAAAATTGATTCAGCGATTTACGCTTAAAAGTAACAAACATACAAATAGAAAGAGTTACTTTACTTTTACTTTTTAGTATGGACTAAGCTAAGCCACAACATGGATGGCAAACACAAAAACAACGTGAACCACAATTTAGCACAAAATAAACATTCAAACAACAATAACAGAGCGTTTGTGCCAGTTTTTGGCACGCCGTGCTATGGCGACGTGCCAGTCGGTGGCTGGCCGGTAATTTGTTGGCATTTGTGCCTTCCACTGCCATTTAGCTGTCACTCCACGCTCCGGTGGGTTAGACAAGCCGTGAGGGGTTTTATTTAGCTTTACCTTTTGCGATAGTAAAAATATTTCGGTGTGACTACAGAATAATATCAGTGATTGTGATCCGCACTGAGACCAACCCACAGGGCCAGCGTGGTGGATTACGGCCCACTCCCTCTCACCGAGAAAAGGCCTATGTCCCAACAGAAGGAACATTATAGGCGCCGATTCTAACTAAAGCCGTGATAGCTTAGATAGATAGAATAGATAGAATATTCTTTACTGTACACCAAAAACAATGACAAGTACATGTTGTAAATTATAGATAAGTACAATGGGCGGTCTTATCGCTAAAAGCGATCTCTTACAGACAACCTTTGGATGGACTGAAGAGAAAAGAAGTCAATAACCAGGTAGTCTGGAATACATGAAAAAAAAAAAACTAAAAACTTAAAATAAAAACTTACAGTAAACAATAATATTCTCAAAATAATAAAAAATAAATAAACTACATATATAGGTACCTAAATAAAATAAAAAGTGATATTTTATGACCATCGGACTGCCAATACCAACGCGTAGGTCCCGAGTTGGCCCTAGTGGCTGAGCTATCGTATCGTGGGCGGCGGGTCGTGCGCTCTATTCCCGTACGGATCAAATATAGTCTACATATACAAAGTTACATACATACCATCATGCTTGTATTCCCCGAAGGGTTAGACAGAGGTGTACCAATGTACATCCACGTTTCGCCGGTAAGATTAGGTCCCAGTAATAAGAGGCGAGCCTATTACCATTAACGGGGCACAAATCCAAACTCCGAGCTGATACTGAGCATTTCATGGAAAAACCCCAATAATACTGCTCGACCTGGGTGTCGAACCCAGGACCTCTAGCGTAGCAGTCGGAGTAGTAAATACATAGTTATTCCAGAGGAAATACATACATACCATCACGCCTGTATTCCCCGAAGGGTTAGGCAGAGGTGTACCAATGTACACCCACGTTTCGCCGGTAAGTTTAGGTCCCAGTAATAGGGGGCGAGCCTATTGCCACTAACCGGGCACAAGTCGAGACTCCGAGCTGCTACTGAGCATTTCATAGAAAAACCCCAATTGCTCAACAATTTGCTCAACCTGGATTTGGACCCAGGACCTCTAGCGTAGCAGTCGGAGTAGTATATACATAGTTTCGCCAGAGGAAATCTTAACTAAACACAAGAGGAAATCTTAGGTGTTCATAACAATTGCAATCAATTCTACACAGCTCTACACTACATGCTGGCACAGTTCGTTAGCATAGCAATGTCCTTACAAAGCCCTCTCTAGTTTCCTACAGAAACGTCTCGGAGTCCCGTTTTTTGTGCCTACACTGTTTTCATGTAAATTTATTCAAAGCGCTCAAAGGAATAGGTTCCCCTTTTTTTGTACAAACTTGTAAAGTTGAGTAGATACGTTCTGAACGGAATGAACGCGAGTTTATGTGTTCAATGAGTAAAATGTATTTTAATGGAATCTAGGTAGGTAAATGAGATAGTAGCCTCATTTTTATTACAGAATGATTCAGTTTCAAAGCCTGCAAGGTTTTAAAAAATATACAAAAATGTCATAACATAAGTGTGAAATATACGTCCTCAATAATCTAATGATCTTAAGTGACACCACGTTTGCAAAGTACCTTTTATTGGAGATAGATTGAGCCTCAGAGAAGAACATGATCTTGCAGTTTTAGACTAGGTACTATATCTAGTTATTGTCATATAATAGAAACATTTCAGTATTTATTTTTAATTAAGTCCATTACAAAAATAATTTAAAAAAAATCCTCCATTTGTCTTTTTTTCCGAAATCTACACACAACTAGCTAGAAATCCTAGATTCGATCCATATCGAGCATTGTTATTTCTATGAAATTCTCATTAGCAGCTCGGAGGTTGAATTGTTTCTCAGTTAATGGCAATAGGGTCACCCCCCTTAAATTGGACCTAAAAGTAACGGGAAAACGTTATCCAAAAGTAGAAGACCTCTCCTTGTACGAAAATATTATTTAATAAGAGGTCAACTGGAATATTACAACTTGACGTGTTACCGCGTGTTCATGACAAATTGCATGTTTTTTTAATAGAAAACCAACAGATCAATTGCACTTGTAACCCTTAATGGCTACACTTTATTTATCCTTTTATCGTCCACTTACAATGTATTAGTATTGCGCTCACGCACAGAAAAGCAAATAAAACAAACCAATAAAGCGCGTACAGTCGGCTAAATTAAAATGTGTACGTGTGCGCGTTCCTAATGAGGGGGCCTAATATTGTGTTTATGACGTCATTGCAAACAGGGAAGTGAAGGTGGATGCGTTACGTCGTGTTTTGACAATTTTGGGGTTGGTTGTACTTTGTTTGTATTGTGCTTCCCTTTTGAAAAAAGAATACAATTCCGCTGGTATTTGCGATACCGACTACGAGTGAATAGGTTTCTTTACTTCTAGGAAAGTGTGCTTCTTCATTAACGGTCTATATAAAAAAAACTGTCCAATATAAAAAAAAACATCCCCCTCTGGTATTTGTTATGAGAGTACCTCGTTATGAATACCAGAATTTATTTATTTATTGCAATATGTATAGGACTAAGACTACTAATGAGTACCTACATAACCCGGGTCCTTACGAGGGCCATGTACCTCAACATGTCATCATCATGTCAGCCTATTGCCGTCCACTGCTGAACATAGGCCTCCCTGCCTGCATGTATGCATTTGATATCCTCATTTAATAAAAGGTGTTTAAGTATTCTATTAAACAAAAAAACATCTTCTAATTCCGTTTATAAATGACAAAGCTATATGCATGAACATAACTTTTTGTTTGAAGACGTGTGGAAATCTTCATGGACTTCCATCGCCCGAGGAAGTCGACAGGGCGTATCAGACTTCTCCAAAAGTTGTTGGCCTACCGATTAAAATCACGCGGGTGTTTCGCCTCACCACTTTTGCGCTTTGGCCACGGGAGCGAGTTGTCATTCTCCTCTGCGACTTGCATGAATACCTACAGACAAACATCTTATTGTTATATTTTATATTGTTAGTTCAATGTGGACGAACCAAAAGAAGTATGCAAGAATCGTAGCAGATGGCGTTCTGTAAGTAGTTTCTGCCTACCCCTATGGGAAAAAGGCGTGGGTGTATGTATGTATATAGTTCCGTTTTTAGGTGGTCCATTATAAATAGCTCATAGTTATTCATCATCACTTGATTACAAGCACTTGGGTGGAATGACAACATTAATGCGTGTTTTGCTTTCATTCCTAACACGTAAAAGTAACATTAAGGATAATGAAATGTTTACTAACTTTCCTTTGCTTTACTATGCGAATATACATATATAAATATCTCTATGAAATGATTCAAATTGAGTTATATAAAAAGGTTTATAATAAAAGGCTCGGAAGGAAAAACTAGTAGGTACCTACCTAAAAAGCATTTGTTTGCCATAAAACAGTAACAAAGTAAAAATTTTAATAAAAAAAGATATTTCGCAAATATTTAATGTACCTATATATGTACTTATTTTATCTCGAATAAGCTTAGCACCGATAAAATGAACTAATATTTAAGAAGCGGCGGTAGCCTAATGGCGAGGGCGTTGGACTTGCGATCATACGGCTGCTTATGTATTTCCGGCTATTTATCGAGTATTACAAACCTCGTATATCATACAAATGTTTTGAATAAGTCGCCAAGAAGATGAGTTCTACTAAGAGCTTCTTCGACTTCCCTATAGCTCGTTTTACAATCAATATCACTCCACGGATTCATGTCGAGTGCTACAGTGCAATTTGCAACACTTCACTCAAAAGCGAAGGCCTTGTTGAGTGTTCAGAAAGACAGCGGAATAGGAACAAATAAATTAGATTCCCACTTGAATACAGACAATGTAAATTAGATTTCAGACTGACGCTTAAATTGGATGCTCTATAATTGGTTAGTTTTTAAGGATAGGTTGGATTTCTTCAGCACTGTGTCTTCAAAGTGTCCAAAAACCTGTACCATTGAGGACCTAAACAACGCCACTGATGCCGCAATTAATGTGGTCACCTACTGGGCCCAAGTAACATAAAAAACGAAAGACATATAAATGTACAGGTGTTATAGGTACCTATAAATACAAAGAAAAAAATGCAATTTGGTCAAACCAAGGACACAAATGTAACACAATAAAAGAGAGAGCTTAGTGCTTTTATATATTTAGTTAGCTCTGTCTTAGAATCGGGATGAAGTCTAACCAAATGCGGATGACTATATCAGTATTCTACATGAAGCTACTACCATCAGACATCGGCAACCTATTTTCAAGGCTTTACCGATACGTGGCGCAGCTGACTCTGGGCCTGGGCTTGTCATGGTCGTGGCGAATGTCACGAATTCCATGGCCGTGACTAAAGGGCAAGTGAATGCAAGTGCGGTTTTTAGATGGTACGAGTCTGACTTATCCTGCCGCCTCCCCAGGTGGCAGAGGATCCATGAGGAATTTCCTTACTATAAAAAAAGCAATACCGATACGTAAGGATAAGCTGGTTGTTAGGTTTTTAATTGCCACGTACGATTACCATAGGTGTCAGTATTATTACCGGGTCCGATGGCTTAACGTACTTCCCAAGGCTCAGGGGTCACGATTCGCTAATATTGATCACCCATTCATAAACTTACCGCGCCAAGCCCGGCTTAACTTTGCTGATTGTTTGATATCCTTTACTTTAAGGACATTATTGCCCAGGTTTAGTGTAAAATACTGGTATTTTGCCATGTCTAGCCAGATTGGAAGCTGATCCTCATAATGAAATGATGAAATGATGATGAAATGAAATGATATTTATTTCTGTAAATAGATCTTTTCAGGACACTTTTACAAGACAACTAGACGGCGCCGACGTTTCCTATCTGACGACCTCTGAGAAGAAACGTCGAAACAAACTCAGAGAATCATGGTCTCTTTTAAAGTCCACACAATAGTTGTTGTTAGATATGCGAGTTTAACAATGTAGGGCAAAATCTGAACAGGCCTTTTGAAGAAAGAGTCCTAACTGACGGCACGCATACATCAGTCATCGTGTAGCTCAACCATTTTATAGGGAGCTCAACGACCCGTCGCACAACGATACCAGATCAGCAGGACATTTGTGTAGGTCATGTGAAATACTCAAAACTGTCAGAGAAGTTTATTATACTTATTACAATTAACATTTGAAAACAAAATAATATTATGCTGCATATAGCTGGAAAAGCTTGGAGGATGTAGTAATTTCTTTTCTCCGGTAAAACTCAATCCAATATTGCCATATCATTAAATAAACAATTAAAATAAAATTTCTTCAAACCCATCCCAAATTCCACTGCATTACATTCAGGAATATCTACTCAACCAACCAACTGCCTTAATGTGATTGGAAAATTCCAGTTCCGGGTTGATTGGACAAGACGTGACCAGCGGACCGACTGCAGCGATGACGTCACTCATGCCAATTTGCGTCAAAACTCCACGTGACCACTTTGGTTGAATTTGGCTTCATGTAGTAGCTGGTCATGCTACAATATTTTATCTATATACTATTATAAAAGAATCTAATTCAGTATAGTAATAATAATAAATAAATAATAATTCAGTATTGTCAGGATAGTATATATATAAATATAGTATAAAACAGTCCCTGTTATCGTGCGTGTCTTTCTCAGCACTTCTTATAAACAACGCAACGGATTTTGATACAGTTTTCACTATCTTTTAAAGATTTTCCGGAAGGTTTATATGTATAATCTCAGATCAAATAAAAAGTTAAGATGGAACTTTGCGAACAAAGAAGTGAGTCCGGCTAAAACTACGCCTAACCGTGTACAACACACAATTACACGGACACATGTATTAGTTAACTACGCCTTATCTTGACAGTCGAGCTATCGAGCTATCGAATTAATTAATTAAATTAAATTTAATAATTAATTTAATTATTTTTTCTTTCCGAGAGTAACTTCTACAAAGTATAAGATAACTTAAAAAAAAGATGAATGAAATCGATAGTCGCTTTTAGGTTATGGCGTGTCTAAGGGAAATATGGATTCATTTTTAAATAATAGATAATCATGTACAAATTATAATACTTGTGCTAGTGTAACATACTTAGTTCTTTCTAAAAAGCTAAAAGTTAAATTTTGGGAAATACCCACTAAATAATACTAGCTTACCTCAATTTATATTCTTTCTGTTTGTGTACTGGTACTTTGTCTTAATTATCAAGGAATACTCGACTATTCATTGATAATTAAGACAAAGTACGATACAATGAGACCTTGCGGCTACCTGTGGCATACACTAGGAGAGGCCTACGTCGAGCAGTGGACAAGTATAGGCTGATGATAATGATGATAAAACCTTCCGCTCTGAGTAAGTTCCTTATTGCATTTTTTCACGCACAATTCAGCCAGTTTGTTTTATACGGAAGCAGGGATCGGTCGGCAAATATACCCCATATTTCTCCCCACAAAACTTATAAACGCGACGAGTTTCAAATACTACGGCAAAAATGAATACAGTTTTAGTATTCAATACTCCACCGTTCGACGTCAGCGACGGCCAAAATACATAGTATATTTTCGTATCTGAGTGCGCCATATTTTCGTTACATTTTGGAGGGCCCGTCAACTGCAATGCAGTATTTGATAGACGAACTACAAAATAGAAGAGGTAGGTACTTACTAAGAAAGTGTTGAAAGTTTTTAACTTTTTACTCCGATACGGGTTTGAAAGAAGGAAAAGAAAGAAATAAACATTTAATTGCCACAAAATCAGCTACACGTACAAGTGCATCATCATCATCATCATCGCTGGCATCCATCCGCTGCCAGCCACCCTAGTGAAATCACCGGTCCACAAGTAGGTACATGCAAACCGAAAATACATTGAAACAAAAATATAATGTAATGAACGATTAGTGACCATTGTAGGGTCACCAATTTTCTGAACATTACCATGCTCTTGGGTTTCTCCAATACCAAGGGTACGTTTACGATACACTAACGCCCAGACCCAAAGGTAGATAAGGTAAAGGTATCCTAGGAACAAATGAGGGTACAAAGTATTCTGAGGTCATTAAAAAAAATGTTTGTAAAGTCCACCGGAATATTTATATCGAGCGTGGGAGCTCTGTTTTAAAGAGAGACAATTAATAGGTACAATTTATTTGCGTCTGTACTTATTAAGTTAGCAGACGTTTCCAAAGTTTTGCTGCAGATTTTTAATGGACGATCAACAGTTTCTAAGTAAGCTCTTGAGTCTACGCTAAGTTTAAAAAGTAAGAAAGTATAATGGAATTCGCTAAATACATTGACATTGTGTCATAAAATAGACTACTACACAAAAGACTTTCTGAGGCAACAAGTTATCATATTTCCTCTACCTCTACCACGGTATGCCAAATTTCATTAAACTCTGTTTAGTAGTTTTGGCGTTAAAACGTAACAAACATACAGACTTCTTTGGCATCTAAAATAATAAAATGGATTTTTATTATTACCAGTTGTCTATATGCCTGCCTCTTATACCTCTTTATCTAAAACTATGTTTTTTGACATAAACTTTTACAGGTAAGCACACGGGAAATCACACCAAATTTTCATCCCAACCGCATGAATGCAAGTAGTATGCATAAGCATAAGTAGAAGATGAGCCAACAAATAAATACCTATTCATTTTTAGGGTTCCGTAACCAAATGGCAAAAAACGGAACCCTTATGTATGTCACAGAATTTTTGCTCTGAAACTATAAGAGCTATGCTGTTAAAACTTGGTAAGAAGATGTATTCTGTGAACCGCATTAAGATTTTTACACAAAAATAGAAAAAAAAACAAAAAACTTTGGAGGTTCCCCATACTTAGAACTGAAACTCAAAATAATTTTTTTCATCAAACCCATACGTGTGAGGTATCTATGGATAGGTCTTCAAAAATGATATTGAGGTTTCTAATATTATTTTTTTCTAAACTTAATAGAAATAAGAGAATGATAAAACTAAAAAAAATATATGATGTATATTACTATGTAAACTTTCAACGAAAATTGGTTTGAAAGAGATCTAGTCAGTAGTTTTTTTTAATACGTCATAAATCGTAATGGTACGGAACCCTCCGTGCGCGAGTCCGACTCGCACTTGGCCGGTTTTTTATATACGAGTATTACAAAAAAATGCCTTTGTGTCGTTCCTTCAACGACAATAAACATTTAATTAAGATTAGTTCGGAGCTTTTTTCGCTAGATTCGGTCATTAACGGGCAAGTCATTAAACGGTCTATGAACAACTACCCTAAGAGCTAGTTTTTCCTACACAATATTAAAATAATAGTTATTTCGGTTTGATTATTTAGTACCCCAATTTTCATCGAAAATTTATTGAGTTTATGAACTAGTCAAATATTCAAATTGGATACCAATTCGTTGTTGAGTTTGCTTAGCCATTAGTTTAACAATTATTGAAAAGCTGAAGGAATAATGTATCAATTCAGGCTAGGCTAGACTGAAATTAAATTCTATAAACTAATAAAAAAGGATCATCATCATAATCATCATCATCAGCCCGCATTCGTCCATAAAAAAGGATATATGTTCTCAATTTGAACGTATTTTTTTCGTGTGTAGCGCGGTGTCTTCTCTATATCAAATCCTTTTTTATCTATACATTAAGTACACCTCTGCCTAACCCATCGAGAAATACAGGCCCGATGGTATGGTATGTTATGTACCTATCCTCCTCGCATTTTCACATTTAACTATGAAGTCAGCTTCAACATAACTAGATGCATAAGCATAGGTATAAATATTTTACGTAAAACAATATCACGCATCTATATCAGACCTCCATAACCAAATTACGATTATTCGGATACACCAAGGATAAACTGGCTTTAAACCTATCCTTAATATTGCCAGCATGATGAGAAAATTTTACATATTTTGCGTCAAATTTAATCAGAAAACATGCTTTTGTTCCCTCATAATTATAAAACGCAATTCATTTTGCACCTTCGGTTCATTTAAGCGAGGCATGGGAACGATAAATTTAATTACAACACGTATGTACGTTTTTGAAACACCTTTTGGATGGGGTTGCGTAAGATAATGCCTCTCACAAAACTGTGTTATCACATTCCAAATTGAGGTTTAATTGAGTCAGGTGTAAAACGAGTTTCTTAAATGATCTGAGTGGAGAACAGTAAAACAGTACTTTGCTCTTTGTCGAAACGTATTTTTTTACTGACATATAGAACTTTTGCGTCCAGTTAGTGTTTTCTTCATACAAATCCATCGCCATGTAATATTTCATTCATCACGTAACAAATATAGACATAACAGTAATAATAGTTCTACTAGTAGTAGTTCGCGAAGTATTAGAAAACTTAAAAGAGAAGAATGAAATCGGAAAATAATCTAATTCAGTATAGTATAGATAGTATAAAACAGTCCCTGTTATCGTGCGTGTCTTTCTCAGCACTTCTTATAAACAACGCAACGGATTTTGATACAGTTTTCACTATCATTTAAAGATTTTCCGGAAGGTTTCTATGTATAATCTCAGATCAAATAAAAAGTTAAGATGGAACTTTGCGAACAAAGAAGTGAGGCCGGCTAAAACTACGCCTAACCGTGTACAACACACAATTACACGGACACATGTATTAGTTAACTACGCCTTATCTTGACAGTCGAGCTATCGAGCTATCGAATTAATTAATTTAATTTAATTTAATAATTAATTAAATTAATTTTTCTTTCCGAGAGAAACTTCTACAAAGTATAAGATAACATAAAAAAACGATGAATGAAATCGATAGTCGAATTTTAGGATATGGCGTGTCTAAGGGAAATATGGATTCACTAGCTTTTGCCCGCGACTTCGTCCGCGTGGAATAGATTTTTCCCAATCCAGTGGGAATTTCCCAAAATATCGTTATAAATTAAAGCCTATATGTTATTCTGATGTATAAACAATAATACTGTAAAGTTTCATCAAAATCCGTTCAGCAGTTTTTGCGTGAAAGAGTAAAAAACATCCATCCATCCATCCTCACAAACTTTCACATTTATAATATTAGTAGGAAGTAGGAAGTAGGATGTTTAAGATAAGAGATATAGATAATCATGTACGTAATGTACATGTACAAATTATAATCCTTGTGCTAGTGTAACATACTAAAGATTACTTTTAGTTCTTTCTAAAAAGCTAAAAGAGGATTTTGGGAAATACCCACTAAATAATACTAGCTTACCTCAATTTATATTCTTTCTGTTTGTGTACTGGTACTTTGTCTTAATTATCAAGGAATACTCGACTATTCATTGATAATTAAGACAAAGTACGATACAATGAGACCTTGCGGCTACCTGTGGCATACACTAGGAGAGGCCTACGTCGAGCAGTGGACAAGTATAGGCTGATGATAATGATGATAAAACCTTCCGCTCTGAGTAAGTTCCTTATTGCATTTTTTCACGCACAATTCAACCAGTTTGTTTTATACGGAAGCAGGGATCGGTCGGCAAATATACCCCATATTTTTCCCCACAAAACTTATAAACGCGACGAGTTTCAAATACTACGGCAAAAATGAATACAGTTTTAGTATTCAATACTCCACCGTTCGACGTCAGCGACGGCCAAAATCCATAGTATATTTTCGTATCTGAGTGCGCCATATTTTCGTTACGTTTAAGAGGGGCCCGTCAACTGCAATGCAGTGTTTGATAGACGAACTACAAAATAGAAGAGGTAGTTACTAGGCAGGTTAGGTAGGCACTAAGAAAGTGTCGAAAGTTTTTAACTTTTTACTCCGATACGGGCTTGAAGGAAGGAAAAGAAAGAAATAAACATTTAATTGCCACAAAATCAGCAACACGTACAAGTGCATCATCATCATCATCATCGCTGGCATCCATCCGCTGCCAGCCACCTTATTGAAATCACCGGGCCACAAGTAGGTACATACAAACCGAAAATACATTGAAACAAAAATATAATGTAATGAACGAATAGTGACCATTGTATGTAGGGTCACCAATTTTCTGAACATTGCCATGCTCTTGGGTTTCTCCAATACCAAGGGTACGTTTACGACACACTAACGCCCAGACCCAAAGGTAGATAAGGTAAAGGTATCCTAGGAACAAATGTGGGTACAAAGTATTCTGAGGTCATTAAAAAAAATGTTTGTAAAGTCCACCGGAATATTTATATCGAGCGTGGGAGCTCTGTTTTAAAGAGAGACAATTAATAGGTACAATTTATTTGCGTCTGTACTTATTAAGTTAGCAGACGTTTCCAAAGTTTTGCTGCAGATTTTTAATGGACGATCAACAGTTTCTAAGTAAGCTCTTGAGTCTACGCTAAGTTTAAAAAGTAAGAAAGTATAATGGAATTCGCTAAATACATTGACATTGTGTCATAAAATAGACTACTACACAAAAGACTTTCTGAGGCAACAAGTTATCATATTTCCTCTACCTCTACCACGGTATGCCAAATTTCATTAAACTCTGTTTAGTAGTTTTGGCGTTAAAACGTAACAAACATACAGACTTCTTTGGCATCTAAAATAATAAAATGGATTTTTATTATTACCAGTTGTCTATATGCCTGCCTCTTATACCTCTTTATCTAAAACTATGTTTTTTGACATAAACTTTTACAGGTAAGCACACGGGAAATCACACCAAATTTTCATCCCAACCGCATGAATGCAAGTAGTATGCATAAGCATAAGTAGAAGATGAGCCAACAAATAAATACCTATTCATTTTTAGGGTTCCGTAACCAAATGGCAAAAAACGGAACCCTTATGTATGTCACAGAATTTTTGCTCTGAAACTATAAGAGCTATGCTGTTAAAACTTGGTAAGAAGATGTATTCTGTGAACCGCATTAAGATTTTTACACAAAAATAGAAAAAAAAACAAAAAACTTTGGAGGTTCCCCATACTTAGAACTGAAACTCAAAATAATTTTTTTCATCAAACCCATACGTGTGAGGTATCTATGGATAGGTCTTCAAAAATGATATTGAGGTTTCTAATATTATTTTTTTCTAAACTTAATAGAAATAAGAGAATGATAAAACTAAAAAAAATATATGATGTATATTACTATGTAAACTTTCAACGAAAATTGGTTTGAAAGAGATCTAGTCAGTAGTTTTTTTTAATACGTCATAAATCGTAATGGTACGGAACCCTCCGTGCGCGAGTCCGACTCGCACTTGGCCGGTTTTTTATATACGAGTATTACAAAAAAATGCCTTTGTGTCGTTCCTTCAACGACAATAAACATTTAATTAAGATTAGTTCGGAGCTTTTTTCGCTAGATTCGGTCATTAACGGGCAAGTCATTAAACGGTCTATGAACAACTACCCTAAGAGCTAGTTTTTCCTACACAATATTAAAATAATAGTTATTTCGGTTTGATTATTTAGTACCCCAATTTTCATCGAAAATTTATTGAGTTTATGAACTAGTCAAATATTCAAATTGGATACCAATTCGTTGTTGAGTTTGCTTAGCCATTAGTTTAACAATTATTGAAAAGCTGAAGGAATAATGTATCAATTCAGGCTAGGCTAGACTGAAATTAAATTCTATAAACTAATAAAAAAGGATCATCATCATAATCATCATCATCAGCCCGCATTCGTCCATAAAAAAGGATATATGTTCTCAATTTGAACGTATTTTTTTCGTGTGTAGCGCGGTGTCTTCTCTATATCAAATCCTTTTTTATCTATACATTAAGTACACCTCTGCCTAACCCATCGAGAAATACAGGCCCGATGGTATGGTATGTTATGTACCTATCCTCCTCGCATTTTCACATTTAACTATGAAGTCAGCTTCAACATAACTAGATGCATAAGCATAGGTATAAATATTTTACGTAAAACAATATCACGCATCTATATCAGACCTCCATAACCAAATTACGATTATTCGGATACACCAAGGATAAACTGGCTTTAAACCTATCCTTAATATTGCCAGCATGATGAGAAAATTTTACATATTTTGCGTCAAATTTAATCAGAAAACATGCTTTTGTTCCCTCATAATTATAAAACGCAATTCATTTTGCACCTTCGGTTCATTTAAGCGAGGCATGGGAACGATAAATTTAATTACAACACGTATGTACGTTTTTGAAACACCTTTTGGATGGGGTTGCGTAAGATAATGCCTCTCACAAAACTGTGTTATCACATTCCAAATTGAGGTTTAATTGAGTCAGGTGTAAAACGAGTTTCTTAAATGATCTGAGTGGAGAACAGTAAAACAGTACTTTGCTCTTTGTCGAAACGTATTTTTTTACTGACATATAGAACTTTTGCGTCCAGTTAGTGTTTTCTTCATACAAATCCATCATATATAACATACCATCACGCCTGTATTCCCTGAAGGGTTAGGCAGAGGTGTACTAATGTACACCCACATTTCGCCGGTATGTTTAGGTCCCATGTAATAGGGGGCGAGCCTATTGCCATTAACCGGGCACAAATCCAGACTCCGAGCTGCTACTGAGAATTTCATAGAAAAACCCAATAACACTTTGCTCGACCTAGGGATCGAACCCAGGACCTCTAGCGTAGCAGTCGCACTTAGGACCACTAGACTAATGAGGCAGTCTGCACAAATCCATCGCCATGTAATATTTCATTCATCACGTAACAAATATAGACATAACAGTAATAATAGTTCTACTAGTAGTAGTTCGCGAAGTATTAGAAAACTTAAAAGAGAAGAATGAAATCGGTAAATAATCTAATTCAGTATAGTATAGATAGTATAAAACAGTCCCTGTTATCGTGCGTGTCTTTCTCAGCACTTCTTATAAACAACGCAACGGATTTTGATACAGTTTTCACTATCATTTAAAGATTTTCCGGAAGGTTTCTATGTATAATCTCAGATCAAATAAAAAGTTAAGATGGAACTTTGCGAACAAAGAAGTGAGGCCGGCTAAAACTACGCCTAACCGTGTACAACACACAATTACACGGACACATGTATTAGTTAACTACGCCTTATCTTGACAGTCGAGCTATCGAGCTATCGAATTAATTAATTTAATTTAATTTAATAATTAATTAAATTAATTTTTCTTTCCGAGAGAAACTTCTACAAAGTATAAGATAACATAAAAAAACGATGAATGAAATCGATAGTCGCAATTTTAGGATATGGCGTGTCTAAGGGAAATATGGATTCACTAGCTTTTGCCCGCGACTTCGTCCGCGTGGAATAGATTTTTCCCAATCCAGTGGGAATTTCCCAAAATATCGTTATAAATTAAAGCCTATATGTTATTCTGATGTATAAACAATAATACTGTAAAGTTTCATCAAAATCCGTTCAGCAGTTTTTGCGTGAAAGAGTAAAAAACATCCATCCATCCATCCTCACAAACTTTCACATTTATAATATTAGTAGGAAGTAGGAAGTAGGATGTTTAAGATAAGAGATATAGATAATCATGTACGTAATGTACATGTACAAATTATAATCCTTGTGCTAGTGTAACATACTAAAGATTACTTTTAGTTCTTTCTAAAAAGCTAAAAGAGGATTTTGGGAAATACCCACTAAATAATACTAGCTTACCTCAATTTATATTCTTTCTGTTTGTGTACTGGTACTTTGTCTTAATTATCAAGGAATACTCGACTATTCATTGATAATTAAGACAAAGTACGATACAATGAGACCTTGCGGCTACCTGTGGCATACACTAGGAGAGGCCTACGTCGAGCAGTGGACAAGTATAGGCTGATGATAATGATGATAAAACCTTCCGCTCTGAGTAAGTTCCTTATTGCATTTTTTCACGCACAATTCAACCAGTTTGTTTTATACGGAAGCAGGGATCGGTCGGCAAATATACCCCATATTTTTCCCCACAAAACTTATAAACGCGACGAGTTTCAAATACTACGGCAAAAATGAATACAGTTTTAGTATTCAATACTCCACCGTTCGACGTCAGCGACGGCCAAAATCCATAGTATATTTTCGTATCTGAGTGCGCCATATTTTCGTTACGTTTAAGAGGGGCCCGTCAACTGCAATGCAGTGTTTGATAGACGAACTACAAAATAGAAGAGGTAGTTACTAGGCAGGTTAGGTAGGCACTAAGAAAGTGTCGAAAGTTTTTAACTTTTTACTCCGATACGGGCTTGAAGGAAGGAAAAGAAAGAAATAAACATTTAATTGCCACAAAATCAGCAACACGTACAAGTGCATCATCATCATCATCATCGCTGGCATCCATCCGCTGCCAGCCACCTTATTGAAATCACCGGGCCACAAGTAGGTACATACAAACCGAAAATACATTGAAACAAAAATATAATGTAATGAACGAATAGTGACCATTGTATGTAGGGTCACCAATTTTCTGAACATTGCCATGCTCTTGGGTTTCTCCAATACCAAGGGTACGTTTACGACACACTAACGCCCAGACCCAAAGGTAGATAAGGTAAAGGTATCCTAGGAACAAATGTGGGTACAAAGTATTCTGAGGTCATTAAAAAAAATGTTTGTAAAGTCCACCGGAATATTTATATCGAGCGTGGGAGCTCTGTTTTAAAGAGAGACAATTAATAGGTACAATTTATTTGCGTCTGTACTTATTAAGTTAGCAGATGTTTCCAAAGTTTTGCTGCAGATTTTTAATGGACGATCAACAGTTTCTATTAAGTAAGCTCTTGAGTCTACGCTAAGTTTAAAAAGTAAGAAAGTATAATGGAATTCGCTAAATACATTGACATTGTGTCATAAAATAGACTACTACACAAAAGACATTCTGAGGCAACAAGTTATCATATTTCCTCTACCTCTACCACGGTATGCCAAATTTCATTAAACTCTGTTTAGTAGTTTTGGCGTTAAAACGTAACAAACATACAGACTTCTTTGGCATCTAAAATAATAAAAGGGTTTTTTATTATTACCAGTTGTCTATATGCCTGCCTCTTATACCTCTTTCTCTAAAACTATGTTTTTTGACATAAACTTTTACAGGTAAGCACACGGGAAATCACACCAAATTTTCATCCCAACCGCATGAATGCAAGTAGTATGCATAAGCATAAGTAGAAGATGAGCCAACAAATAAATACCTATTCATTTTTAGGGTTCCGTAGCCAAATGGCAAAAAACGGATCCCTTATGTATGTTACAGAATTTTTGCTCTGAAACTATAAGAGCTATGCTGTTAAAACTTGGTAAGAAGATGTATTCTGTGAACCGCATTAAGATTTTTACACAAAAATAGAAAAAAAAACAAAAAACTTTGGAGGTTCCCCATACTTAGAACTGAAACTCAAAATAATTTTTTTCATCAAACCCATACGTGTGAGGTATCTATGGATAGGTCTTCAAAAATGATATTGAGGTTTCTAATATTATTTTTTTCTAAACTTAATAGAAATAAGAGAATGATAAAACTAAAAAAAATATATGATGTATATTACTATGTAAACTTTCAACGAAAATTGGTTTGAAAGAGATCTAGTCAGTAGTTTTTTTTAATACGTCATAAATCGTAATGGTACGGAACCCTCCGTGCGCGAGTCCGACTCGCACTTGGCCGGTTTTTTATATACGAGTATTACAAAAAAATGCCTTTGTGTCGTTCCTTCAACGACAATAAACATTTAATTAAGATTAGTTCGGAGCTTTTTTCGCTAGATTCGGTCATTAACGGGCAAGTCATTAAACGGTCTATGAACAACTACCCTAAGAGCTAGTTTTTCCTACACAATATTAAAATAATAGTTATTTCGGTTTGATTATTTAGTACCCCAATTTTCATCGAAAATTTATTGAGTTTATGAACTAGTCAAATATTCAAATTGGATACCAATTCGTTGTTGAGTTTGCTTAGCCATTAGTTTAACAATTATTGAAAAGCTGAAGGAATAATGTATCAATTCAGGCTAGGCTAGACTGAAATTAAATTCTATAAACTAATAAAAAAGGATCATCATCATAATCATCATCATCAGCCCGCATTCGTCCATAAAAAAGGATATATGTTCTCAATTTGAACGTATTTTTTTCGTGTGTAGCGCGGTGTCTTCTCTATATCAAATCCTTTTTTATCTATACATTAAGTACACCTCTGCCTAACCCATCGAGAAATACAGGCCCGATGGTATGGTATGTTATGTACCTATCCTCCTCGCATTTTCACATTTAACTATGAAGTCAGCTTCAACATAACTAGATGCATAAGCATAGGTATAAATATTTTACGTAAAACAATATCACGCATCTATATCAGACCTCCATAACCAAATTACGATTATTCGGATACACCAAGGATAAACTGGCTTTAAACCTATCCTTAATATTGCCAGCATGATGAGAAAATTTTACATATTTTGCGTCAAATTTAATCAGAAAACATGCTTTTGTTCCCTCATAATTATAAAACGCAATTCATTTTGCACCTTCGGTTCATTTAAGCGAGGCATGGGAACGATAAATTTAATTACAACACGTATGTACGTTTTTGAAACACCTTTTGGATGGGGTTGCGTAAGATAATGCCTCTCACAAAACTGTGTTATCACATTCCAAATTGAGGTTTAATTGAGTCAGGTGTAAAACGAGTTTCTTAAATGATCTGAGTGGAGAACAGTAAAACAGTACTTTGCTCTTTGTCGAAACGTATTTTTTTACTGACATATAGAACTTTTGCGTCCAGTTAGTGTTTTCTTCATACAAATCCATCGCCATGTAATATTTCATTCATCACGTAACAAATATAGACATAACAGTAATAATAGTTCTACTAGTAGTAGTTCGCGAAGTATTAGAAAACTTAAAAGAGAAGAATGAAATCGGTAAATAATCTAATTCAGTATAGTATAGATAGTATAAAACAGTCCCTGTTATCGTGCGTGTCTTTCTCAGCACTTCTTATAAACAACGCAACGGATTTTGATACAGTTTTCACTATCATTTAAAGATTTTCCGGAAGGTTTCTATGTATAATCTCAGATCAAATAAAAAGTTAAGATGGAACTTTGCGAACAAAGAAGTGAGGCCGGCTAAAACTACGCCTAACCGTGTACAACACACAATTACACGGACACATGTATTAGTTAACTACGCCTTATCTTGACAGTCGAGCTATCGAGCTATCGAATTAATTAATTTAATTTAATTTAATAATTAATTAAATTAATTTTTCTTTCCGAGAGAAACTTCTACAAAGTATAAGATAACATAAAAAAACGATGAATGAAATCGATAGTCGCAATTTTAGGATATGGCGTGTCTAAGGGAAATATGGATTCACTAGCTTTTGCCCGCGACTTCGTCCGCGTGGAATAGATTTTTCCCAATCCAGTGGGAATTTCCCAAAATATCGTTATAAATTAAAGCCTATATTATGTTATTCTGATGTATAAACAATAATACTGTAAAGTTTCATCAAAATCCGTTCAGCAGTTTTTGCGTGAAAGAGTAAAAAACATCCATCCATCCATCCTCACAAACTTTCACATTTATAATATTAGTAGGAAGTAGGAAGTAGGATGTTTAAGATAAGAGATATAGATAATCATGTACGTAATGTACATGTACAAATTATAATCCTTGTGCTAGTGTAACATACTAAAGATTACTTTTAGTTCTTTCTAAAAAGCTAAAAGAGGATTTTGGGAAATACCCACTAAATAATACTAGCTTACCTCAATTTATATTCTTTCTGTTTGTGTACTGGTACTTTGTCTTAATTATCAAGGAATACTCGACTATTCATTGATAATTAAGACAAAGTACGATACAATGAGACCTTGCGGCTACCTGTGGCATACACTAGGAGAGGCCTACGTCGAGCAGTGGACAAGTATAGGCTGATGATAATGATGATAAAACCTTCCGCTCTGAGTAAGTTCCTTATTGCATTTTTTCACGCACAATTCAACCAGTTTGTTTTATACGGAAGCAGGGATCGGTCGGCAAATATACCCCATATTTTTCCCCACAAAACTTATAAACGCGACGAGTTTCAAATACTACGGCAAAAATGAATACAGTTTTAGTATTCAATACTCCACCGTTCGACGTCAGCGACGGCCAAAATCCATAGTATATTTTCGTATCTGAGTGCGCCATATTTTCGTTACGTTTAAGAGGGGCCCGTCAACTGCAATGCAGTGTTTGATAGACGAACTACAAAATAGAAGAGGTAGTTACTAGGCAGGTTAGGTAGGCACTAAGAAAGTGTCGAAAGTTTTTAACTTTTTACTCCGATACGGGCTTGAAGGAAGGAAAAGAAAGAAATAAACATTTAATTGCCACAAAATCAGCAACACGTACAAGTGCATCATCATCATCATCATCGCTGGCATCCATCCGCTGCCAGCCACCTTATTGAAATCACCGGGCCACAAGTAGGTACATACAAACCGAAAATACATTGAAACAAAAATATAATGTAATGAACGAATAGTGACCATTGTATGTAGGGTCACCAATTTTCTGAACATTGCCATGCTCTTGGGTTTCTCCAATACCAAGGGTACGTTTACGACACACTAACGCCCAGACCCAAAGGTAGATAAGGTAAAGGTATCCTAGGAACAAATGTGGGTACAAAGTATTCTGAGGTCATTAAAAAAAATGTTTGTAAAGTCCACCGGAATATTTATATCGAGCGTGGGAGCTCTGTTTTAAAGAGAGACAATTAATAGGTACAATTTATTTGCGTCTGTACTTATTAAGTTAGCAGATGTTTCCAAAGTTTTGCTGCAGATTTTTAATGGACGATCAACAGTTTCTATTAAGTAAGCTCTTGAGTCTACGCTAAGTTTAAAAAGTAAGAAAGTATAATGGAATTCGCTAAATACATTGACATTGTGTCATAAAATAGACTACTACACAAAAGACATTCTGAGGCAACAAGTTATCATATTTCCTCTACCTCTACCACGGTATGCCAAATTTCATTAAACTCTGTTTAGTAGTTTTGGCGTTAAAACGTAACAAACATACAGACTTCTTTGGCATCTAAAATAATAAAAGGGTTTTTTATTATTACCAGTTGTCTATATGCCTGCCTCTTATACCTCTTTCTCTAAAACTATGTTTTTTGACATAAACTTTTACAGGTAAGCACACGGGAAATCACACCAAATTTTCATCCCAACCGCATGAATGCAAGTAGTATGCATAAGCATAAGTAGAAGATGAGCCAACAAATAAATACCTATTCATTTTTAGGGTTCCGTAGCCAAATGGCAAAAAACGGAACCCTTATGTATGTCACAGAATTTTTGCTCTGAAACTATAAGAGCTATGCTGTTAAAACTTGGTAAGAAGATGTATTCTGTGAACCGCATTAAGATTTTTACACAAAAATAGAAAAAAAAACAAAAAACTTTGGAGGTTCCCCATACTTAGAACTGAAACTCAAAATAATTTTTTTCATCAAACCCATACGTGTGAGGTATCTATGGATAGGTCTTCAAAAATGATATTGAGGTTTCTAATATTATTTTTTTCTAAACTTAATAGAAATAAGAGAATGATAAAACTAAAAAAAATATATGATGTATATTACTATGTAAACTTTCAACGAAAATTGGTTTGAAAGAGATCTAGTCAGTAGTTTTTTTTAATACGTCATAAATCGTAATGGTACGGAACCCTCCGTGCGCGAGTCCGACTCGCACTTGGCCGGTTTTTTATATACGAGTATTACAAAAAAATGCCTTTGTGTCGTTCCTTCAACGACAATAAACATTTAATTAAGATTAGTTCGGAGCTTTTTTCGCTAGATTCGGTCATTAACGGGCAAGTCATTAAACGGTCTATGAACAACTACCCTAAGAGCTAGTTTTTCCTACACAATATTAAAATAATAGTTATTTCGGTTTGATTATTTAGTACCCCAATTTTCATCGAAAATTTATTGAGTTTATGAACTAGTCAAATATTCAAATTGGATACCAATTCGTTGTTGAGTTTGCTTAGCCATTAGTTTAACAATTATTGAAAAGCTGAAGGAATAATGTATCAATTCAGGCTAGGCTAGACTGAAATTAAATTCTATAAACTAATAAAAAAGGATCATCATCATAATCATCATCATCAGCCCGCATTCGTCCATAAAAAAGGATATATGTTCTCAATTTGAACGTATTTTTTTCGTGTGTAGCGCGGTGTCTTCTCTATATCAAATCCTTTTTTATCTATACATTAAGTACACCTCTGCCTAACCCATCGAGAAATACAGGCCCGATGGTATGGTATGTTATGTACCTATCCTCCTCGCATTTTCACATTTAACTATGAAGTCAGCTTCAACATAACTAGATGCATAAGCATAGGTATAAATATTTTACGTAAAACAATATCACGCATCTATATCAGACCTCCATAACCAAATTACGATTATTCGGATACACCAAGGATAAACTGGCTTTAAACCTATCCTTAATATTGCCAGCATGATGAGAAAATTTTACATATTTTGCGTCAAATTTAATCAGAAAACATGCTTTTGTTCCCTCATAATTATAAAACGCAATTCATTTTGCACCTTCGGTTCATTTAAGCGAGGCATGGGAACGATAAATTTAATTACAACACGTATGTACGTTTTTGAAACACCTTTTGGATGGGGTTGCGTAAGATAATGCCTCTCACAAAACTGTGTTATCACATTCCAAATTGAGGTTTAATTGAGTCAGGTGTAAAACGAGTTTCTTAAATGATCTGAGTGGAGAACAGTAAAACAGTACTTTGCTCTTTGTCGAAACGTATTTTTTTACTGACATATAGAACTTTTGCGTCCAGTTAGTGTTTTCTTCATACAAATCCATCGCCATGTAATATTTCATTCATCACGTAACAAATATAGACATAACAGTAATAATAGTTCTACTAGTAGTAGTTCGCGAAGTATTAGAAAACTTAAAAGAGAAGAATGAAATCGGTAAATAATCTAATTCAGTATAGTATAGATAGTATAAAACAGTCCCTGTTATCGTGCGTGTCTTTCTCAGCACTTCTTATAAACAACGCAACGGATTTTGATACAGTTTTCACTATCATTTAAAGATTTTCCGGAAGGTTTCTATGTATAATCTCAGATCAAATAAAAAGTTAAGATGGAACTTTGCGAACAAAGAAGTGAGGCCGGCTAAAACTACGCCTAACCGTGTACAACACACAATTACACGGACACATGTATTAGTTAACTACGCCTTATCTTGACAGTCGAGCTATCGAGCTATCGAATTAATTAATTTAATTTAATTTAATAATTAATTAAATTAATTTTTCTTTCCGAGAGAAACTTCTACAAAGTATAAGATAACATAAAAAAACGATGAATGAAATCGATAGTCGCAATTTTAGGATATGGCGTGTCTAAGGGAAATATGGATTCACTAGCTTTTGCCCGCGACTTCGTCCGCGTGGAATAGATTTTTCCCAATCCAGTGGGAATTTCCCAAAATATCGTTATAAATTAAAGCCTATATGTTATTCTGATGTATAAACAATAATACTGTAAAGTTTCATCAAAATCCGTTCAGCAGTTTTTGCGTGAAAGAGTAAAAAACATCCATCCATCCATCCTCACAAACTTTCACATTTATAATATTAGTAGGAAGTAGGAAGTAGGATGTTTAAGATAAGAGATATAGATAATCATGTACGTAATGTACATGTACAAATTATAATCCTTGTGCTAGTGTAACATACTAAAGATTACTTTTAGTTCTTTCTAAAAAGCTAAAAGAGGATTTTGGGAAATACCCACTAAATAATACTAGCTTACCTCAATTTATATTCTTTCTGTTTGTGTACTGGTACTTTGTCTTAATTATCAAGGAATACTCGACTATTCATTGATAATTAAGACAAAGTACGATACAATGAGACCTTGCGGCTACCTGTGGCATACACTAGGAGAGGCCTACGTCGAGCAGTGGACAAGTATAGGCTGATGATAATGATGATAAAACCTTCCGCTCTGAGTAAGTTCCTTATTGCATTTTTTCACGCACAATTCAACCAGTTTGTTTTATATGGAAGCAGGGATCGGTCGGCAAATATACCCCATATTTTTCCCCACAAAACTTATAAACGCGACGAGTTTCAAATACTACGGCAAAAATGAATACAGTTTTAGTATTCAATACTCCACCGTTCGACGTCAGCGACGGCCAAAATCCATAGTATATTTTCGTATCTGAGTGCGCCATATTTTCGTTACGTTTAAGAGGGGCCCGTCAACTGCAATGCAGTGTTTGATAGACGAACTACAAAATAGAAGAGGTAGGTACTAGGCAGGTTAGGTAGGCACTAAGAAAGTGTCGAAAGTTTTTAACTTTTTACTCCGATACGGGCTTGAAGGAAGGAAAAGAAAGAAATAAACATTTAATTGCCACAAAATCAGCAACACGTACAAGTGCATCATCATCATCATCATCGCTGGCATCCATCCGCTGCCAGCCACCTTATTGAAATCACCGGGCCACAAGTAGGTACATACAAACCGAAAATACATTGAAACAAAAATATAATGTAATGAACGAATAGTGATCATTGTATGTAGGGTCACCAATTTTCTGAACATTACCATGCTCTTGGGTTTCTCCAATACCAAGGCTACGTTTCCGATACACTTACGCCCAGACCCAAAGGTAGATAAGGTAAAGGTATCCTAGGAACAAATGTGGTTACAAAGTACTCTGAGGTTATTAAAAAAAATGTTTGTAAAGTCCACCGGAATATTTATATCGAGCGTGGGAGCTCTGTTTTAAAGAGAGACAATTAATTAATTGATCAAATCAATTAATTAATTAATAGGTACAATTTATTTGCGTCTGTCTTTATTAAGTTAGCAGATGTTTCCAAAGTTTTGCTGCAGATTTTTAATGGACGATCAACAGTTTCTAATTAAGCTCTTGAGTCTACGCTAAGTTTAAAAAGTAAGAAAGTATAATGGAATTCGCTGAATACATTGACATTGTGTCATAAAATAGACTACTACACAAAAGACTTTCTGAGGCAACAAGTTATCATATTTCCTCTACCTCTACCACGGTATGCCAAATTTCATTAAACTCTGTTTAGTAGTTTTGGCGTGAAAACGTAACAAACATACAGACTTCTTTGGCATCTAAAATACTAAAATGATTTTTTATTATTACCAGTTGTCTATCTGCTTGCCTCTTATACCTCTTTATCTAAATATATGTTTTTTGACATAAACTTTTACAGGTAAGCACACGGGAAATCACACCAAATTTTCATCCTAACCGCATGAATGCAAGTAGTATGCATAAGCATAAGTAGAAGATGAGCCAACAAATAAATATCTATTCATTTTTTATATACGAGTATTACAAATAATGCCTTTGTATCAAAGACAAAGATAAAAATACTTATTTGCATTTTTTTTTGTCGTTCCTTCAACGACTATAAACATTGAATTAAGATTAGTTCGGAACTTTTTTTCGCTAGATTCGGTCATAAACGGGCAAGTCATAATACGGTCTATTGAACAACTACCCTAAGAGCTAGTTTTCCCTACACAATATTAAAATAATAGTTATTTCGGTTTGATTATTTAGTACCCCAATTTTCATCGAAAATTTAGTGAGTTTAAGAACTAGTCAAATATTCAAATTGGATACCAATTCGTTGTTTAGTTTGCTTAGCCATTAGTTTAACAATTATTGAAAAGCTGAAGGAATAATGTATCAATTCAGGCTATGCTAGACTGGAATAAAATTCTATAAACTAATAAAAAAGGATCATCATCATCTTCATCATCATCAGCCCGCAATCGTCCATAAAATAGGATGTATGTTCTCAATTTGAACGTATTTTTGTCGTGTGTAGCGCGGTGTCTTCTCTATATCAAATCCTTTTAATCTGCCTAACCCGTCGAGAAATACAGGCCCGATGGTATGGTATGTTATGTACCTATCCTCCTCGCATTTTCACATTTCACTATGAAGTCAGCTTCCACATAACTAGATGCATAAGCATAGGTATAAATATTTTACGTAAAACAATATCACGCATCTATATCAGACCTCCAAAACCAAATTACGATTATTCGGATACACCAAGGATAAACTGGCTTTAAACCTATCCTTAATATTGCCAGCATGATGAGAAAATTTTACATATTTTGCGTCAAATTTAATCAGAAAACATGCTTTTGTTCCCTCATAATTATAAAACGCAATTCATTTTGCACCTCGGTTCATTTAAGGGAGGCATGGGAACGATAAATTTAATTACAACACGTATGTACGTTTTTGAAACACCTTTTGGATGGGGTTGCGTAAGATAATGCCTCTCGCAAAACTGTGTTATCACATTCCAAATTGAGGTTTAATTGAGTCAGGTGTAAAACGAGTTTCTTAAATGATCTGAGTGGAGAACAGTAAAACAGTACTTTGCTCTTTGTCGAAACGTATTTTTTTACTGACATATAGAAGTTTTGCGTCCAGTCAGTGTTTTCGTCATACAAATCCATCGGTATGTAAGTAATTTTTCATTCATCACGTAACAAATATTAGACGTTATAGTAGTAGCTCTTCTAGTAGTAGTTCTAGTAGATCTACGAAGTATTAGAAAACTTAAAAGAGAAGAATGGAATCGGTAAAGGTGTTCTCAAGTCATGGCATGACCAAGGAAATTAAGATTCAATTTTATAAATATATAGATTTAACGAACCGTTTATCTCTCTGTTTTTCTGTTACCGTTACCAATCATAGCTTTCTAAAATATCTTCAAAACACGTATACACTTTAAAAAATTAATCCCGGTCCGCGGTTTCCAATCCCGCAAAGTCCAATTCATTGCAATCCTACGGAGTGGCGGGACGGAACCATTTTAGTTTGAACACGAAAAGAGCTTTAGTTAATGGAACTGTCATAGTGTCGAAAAACGTAACCGAATGTTGACCATTCATACTAGTACTTCACTTTGCTAAATCTAAACTCGGGTGTGTCGAAACGAATGCAGTGATTTTTAGAACAAAAATCTTTAACGCGGCTTGCGTAGGAGTTGCGTAGTAGAAATCGGCACGTAAGGAAAGTGTTATGCCCCCTCTCAAGTTGTTCGGTTCAGTCCGGCGTAGTTAGGATATTATCGTCATACACTGAGCACCATATTGGTTCACGTCATAGTTAATGTGACGTTCGGTTCCGTGCGGCGCTCCGAACCGAACGTCACATTACCTATGGCATGATGTAAATCAGTATGGTGGCTAGTGCATGTCGATATGATATCTGTTATTTATTCGAAATAATGTTACTTAGCTCCTAGAATTTTTACCTTCCGTAGGTGCACAGATTTTATTTACATGCAATAAAATTCTTGTCGTAACGAGTTTATGTCGACCATACAAATATTTTGTTCCCTACAGAGCTATCAATTAGGGGTTGAGCGATTACCTTGATCGACAGATATGACCTTGTTCAAAGAGGTGTTGAATTTTGAGGTTCAAATTCAAAGCACCCACCTCTGACTTTTCGCGACTGACGCGCTTATACGGTGAAGGAAAACATCGTTAGGAAACCTGCATACATTTTCTTGCGGGCATGTGAAGTCTGCCAACCCGCAGTAGGTTAGCGTGGTCTTAACTATATAGCTTAATCCCTCTAGTGATCAGATATCTGTCATTGCTGTTATCGTACTTTGTGTGCGTGTGCCATGGATTCGAACTCGAAACCTTTAACTTGACAGTTTAATGGTAATATCACATGACAAGATCACTGCACATATTCAAGGTTGTATTTGTGCCTTTCGAACCATATGCGTATTAAATTATCACTCATGATAAAGGAATACATAGAATCCGACTGACTGCGTGATCATTTTATTTTTAGTTATCCACCTACTAATAATAGCCAAGTAATTTGAGTGACATCTTGTTTTATAAATCGGATGATTCTTGGTGCCAGAAATAGTGCGTAGGAGTACACACGGCTCCATGCCAACATATACAATTCCAGTTTTTAAACTATCTCGCATTGTATAGGCTTTCATATAATAAGAAGTCAGCGTAAACTTGATTTTTATAGCTCGACGTGTAGGCGTGCGTATATAAATTTACGGTATCTAATAAAGGTGTACGGTATATAATATTATGTAATAAGATATTGTTATTTTTTTTTTAACGTTGCATGTATTAAAAGATAATAAATCTTTAATTAATAATATTGTTAATTTGCATTATTCCCCCAGGAACGGACACGTCCATCAGAATATGAAAATTAAATTATAAGTCGAATTACAATGAAAAAATAATTCCAAAAGGTTAAGTCCTTATAGACTAGTTATCGGGACCTTATTAACTATGACATATAATCTAAAATCATACACAGATTTTCTCGCGTTATAACATACCATCACGCCTATATTCCCCGAAGGGTTACACAGAGGTGTTTGATATTATTTACTCACAAGTGTCAGGTTGTGATCGCTTTTTGACATTACCCGCCAGACTATAGAAACTTGTGTTTTATTGAATGACCGAACAGTGCAAAATGCGACCAAGACCAGCAGCTTTGTATTTTTGAGAGTGATCGCCAAAGCAGGATTGCACTGTGCTTCAAGCCGACATAAAAAAAAACAGTACAAACCGGTTTAATTTGAGCGGATGCACCAGGCCTTAAGCCGCGCTCATTCTACACTTTCAATGAACATACAGAAAATATAAAAAAGCTAAGCTTTCTCCTTCTGTGTAAAACAATTTAAAAAATTTGGTAGTACACACAAATTTAAAACAGTATCAACAATCATATTTTTTTGCAAAAATTTGCTTTTTTTTTCGTTTCGATATTTCACAGCCTGAACGATTTTGTGAGTCGTGTAAAGTGGTTCTTTTGTTTTATATTTTAGTTATAACCACTTTGCCAAATGATGTCCAATGTATAACCATTCATAGTGGACTCACTGATTGTAATCAGTTTATGCGAACAATACTCGTAATTATACAGCGCAATAATTTTAACTGGCTGTGTATATAATGTGTAGCTACAAATTACAAATAGAATTATTAAGTAAGTATTTATTTATTTTTAAACTAGCTTTCCGCACACGGTTTCTCCCGCGTGGTTTCTTGGCTATTCTTTACTATAATATGTAAGTATTATACATAAACCTTCCTATTGAATCACTCTATCAATTGCTGAAAACTGCAATAAAATCCGTTGAGAAGTTTAAAAGATCTAAGCGAACAGACAGTTGAAGTGACTTCATTATATACTATGTAATGTAAAGAAGGAATCCTCCTTAAGTCTGCCTTGTAGTCTTTTTGCGGATGTTAGAAAACAAATACAACTAAAAGTATGTTCCAATTAGGTACACAGTTTCATGACTGTTTTTGGTCTTAAAACTTCAACGGCCACACTTTTTTAGGACTTTCTTAGGATGAGGAATAAAAAAAAGCCTTTTGAAGCACGAACGCGAATCATTATCATAACCTACTTAAAGTGTAAACTTTTTATTCCTAAGTCCAACAAAGTCTAGACTTGAAATCCTCTAGAGATATTGTTGAAAAAAGTACAGAATAATACCACGAGACGGGCTAAGAGAGACTAGTACGGTTTTTATATGGTACAACACCGATATACCCTGCGGACGACCTATAACTTTTTCCCGAATTTTTCGCAAAAAAATAATTTAATTATTTTATCATATATTCCATCACTTGCTTCTTTTCCAATACGCATAAAACACCGCCAAATATACATAGTGCCTCATTAGTTTATTGGGGTTAAAACCGCGAATGCTACACTAAAGGGTGCTAGCTCCTGGGTTCGATCCCCAGGTCGAGCAAATATTGGGTTTTTCGATGAAATTCTCAGTAGCTCCTGAGAGTCGGAGGCAATAGGATTGCCACCTATTACATGGGACCTAAACATACTGGCGAAGTGTGGGTGTAGTACACCTCTGCCTAACCTTTCGGGGAATACAGGCGTGATTGTATGTTATGTTAAAAATAGCTAAATCTCATTGTAATAACATGTGTAAGCATTTGTTGAAAGGGTTTGCAGTTGAATATGTTACTGTAAAGGAACGAACTACGGAAAATTCCAAGATTTACCATTAAAATCTAAGATTTACAAAACTCTGAAGTGTAAAAGTACGAAAAATATAATACTGAGTCGGTTAGTTTAGTTTAGCAGTCTTAGCTATCGTGGTTTCTTTTTATTGCTACCCAGAAATAGTAGAGTTATCTCGCATGTCTACTTTCGAACATTTATTGTATCTCTAGGGAAAACTTGAATGCTAAAAATTCGATATAAAACGATGAACACAAAACATTTCGGACTTTTGTCATTCGGAATTGGTAAATGTTAGGTTTAACTGGTAAATCTACTGATTTACTGTGTAGTTCGGGCTTTTACAGAAACAAATACACATCACAAAATATTAGTACAGTGGGTTATAGCTGTTACTTGACCCACCCTAGGTGAGACGGCGGGGTCTCGGTTGGCCAGGTAACAGCTATAACCCACTGTATATAAAATTGTGGTGTCCTCTAATACACGTAGGATGTTGGCAAAACTGCTATTCATGTTGTCATCGATCGCTTACGCTTGTCCAAGAGTTTTGGTATCTAGATGCGGCCGCAATCAAAATTTTAAAGCGTCAAATATTATAATTCCTCTCGGTACGGGGGAAGGTAATGTTGGAGTTCTGTCTCACTAAAACAATACGTTGACAATTTTCAATAGACAAGAGTGATATTCTTCTTCTGGATCTAATATACAATGCACCGTTAATTGTTAATTTTAAATATGTTTGTAGCTGCAAATTAGAAAGTAAACGAAAATATTTGAGGCTGTATAACATACATACTCACGCCTTTTTCCCACAGGGGTAGACAGAAACTATAAACCGCCACTTGCACACCTCTATCGCTTCTTCTACTTTCATACACACGCGCCGGTTGCGATTAGGTACTAGGCATGAATTGTTTAAGCGTTCTACAACTATCTTTTGATTTCAACCTGTCCATATTTAAGTCGACAAGGACGCATAGCATCTCAATAATGACCAAGCATAAAAATCAGAAGACAAATCGCAAAGAGATATTTTTTAGGTAATGAGAAAGGGATGGCGCTATTTAACGTGTAGAGCGGCATCCCTCCTTCTCAATCGCGATAACACGTCGCGGTACAGGCATGAAATCATATTAAAACTCGATATTACAACGCAATCACAATCGAGACACTATATATGCATTCAAACTAAACACATACGGTTCCGAGTCCATTGATTCGGATCAACGCGCCTATTCCAAACATAAACCTTATAATTCCAGTTAATACTTCCAACAAGCTATATGGAGTTAGGCAGGGATTACGACCGCTGTAACAGTCCATCGGATTCGGATTTAACTTTCAACAATTGGGAATTAACTCACTGAGAAAATAACGATTTTCATGATTTTGCTAGAAAATACTTTTTATTC
Organism: Subacronicta megacephala; assembly: GCA_958496365.1. Lineage (NCBI taxonomy): Eukaryota > Metazoa > Arthropoda > Insecta > Lepidoptera > Noctuidae > Subacronicta > Subacronicta megacephala. Next base: position 12,605,732 of record OY292523.1, on the reverse strand, counting down.
GGAAATTTTTATTCGGAATCATCAAGAGATCATTTCATTTGTTAATGTAATGCAATACTTTGGCTAGCAACTCTAATACATAAGTAAAAGAAATTGTTTTGATTAGATTGGTATTACCTACTAAATCATGTTAGGTTGGTAAACGAAAGAAAGGACGAACGGAAAAGGTGATTGTAAAGAGGATAATTGGAAAAATTAAAAATAAAAACAAAAGAGAAAAGGGTCTTTATTACTTGAGACCTGCAATTCATCCCAAACTACATGTATACTGTGTTTCAAATAATAAAGGATATATTAAATTATTAAGTTCTTTGATAAGTTAAAGCCAATTAATTTTAGTAAGTACCTACTATACACCTATATTTTAAAGGATCTCAAAAATTCGTAGGCTTATCAGTCACAGAAGAGATGGGACAGATCTCGGACTAACAGTGGGATCAAAAACATATCAAAGTATCCAACTTAGTTTTAGGTAATCTTACGCTAATCTAAAAATAAGTATAACAGATCTGACAATAATATAGTGACAATGTGTGAGTGACAATAATATAAAAAAAAAAACCATATTCCTTAGAATAGTTAAATTCATCATCAACCCATTACATTGTCCCAGTGCTGGGCACGGGTCTCCTCTCAGAACGAGAGGGATTAGGCTATAGTCCGCCACGCTAGCCTACTGCGGGTTGGTAGACTTCACATGCCGTCAAGAAAGTCTCTCAGGCATGCAGGTTTCCTCACGATGTTTTCCTTCACCCTTTAAGCGCGTGATAATTAATTATTAATACGCACATGACTTCGAAAAGACAGAGGTGCGTGCCTTGGATTCGAACTCGAGACCTTTGACTTGGCAGTCCAATGGTCATATCACAAGGCTATCACTGCACTGCACATAGTTAAATTCAATATATAAAAATCTGTGCGGATTGGCATGAAAAGTATTAGACGAACAAAGTTACTTTCGCCTTTATTATATGCCTATAGGTAACATAATTTGTGGCTGCACAAACTTTCATAATTTATTTTCCTTTTTAAACCCTTTGGTAGAGGTCACACTCGTATAATTTTATGACAGGTTGCCTTTAAAAAACACCTGTGGTAAGCGAGGGTTGCCCACACAAAAAAGCCAGAGTAATAAAAATAAATAAACATTTATTTATACGGGCAATGTCGTGTTGGCGGTTAATTACTCCGATTCGATATTTAATTGGCGTTCTGTAGGAACGTTTGTAACTGTAAATAATTATTATGAACAAGCAGGGAATGTGGGGAAATGTTGTATATTTGTATTATGCACTTAAACACTGTTTACTTAATAGTAAAAAATGAGTGGATGTGTCGCGATCTGCAAAATTAAGATATCCTTGCTACGGTCAGTTTATGGATGGGTGCCCATTATTTGCACATCGAGACCTCTTAATAAATTGTAGGTATTCAAATTAAAAGTTTTTCAGGTAGCATGATTAATATTAATAATGTATATGTATATTATATAGACATCCAATAAGTAGTTACAGAATAGATATTGCCACAACTTCACAAATATCATAACTCACAAAAGGACAGAACTCATTATCGATACAAGTAATTTATCATCGCGAAACTGTGGAACTTTGGGAACAAAACCATTGTACTTGCGAGAACTATCATGTATCATTCTTTAACTGTCACCATTTTAAAAATACCCTTGAAAGTTTTGAAATACACTTTTATGCTCTAAGCTTTACTTTTGTAAGATGTAATTTTCATTCATAGTATATGGTAAACTTTTGATAAAGGTTAATACCTATATCAAAAGTTTACTTATTTCATTGACTTGGCGACCAAAGATTTTGCATTGTGTCTAAGATATCGGGGGCCCATAGTAGAATAATTCAAATGTATAATGTTACAAAATTAATTTGAACTCTACCTCGAGCAGAGATATATCAAAATGATGGTGGGAGGCATATCCCAGTCGAATTTTTGTTTTGCATAAGTTCACCAACATCATCATTTATAAAAGGACAAAGCTCATTATCGATACAAGTTATTTATCATCGCGAAACCTATTAATCTTACCTTCCATTTGTGACAGTGTCGGCATCTGCTAAGACTGCTTTTTGGGAAACTACCACGAGATCGGGTAATGCTGGATCAACCTAGATTACTACCACAAAAAAATAAAAAGATATAACGCTTATTTGAACAGACAAAAGGTTAAATATTCCTTCTAGACAATCTATATCTGTGTCGTAAGTATAAATATTATGGGCACGTGATCCGGCTCCCAAGTGCCAAGATGAAGGGATATTCAATAGTCGCCTATATTCCGGTGTACACCGCACCCGATAACATCGATAGCCTGCACCTGTTACTATAATTCCATGGGGAGTTTTATGGGAAGAATGAGTGAGTGTTTTTGTTTGGGAATTCGGGTTTCGGTCAAGGATATAAAAATATTGAAGGAAAACAAAAACATTGTTTTTTTTTTATTTCTGATTTAAATGTGTTATGCCGAATAACAGCACAAGCTGGGTCTATTTTTGGGAACGTTTGATGATGAGTTTTTTTTTATTGGTTTAGTTGGCAAATAAACAGACGCGCCATCTGATGGTAAGTAGTCATCATCACTAGGAGCTAGCTCGCAAGCGCTAAAGTAGAAAGGCACTGAAAGCTGCTTCACGGCATTAAGGATGACCGGCAATCGGACCCCAAAAGAACCTACCACAGAGCAAGTCAGGTATTTTCTCGTCTCCTCCGAGATGCCTATTTGTATAGCAGTGAGAAACTGTATTCTCATTCTTAGCCAAATTGGCTACAGGCAAAAATTAACCTGTTTTTTCATAAACCTCATAATGGGGGAATCAACACTTGAAATTGAAGGATTCTACCACGTAAATTTAGTACCCGTTTTGTTCTATTTTGCAGTGTATTGATTAATTATATTGATAATATAATTCTAAACGATAAATATTGAATATCGAATTCAAACAAATCAAACAATATTAGTTATACGTTTTGCGAACAAGCAAGCTACTTAGTACCGTTGGTGATTGAGCTATGTGATAATTATTTATGTAGATTAATTATCAAGTTTGAATATGTTAATCTCCTGAGTAGAATCAAGGAAATAACAATCTTAGTTTGTCTTGTTAGACAGAAATGAGATAAAATTATGTAGATTAAGCGAGGATTACATTGATGTACTGTTACTAAGGCTGATTTTCGTCAGATTCTTTGCCAGCAAAATTCATGCCTGTTTTCTCTGTATAAATAACGTATCATTCCCTTGTAACACATCACGCCTGCATTCCCCAAGGGGATAATCGCAAAGATACATTAATGTTACCCACAATTCACCGGTATGACGTATGTTTAGGGTTGTACCATGTAATAAGGACAAGCCTATTGCCATTAACCGGGCACAAATGAAAACTACGAGCTGCTACTGAGAATTTCATAGAAATAACCCTGCTCGACATGGATCGATTCCAGAATTTTGGAAAAAATCGAGTGGAGGAATGTTTTCAACATATTTTTGAAATGGACATTGCAGTTTTATTAGATTACAAATACTAGGTGATAGGTACCTCGTCTAAAACTGTAAGATCATGTTCTTATCCGATCTTCAAACTACCTTTATACCAAAATTGGTTTAGCGGTCAGGCGAGAAAACTGAACAAATGAACACTAACAAAAATATCTCGTTTCTTATAGTGTTTTTTTTTATGGGATTATGAAAACATAGCGGTTGTACTGATGACCGCTAGTGTAGTTTAGTGCATAAAACTTTTGCAAAGGTGTTCCTATAACAGGTAAGAAGGGTGAGGTGAGGACTACGATGGGATAATGGGAAAATCCCGTTGCCCACTACAGGCACCTAATAAAGCAAAACTATCATTAGTTTAACCCATTTCTGTTATACAAAACGTAGTGACAAAACTTGTTTTCAAATTCGAAAACACTTTCGGAACTCGGAATTTGTCAAACACAAATGTAGATTCCCAAATTCAAATATTTGATCAGCAACACGATTTGACTGCGAACATACCTAAATAGCGTGAACTGAAACTAGTTCATATTTGAAACGTAGGTACTGACAAGCATGCATTAACTCAACATGCTGAAATATTCGCTCTGATGATACCATTAAAATAGTTTGAAGAAGAATGTAATGGGCTCGTGACCAAACTACGCTGATCAAATGATCTGCAAGGTGAAGAAAGAAAAAATAACACAGATTTCCCTGGTTTTATCCTCATAGGTGCTTATGACAACCTGGGTCGCGTGAAACCAGCGCTTGGTGTTGCTTATAGTGCAACTCTGTAGCATTAAGCTGAGCGTTGACCCCTTTTCGCATTTCGTTTTGGCATTGGCACTTGACTTGACAGATGACAGATCTTTTATTAATGTGACCACGTGTAAATTTGTCATTTATATACTTTTTTTTTATGTTTTGTATTTTTATTATTATCTTTTTTATTTCTGAAACATTGGCCTTTGATCCAAGTGTCGTACGTCATTATTTGTGCCTTTTCTTTCTTTCTTTCTTTCTCGTGCTTTCCGAGGCACGGAGCCATTGCTAATCCTCTTTTCTGCACAATCTGTAATAACCCTGATATGAAACTCCAAAAGAATAAATTACCGTTCTATCTATTCCAAAGCACGGATAGTAAATTGAACTTAAAATGCGTAAACAGATTAAAGGCCCTTAGTTTATATATCGGCTTGTTGAGAGTAAAGAAGGGGTTTTTGTGTTTAACAAACGGATAAGGGCAAGCCTGGAGATTGAATTTTTCTTTGCCATGTTTTTTTTTTATCGTGTACCTACAGTACAAAGAAAGTGGAAAGTGGTCTAGGGTTGCCACTAGACTACTTTCCGCTTTGGTTAACTTTGACCTTTGTGAAAAATCTTGAAGATCGGTGATCCGAGCAAATTGTAATTGGGTATTTACTTTAAGCACCAAGTTCGATCTACCACTTCGTCCGCCTAGTTACGATTCTAATATTTCTTTGGACAAAGTTTAATAATTAAGAAAATTTTAGTTTAAGAAAACTTTAGAAATTTTTGGGTAAGCCAAGAGTTAAAAGAAGCCAGTTAGCTTAAAAAGAGGCTCCAATCAATGCTGATAAGAGAAACCTGTAAAACGAATAAACAATTGCATTTCACTGACTGCCTCATTAGTCTATTGGTCCTAAACACGACTGCTAGGCCAGAGGTCCTGGGTTCGATCCCCAGGTCGAGCAGTACTATTGGGTTTTTCTATGAAATTATCTGTGTAAGCTCGGAGTCTGGATTTGTGGCCGGTTAATGGCAATAGGCTCGCCTCCTATTACATGGGACCTAAACATACAGGCAATGAGTGGGTGTATATTAGTACACCTCTGCCTTACCCTTCGGGGAATACAGGCGTGATGCTATGTTATGTAATCTCATTTTTAATTGTTCATGGGATCTTTGTCTTATTTCTTATAGTCTTGATAAAATAAAGGAGGAAACATACTGACAACTAACTTAACACTTATGTTACTCTTACGGGAAACGTGTGAACTACTCTCAAGATCTTAAAATTTGCAGGCAGAAGACGAAGAGAAGAGAAGGCAATTGCAGTTGTAAAAAATGAAACTTTATTGTACTACGGTACTAGATGTGCCCCGTAGTTTAACCTGCCTTACCTCGCTTCTCAGGATCGCAGCGCAATGTTAAATAGCTGCCTCAAGTTGAATATTATATATTTAAAGGCATTTGTAGTGCGAGTACTAAGAAGTTATAGGTACGTACTTCATCGTATAAGAGAACTTACGGCCGCAAGGAATGTTGTTTCATCACAGCAGTGACTGGAGCTAAGCCAAGGACCCAAGCCAATGACTTTACGAGAAGAGAAAGAAAGAAGAAATAAGTATATTTCGTTGTCTTTATATTTATGCATTTCTATGGGTCACATAAATAATATAATATGGAATTATTATTACAATAAAGATAGACCAGACAGTAAGATCCTGCTACGTTATACCTTATTTGTTAACATGATCTAATAAAAGAATCATAATAAAACTCACACGTTCTTCTTAATACCTCGTAAACAACATTATTGCGTTATGAGCTGCTCATTTGAGGGTTTACCTCTATCTACTTCTGCGGTGAATACAAAGTCTAGCATTAGGCTATGTACAGATGAGAGAGACATAAAAATTACGAATATTCACTCCGGAAAATGCAGCGTAGGATGGCCTGGGAGTCTTTTAAAGGGAATTATTTGTCTTGGTACGGGCTCGTGATGAGGAGGGATGAAACGCATGTAACTAAAAAAGTTATGAGTATGAATGTGGAAGGATGGAAGGGTAGAGGGACCAAAGAAAAGATGGATGGATTGTGTGAAGTCAGATATGATGGAAAAGGGAATGAATGATGACATGACGACTAACAGGGATAAATGGAAGAAAACGGCAGGCTGCACCGACCCTAAATATATTGGGAAACGGGCAGGAAGATGAGGATAGCCTGGGAGTCTTTTGGTGTAGGCGGCATGTTATTTTGCGGGTCCTTGTGGAAGTCTACGGCTGATATGATGATGATGCAGTCGTATAAAATAGTCGTATAATAAAAGTTTTGCATTCACAGAGCGTATTCCATCGCAATAGCGGTGAGTTTTGCTGGCATCTGTATAATGATATTTTGTCACCGCCACAGACGGCAGCAATTGTGCTATAAAGCGATTTTGGAATTGCAAGTAACGCAATGTAATGCTCAGTCAACCGAACGTTTCCTTTATTCCTAGCAAACATTTTGAGCTATTGCGGAAGCGGAATAACGCACGTCGATGCTTGGTGAACGCGCGTTTATCTGAACGTAGCCTTATTTGAGCTTAAGTAAGCACCATAAACAGTGAATACCTTATTTAAAAGTATTTTTAGTATCTCTCTAGTGCATGGTTTTGTTTAGTATATCAGTAAATTAACATTGTAGTATGTAGTCTTCAGAGAGGTTTGATATGTAGGTAAGTATTAATTAATTCAATCCAATCTAATTAAAGATAAGGAGTCAAAAATCCCTTCACCTTTTTTGCATCGGATAACTCTTACATGTGTAACAGTGATAAAAATAACATAACATGCTACTAATATAAGTACTTACGTTTGCAAATGAATCTGATAAAACCAGTATCTATTGAATACATTTTCATGTACATCGATGTGAACCGCTGGCTGCAGACTGTTCTCACCACTAATTACCTCTTTATCGACAAAGTGAGTTCCTAAACTCTTAACTACTGCAGCTAGTGATGGGACAGTGAATTATCGAAGTCTTTTAAGTCACTTTTTTCATGATTTACATCATTTAGCTTTATCCAGCACAGTTCGCCGATTGTAGTGACATAGTCAGATATGGAAAATATAAAAACAAACGGATCCTTCTGTATGAAACTCCAAATCAATGAACTTATTGAAACATGATAAAACGATAAAAATCTTAATTAAAAAAATGTAATACTAATTAGTTAAATAAATGATCGTTAAAAATTAATCACTTTCTCGCACTAATATAACCAAATGTTTTCCACTTCAGGATTACAATTTCCCTTCAATGTTTAAATGTGATATCATAAAATGCATAATTGTCACATTACGTAGAGTGATCGAAAAACTTTGATGTAAAAAATTTAATTATTGACATTGTTTACCCTCTATCATGCATGGAAATAAGCAATCAATAAACATATGATGAGGTTCACACGTTATTAAACGTGAAATCACAAGGCTGTTTATTAAATTTTCCAGCACTAGTGTTGTGTTGTACTCAAATGAGCTGCCTTCAAAAAATGCTTCAAATTCAACCTAAGATAATGATTTTAATACAGTACAGATATAGATAACAAGTTGAGTTATGCACTGAAAAAAAAAAAAGATTTGTGATTTCCATAGAAAGGACGTTGGATTTATTTATAAATATATTATATCTGCCTCATAAGAGTGAGCGTAAGCTGGTACGTTAGAGTTTTCGGTCTGATCGAGGAAAGTATTATTGGGTTTCTATGAAAATTTCTGTGGCAGCTTGGAATTGTGCATGGTTAATGACAACAGGCTCAGCACCAGCATTTCAAGTTCAAATTATTTATTTTAAATAAGCATTTATGACTATAGCCTAATCCCTCTCGTACAGAGTGGAGACCCGTGCCCAGCAGTGGGACAATGTAATGGGTTGATGATGAAGCATTTATGAAACGTTATTGACTCTAGTGGTACGAAATCTAGGACATTGGATCTGAACATATTGGCGAACCGTAATTGTACCTTACCCATCGCGGGATACGGTGTCATAGTGTATTATGATAAAATTAAAGTAACTATGCCCCGTGGTTTCACCTGCTGTTTCTATTTTTTTTTCATCCGATCGCTACCGAACGCTGTATCACTCGCTGGGCTAATCTGAAGATTGACTCAAAATTTCTTCAAAATTGATCTAATAGTTTTGGAGTCCACACATATTCACATTTTTTTTGTTTAAAAAGCATTTCCCGTGATATACAGAAGAAGATTAATACAATTTGTTCTTTTAATGAACCAGTTGTTTTTACTTTTGAATGCTATATTCAAAAGTAACTGGTACAAGCGCCCATCCCTAGTTCTTGCTGTAGGTAACCACGTTAGACAAAGGTATTAATGTACGTAATGATCCAATTAACCGTTTCGACCTACCCATTTGTTCGCATTGTTATTATTCTTAACGGTTTATAAAGGATTTTATTACAATCTTTTAATTAAGGATTAATTATATTATGTTATAGTAATTACAAGCTACAACATAATGCTATCCAATAATTTGGGCATGAATTTTCTTTGTCAGTGTTTTTATTGTATTTGATAATAATTTTAGATATTATAAATTTAAATATGCAGGCCGAAATAGAGTTGTGAGTTTGTAACCAAAACAAACAAACTAGTTACAACGTTTTTTTTTTATTTACTTTTTATTTTATAAATGTGTACATAATGCAGTAGTGCCTTGATGCGATAACCTAGTGATATGACTATTGGACTGAGAAGTCGTAGGGCTCGAGTTCGAAGCAAAGGCACACACCTGTAATGTTGGGAGTCCGAGGACGAGTGAAACAACTAACTCTTATGATAGTCTCTATAATAATGCTCTACTTACATACTAACACTAACAATATATTGGGTGGAGGCGCGTCACACACTACACACCTTTGAGTTTTTGAAGTGCACCTGACTTTGAAAAGTCATATTCATTAATATGACTTTTCAAAGTCATGTGGACTTTGAAAAGTCATATTAATGAATATGACTTTTATTAATGATGATATGATATGATTAATAATAAATAATGTATCACGCGCTGAAACGGCGAAGGAAAAAAATATCATAACGAAACCTGTAGTTACGTCATACATTACACCATATCATCTTATAATAGCATCTGTAATAATAGTCTAATTGAAATACATCATTTAACTTTGTACTTAGTATTCGTTCTTAAATGTAAACTGCCACAGCATACAGGAATCTAGCTACCGTGAAGAATCGTTAACTAGATTCCCGCATGCTGTGGCAGTTCTCTGGCGTTACGCCAGATTCCGGGTGCTCATTAGCAAGAGTACAATCAGCTCCTTTATCCATATCCTCTAGACAAGTGTCGTGTTACGTCACTGTTTTACATAGAAATTGGTTACGAACTAAGTTTGCATTGAGATTTCAGCAAATCGCGCGGGCACAGAACATTAGATTTTGCATTATAATTTTAATTTGTTATTTAACGGGTTAATCAGTTTTTGACATAATATATAAATCTGTATATAAAAGTGTATACATTCATAATTAGCTTATAATGTCCCCACTGTTGGGACACAGGCCTCCTCTCGGTGAGAGCGATAATAAAATGAAAAGTATATACGTCACCTATAAAAAGAACAACGATTAAAAAAAACTGTCTATCAGTTTGTTTCTAATCTCCGAAACAGCTGGTCCAATTATGACGGGAGTTTCACTGGCAGATAGCTCATGTTATAAGAGTAACTAAGATTATGAAACATCCAGCAACGACTCGAAAAAAACAATAACGGTGGGTGAGCGGTTCCACCCACCGATATTGTTTTTTTGGGGGCTCAGCTATTTATGAATACAATGAAAAAAAATGAAAAACAAATAAGTATTCCTATATTTTTTTTATTACGTCTAAAAAACGTAATCAAAACATATTCCAAGAAGGTGTAATGCGTGTAATGTTTATAAAGATACATAAAATGATTGATGCTGGCCAGTATTTATTTGAAATAAGAACGTTGGAACGTTTAATCGTTTAACTCATCAAAGTAATTTCTTTAGAAACAACCACATCGCTCACTATCAAAGTGACCACTGAACTAAAAACCGCAACCGGCACTTCGGGAATTAAACGTTACATAAAATAAATACGAGTACCTACGTATATCTTTTTTAATTCTCATCGGGTATCGGGCAGTAGTGGTACATATAAAAAATAACATACCATCACGCCTATATTCCCCGATGGGTTAGGCAGAGGCGTACTATATGTACACCTACGCTTCGCCGGTAGGTATGTTTAGGTCCCATGTAATGGGGGACCGGATTCCGTGCTGCTACTGAGAATTTCATAGAAAAAAGCTTTATATCACTTTACTCGACCTGGGAATCTTACACGGGTTCTCCAGCGTAGCAGTAGCCCTTGGGACTACTAGATTAAGGAGGCAGTCCTAACTATATTATTGTAGTCAAATCTCAGATTTAGAAATTAATTAAGCAAAAAATTACTCTACGAATCAAAAAAAGTATGCAAGAATCGTAATGGCGGGTGGTACTTTCTGCTTTATCCCTTATATATCATCCAACAAAAAATATCCTACCTAAAATACTGGAAGATTAAATTTAACAACTCATTCTATATATAATTCTGTTTTTAAATGACTAAAAAGGATATAGGTATCGTAAATACAATCCCAAAAGCAAATTACTGTGAAAATCACGTCATACATCGATTTCCCTCAAATTAGCTTAACCGAAATTAATCGAATTTTCAAGTCATTCCGACTAATCGTGTGGAAACCTCGTTTAAACTTCACACAGAGTCAATTTGTGCGTAAATCGAAGGTGCAGAGCGTCCCGGGTTCTACCGATCAATCTTGAGCCCTCTAGTTCTTTGCAACTGCAGCGCGGTACAAGTATAGGAGTAGGAGCGAGCCTCGCCGTGCGGCATTCGACATCCCGCCGTCATCGCAGCAACCCGCCTACCAGGTACCTACCCTTAACACGACTTGTGCTTGCATATACGAAAAATCCAAAGTGTATTCTATCACTCGAATATTTTCATAAATTCAAATGTGGAAATTCTTTATACAAATCCTTTTTTAAATTTCAAATCGTGGAAGTTAGTTTTGAAAGTGTGATTCGTTTTACTTTGTATGTAAAAAGTGCTGATAAAAGTTTTAAAAGTCGGGGAATGAAATGTAAATTGTCGGAAAGTCTTTCTGCTTGTTATGAAGTTTCACTTCAGCTATAGGAAGAGGGTACGAAGCTCTGTTAAACTTTTCTCTGAGATCTTAAATGGGAATTGTGCAGAGTAACGCGTTTATTGAACCGCAGAATTCATGTAACATGATGCTTGCTTAAGAGAAGCAATTTACGTAAAGAAATTATTAAAGACGATTATAATTTTTACATTCTTGGGGCACAGTAATTGGGAGTAAAATTAAATTGCCAAAAATGTAGACTTGCTTTAAAAAAATATTTATATTGTACATATGTAATAATAATAAATAATTACGTCTATTAATAATCTTCAGCTAAAAACGGGCCGCCATGGTTTTCTCATAAATTATATAGAAACAATAAAACCCTTATCAGATGTCCCCGCACTATTAAAAAGTTTATGACGTTTTCGTTTTTGGAACTATAACTTTTTAAACATCGCGTGATGGTGTGTTCAAACATAATATACACCCTAGAGAATTAAATTCCTGTAGAAAAAACCTTCATAATACAACACTGGTATGTAGGGCGTATTACGCAAGATACAAAGGGATTTTTATTGTAGGCAGTTATAGGGATGTGCCATTCGCCTTTGTTTTAGGATCTAAGGTTTCTGGGTTTTAAAGGATAAAGCTTAACCGCAACAACCAGAATTTGAGTCGTTATTGCTGTTTAGATTTATGACCGTTTTGCAATTTTTTATGCGCATAAAATTGCAATAAATTTTGTAAGGGTCTCGATCGATGTTCGGTCGGTTTAAAAATAAGCGGGCATCAATATGGCGAGGTCGCCATAAATTATAATTTGTTTTACATATCCGTGTCGTTTCTTTATGCGAAAGGGTTGGGTTTGGATAAATGTTAGGTGAGTGTTCAAATATTTCTATGGCATCTTATATGAAGTTAACGATAAAACAATGAAACGTACTTGTGTAGAAAAATGTTAGGTACATTATTGCATTTACTATTTTTATTTTAAATCTATACTAATATTATAAAGAATTAAAGTTTGTGAGGTTGTGAGAAGAAGAAGAAGAATAAGAATGTGTAAGAATTTTCATAATTTCTTCAGTGGATCAGAGCTTACTCCCAGCTCTGGATCTACGGAACCGATTATGAAAATTCTTTTACCAATAGAAAGCCACATCATTTGTGAGTGTCACAGTCTATATCGCCCAACGGGTGTGTGCACGTGTCAGCTCGTGAGTTGTAAAACTTTTCCATTGCAAAAAAATAGTTTAAAAATGGCAGAATTATTGTGTTTCTACTAGAATAATAAAATGATATTGCGTCATTAGTTGATTAGCTGTCCCACTGCTGGGCACGGGTCTCCTCTCAGAGTAAGATCGGTTCGGCTATAGTCCATCACACTAGCCTGCTGCAGGTTGGTACTGTTTTTGGGTTGGTTGAATAGTTTAATGAATTTAAAATAATTAAATAGACCACATAAAAAAATATTAAAAATTAAGAAAGAAATATTATTTCTCACAAAGTACTTATGAAGTAAAAACAGATTTATCGCAGTGTGATCATCATCGGACTGCCAAGTCGTAGGTTTCGAGTTCATTCCAAATCATGCACCCTCTATCTTTTCGTAATCCTGTGTTACCTAATAATAAATTTAATCACTTGCTTAAACGGTGAAGGAAAATATTGTGAGGAAACCTTGCTTGAGACATTTTCTCGACGGCATGTTCAGTCTGCCAACCCGCAGTAGGCTAACGTGGTGGAGTATAACTTAGCCTCTCTCCCTTTGAAAGGAGAACCGTGCCCAGCAGTGGAACAATAAATGGATTGATGATGATGAAGTACGGATTATTAAATTCAACGTCATTTTCCTGCCCTTTTCCCAATTTATTTGTGTTCTCGCAGTATGTCCTTTTCTTCTATTCATAACCGTTAATCTTCATCATCATCTTCATGTACACAATCCATCCATATTTTTTTGGTCTACCCCCCAAACCCTCCACATTTATATTCATAACTCTTTTAGTCACATGCGTTTCATCCCTCTTCATCACGAGCCCATACCATGACAAACGATTCCCTTTTAACTTTTCTATCACTACAAAGTTCAAGTTGGTACTTGAAAAGCAGAATTATTCATTTATAATTTAATCAGAGCGGAACTGATTGGTTGACCAGCTGTCCCTTCATAATCAGAAACGAGAAATCGTTTTCCGTTTTATGTTCGTCTCCAACCCCGATTTCATCTAATTTATTATTTACAAAATACGTTTGTTCAATTTCTACGCTTCGATTCCTCGTAGCAACAAGGGATTTCAATTTAATTGAAATGCAATTCCAATTTCAATTTAACTGAAAAAATAGAAGTTGTTACTGTTAATTGGAGCTTTCTGTGATTGGGGTCGGAGCTGAATTTATAATAATAACCTTGTCCCAGTATCAGTGGGAGGTACTAATTAGAACAATGGGAGGGTCTTGCTTGGGTCGGTTATTTTTTAATTAATTGAATATGCAGATACAGAAATGTCGAAGTATGTATGAATGTATCTTTAATAAACTTTAAAAAAAATACATTTTTAAGTCTAGTATAGCAAGGAATAGTTAGTATTTAAATTTATAGACCTAACCTCCAAAAATCATGCGTGCGTGTATGTGTTTCTAGATGCACTTAGTATTCGTTAAACTTCCCTTGACAAAAAAAAACAAACATTAAATTTAAAACTGCCTATCATCTACTTTTTTCATTATTTCTGTTCTTATTCAATTGAAAACTTATTAATTCTTTCTTAAGTAGATCCAATTGAAGTCAAATAACGAGAAAAATCCCAATTTTCGCTTAACCGCACCCAACGATTTGCAGAATTTTAAAATTATCTTTCTGGTATTCCAAACTTAGTTCACAGTCTGGTTCTATCTTTATTTTTAACCCCCGACGCAAAAACAACGGGGTGTTATAAGTTTTAAGTGTGTGTGTGTGTGTCTGTCTGTGGCATCGTAGCTCTCGAACGGATTAACCGATATTGATTTAGTTTTTTTTTGTTTGAAAGGTGCAGCAGTCGGGAGTGTTCTTAGCTATGTTTGATGATAATCGGTCGAGATATAATGCAATTGTCGGGGGATTTTTAAAGTGTGCAAAATGGAGAATCAAGATTAGTGTCTGAAATTGACCGAGCAAGATCGAAGTACCTATGCACATTTTGGGATTGTGTCAGTTCTATCATTTTTGTTCAGTAGTCGTATTTTATTTTCCGAACATGAACTTCTGATATGTAAAGTAGCGCCACGTATGTATTTAGCTTGTATTATTTTTAACCCCCGACGCAAAAACGACGGGGTGTTATAAGTTTTAAGTGTGTGTGTGTGTGTGTGTGTCTGTCTGTGGCATCGTAGCTCTCGAACGGATTAACCGATATTGATTTAGTTTTTTTTTGTTTGAAAGGTGCAGTAGTCGGGAGTGTTCTTAGCTATGTTTGATGATAATCGGTCGAGATATAATGCAATTGTCGGGGGATTTTTAAATTTTTAATTTAGTAGTTATGTTTATTTTTAATTATTTTTTAGCATTAAATATTGCGAAATTTTCACAAAGAAATGAAACGAATTTTTCTTTCACTAGAAATTTTCTTTAATTAGAAAATTCATTTCTTAGTAGTTATGTATTAAAAAAATCGT
This sequence comes from Subacronicta megacephala, assembly GCA_958496365.1. Classification (NCBI taxonomy): domain Eukaryota; kingdom Metazoa; phylum Arthropoda; class Insecta; order Lepidoptera; family Noctuidae; genus Subacronicta; species Subacronicta megacephala. The sequence goes on along the minus strand of OY292523.1, from coordinate 12,590,613 downwards.
TGAAGAAACTCTGCTGCGTTTTATTAGGCTATGGCTCCAAACCCATATTTCGCATAAAATCGTTGAAGAAACTCTGCATTTTATCTATATCTACTGTAATTTGTATCACTTTAATACAAAACCAGTTTCCTTAAGTGATAAATTACGGGTAAAAAAGCTTCTTCGAAATAGTATTGGCAGTTCAGATTACTGTCTCTAACTTGATAACCCTTTACAAGTATGCTAGCTCAATATGTGACCCGTTTCCGCGATTGCTGCACTTTTTACAACCCCTCACATGCGGGCTACTTTCCAGCGCACATTGCCGCAATGGGACCCTTCACTCACTGAGTTTTTACAACTTGTACGCTGAGACAAATAGCTGATTTACTTGGTTTTATATCACTAAACGAAGTAACTGTCGTGCCAAGTACCTAAGTGTGATATTCCAGCTTTGTCAAGAGCTTTGTCATATATTTGAGATAATCTTGTCTCAAAACAAAAGTGAATAAGTATTTGTTTCTTTACTGATTGTACTGTACTTTTTTGCGAATTGTACTATAGATATCTAAGTTTACTTAAAATGTTTAGATTGACAGAGAGTCATATTTATGTCACCTTTGTTTAAATTTTCCTTCTTAAAGCACTCTCATTCGTTGGCGTTCGTGGTATTATGTTAGTTTATGGAAATGTCAAATGATATTCTACTCATTCAATGGAACAGTGACTATAGCGGTAATAATATATTATGAACATTTCGGTGCCCTCGGCTCATCCTGGATAGACCTACTAAATTACGATGGTTATAGCTTCATTAGTTTATACAATTCACTTGTTTTGTCACGAAAACTAGAAAGATAGGTACAGAATTGCCTTATGATTAGATCTGTGCACGGTTTTAAATAAAAATGTTTTTCGAAGAAGCAACAAAATGAAATAAGAAAAGGTTTTTGTTTTAAAATCGAATACGGACCGTTATGTTCGAAAATTTAAAATAAAATTTGCAAATACCCGACGATGTTTCTCGGGCAGCTGCTGCCATCATGATATTTTTATTGGACAGCCGTTGCATCGCCTTTATCGAAAATGAAATTTGCAAAATAGGTCGTTCATCTACTTCGTTTCATACCCGTTTTTGTTTAGGAGAAAACAAAATTTGAATTATTCGGGACTAAAGGCATCCTAGCAAAAGTAATTAAATTTGTACATGAATGATCAATTAAGAATTAATTTGCTTATTACTAGGTCGTTCATTTATGTAGTTTCATACTAGTTTTTATTTAGGGGAAATAAATATTTTGAAGCGATATTTGAAGGTAGGGGTTTATTATCGTATAGAATAAGAAATTAGCTGTTTAGAGAGCTCTACAAGAGAGATATAACAAACAGCAGATGTAATACCGCTGAATACATCAATTCTATTACGTATATACATTAAATAGCTTAAATTCTTCCATAGTGGTAGGAGACCCGTATTCAGCAATGTGGAATAAATTATTTGATGTTTATGATGATGAGTGCTGTGATAGTCTAGTGATATGACCATTGGACTGCCAAGTCAAAGGCGTCGATTTTGAATCCAACGAAGGCACTTCTGACTTTCTTTTCTTCCTCCGAAGTAATGTGCGTATTCATAATAATGCGCTTAAAAGGAGAAGGAAAACATCATGACGAAACCTGCATGCCTCATAGATTTTCTTGACGGCGTGTCAACCTGGAGTAGGCTAGCGTGGTGGACTACCGCCTAGATCCTCACATTCTGTCCGTGCCCAACAGTGGGACATTAAGACGATGATATTATTATTACTGCAGACTTCAGAACCTTTGTAGTTTTTCCCCCTAGAAACATGTTATTCATTCGACTATCATGCGTTACAGATAAATGCATGAGAAAAACGAAAATCCAGATTTTCTTTCATACCAAAATGAATATGGAAATATTTTCAAAACGTACTTTCCATTCAGAATTCTATTCAATGTGCGGAAATCCTCCTGGTACTGAAATGAAATTTTTATCTGCATTTCCAATTTATTCCGGCTCCATCATTACGCTCGTAGGTACCTACCTTCCTGATCATTCGAATAAGTTTTTGTGGAAACGATTTTTATTCGATTCTACGAATTCGGGCGCTGTAGTTGTATCGATAATTGAATCGTAATGAAACACCAACATGCGATTTTAATGATTTGCAAAACGAATATCAACCTTTTCATGTACAATTTAATTGCCTTTACTTAAGGTTTCCCTGAATCATTTTCTTTCAATAAGAACATGTTGTTAATGGCTTTTATGATTGTAGCTTTCACTGTACAGTGCTGTAGTCGTTTGTAGAAAGGCTTAAATAATATAATTGATTCGATTGTATTCAAAAGATATCAATATTTAAATCGCCGTTTTGTTTAGTACTAAAACGTAATCAAAGAAATAAAAACTGATAAAATTCGAAGTCATCACACATTTGCTGACTAATGTTCTTGGAATAGACAATACGTTTTGATATAGTTTATGAGCTAGCATAACAGCATCTACCTAAATGAAAAACTTTAAGTGCTCCTATTCATAACAGCATAACGTTCAATATTTCATATCATAACCATTAAAAACATGAAAGATGATTTATCAAAAGGAAAGAAAAAGGCCGAGGAAAAATATTAGAAGAATTTGATAAATAGAGGTCCGATCGTAGAAATAACGTTAAAAATATTAAGTCATACCCTAACAGAAGTGATAAAAGATTGCCAAAGATAAGACATTTGTCAAAGATCTGAGAACTAATTCAGGGAGCGTCAATTTAAAAAAAAAGTCACAGAAATACAGCGCACGGGAGGTAATAAATTAAGAAGTTGGAATAAAAAGATCCCATTTAACTCAGCTAGGTGAAAATTGGATTAAAGATTTATGTACCTTTTCTCTTTTACGAGTATGTCGTCTTAAGTGTTAGGAAAAGCTAGTTTTATTTCAATAGATGTAGATTCATAGATAAAACATGTTATTACTTAAACTTCATTAAGGTAATAACATGTTTTGACTGCCTCATTAGTCTAGTGGTCCTAAGCGCGACTGCTACGCTAGAGGTCCTGGGCTCGATCCCCAGGTCGAGCAGTGTTATTGGGTTTTTCTATAAAATTCCCAGTAGCAGCTCGGAGTCTTGATTTGTGCCCGGTTAATGGCAATAGGCTCGCCCCCTATTACATGGGACCTAAACATACCGGCGAAATGCGGGTGTATTTACACCTCTGATTCGCCCTTCGGGGAATACAGGCGTGATGGTATGTTATGTTCATTTAAGTAATTTTGAGTGATAGCCTAGTGATATGTCCATTGAACTACAAAGTTAAAGGTCGCGAGAACGAATCCAAAGAACTTCTAACTTTTCAGAGTCATGTGCGTATTAACCATTCCATTATCACGCCTTAAATTAGAAAGAAAATATCGCGATGAAACCTGCATGCCTGAGAGATTTTCTTGACGGCGTGTGAAATCTGCCATCCCGCAGTAGACTAGGGTAGTAGAATAATCCCTCTCGTTCTAAGAGGAGACCTAAACCTAGCAGAGGGATAATGATTTAAGTATACCATAATCATATGTCGTTTTCTATATGAAAGATGCTTAACTTAACGCAATCGTTTTTTCAGTGCAGTTTTTATAAGATAAGACTTTTTAATAAATCAAACAATAGTCAAATATCCTATTACCTTTATTAATTTATTATGAAATCCAGTTTCCGAACATCAGTCTCGGGATCTCAAGCTTATGCATAATACTTTTCTGATAAAACTTCCTTCGAGTTAATTCCTGGAATGAATTTTAAATCTTACTTTTGAAACTGCAAGATTATTTATATTGCTTTTGCAATTAGAATTTATCTTGAATTCAAGTTCGGGTTACATACAGTACATAATAAATAATCGTTTTATACTCAACCGCAACAATTGAGTATTAATTCAAACTATTGAAAACCAATGATAATGCCAATTTCTCGATTATCTGAACACAATAGATTGGTATACGAGTGTAGCGTCCAATTAATTGAACTGTTTGCTTTCAGGTTCCATTTTGAAGAGTATCAGATCTAACTGGTGAGTGTTATAATAATAAACTATGTAAATTTTTATCAGGGACCCAAGTCTGTTAGTTCAATTATATTAGAATCACTGAATGACTTAGGTTTTGGTAGACAAAAATCGTGTGTCAAAAAAAAACATTCTGAAGTCATTCAATGTTGATTTTATATAATAAAATAACAGTTATGACAGCCTGAAATATTATTCCAATAAGCTAGTTGCAGAATATTGTTGGTCCCATAAAAAAGTTTAACATAAATAGAGCCGAACAACGAAGTAAAATTATAATCGGTTCAAAAATTACGCTGTTATAAGTATTTTAAAAAGTGTAACGCCACGTCGTGCGTTCGCCATACAGATTCTGTACTGATACTCGGTTTGTGGGAAAGGGACAAAGCATCCCCTCTCAATCCCTACCAAAAACTTTTGAGCTTAAAGTCGTGGAACTTTGTGTCGATTTTTTTTTGTTGTTTGTTTGTTTTGTCAGATAAAAATGATTTTTTACGAATTATTTTGTTATAATATTTTGGAACAAAACTATTATTTTTTATAAATCATACACTAGTCAACGTCCCTATATTTTTATTATTCAGAAAATCCACTTTCTGAAAAGCACTCTTTAAAACTTCATAATACTTCTGTGATGAAACTACCTCCAAATTAATTTCTGGAATGAATTTTATATCTTACTTTAAAAACTCAGCAAGATTATTTCTTTCACCGTGTCTTTTGGGAAATTAAAACTGCTTCATCTAAAGCGCTATCCGTCTATGCTAATCATTCTTCAAGAGAAGAGTTGTAATAAATTCTTTCTTCTTTCATCTGTATTGAACAATCATACTTTTATTAGCTCTACTAATTCTCGTTTTAGTTTGGTAATAATTTTCACCTACATATTTCTTAGAGAATTGTAACGGTCAAAAAACGCTTAAAAATTCTGTCCAAATGTAGAAACTAGGTAAATGGATAGTTTGACTAATTAACTGACTAATAGCTGCTTAAGATGGATGATCTGGCAAAGGTTCTTGAAATTAAATGTTACCTACATAGGTACATACCATCATGCCTGTATTCCCTGAAGGGTTAGGCACAGTTGTACTTAGTGTACATCCACAGTTCGCTGGTTATGGTCCTAAGTGTCGGTGCCGGTGTTTTTATATGAAATTCTCACTAGCAGCTCAGAGTTTGGATACCTATGTGTCCGGTAAATAGGCTTGCCCCCTATTACAAGGACCAAAACATACCGGCGAACAGTGGGTGTACCTTGAAGTAGGTACACCTGTGTTACGATTCGGAAAATACGGGCGTGATGGTATGTTATGTTATGATTTCCGCCCATGGCTTCGCCCGCGTGGTTTTTCATTTATTTTTTTCCCGTTTTTGCAACATTTTTCATTTCTGCTCTGCTCCTATTGGTCTTAGCGTGATGATATAGCCTTTCTCTATAAATGGGCTATCTAACACTGAAGGAATTTTTCAAATCGGACCCGTAGTTCTTGAGATTAGCGCGTTCAAGTAAACAAACAAACTCTTTAGCTTTATAATATTAGTAAATTAATATTATAAAGCTGAAGAGCTAGAGCTAATAAATCTCTCCAAGTTCAAGTTCAAATGTTTTTATTTCAAATAAGCCTTTACAAGCATTTATGAAACGTTATGATTCTAGTTGCACGGTTCCAAAAAGTTGATCCTATGGAGAAGAATTGCCATAGTATGTATTTTCAATAGTAATGTTAAATGTAATTATTAATTAAATGTTTTCATTGTAAATTGCTAGCTTAAATAAACCCACTGTCAAAGCTCAAATTTATATCTGGAATCCGAGTAGGTACTAAAACTAACAACACCATCAAATGTCAACGCGTCGTACGACGTAGTAATACACGTAGTAAGTACACTCAAGATACCAGGAAGCACTTTTAAAGTAATGGCACCTCCAGGCTAAAGTGCTTTTGAGCTTTAATGTATTATATTTAAAGTTTAATTTACATTTAGCTTTTATCACAGATTTTGTGATTGATATCTCTATCTTCTGATGGGTACTGAATTGTGTATTTTGAAGTTTTTAAAGATTTGCGTATAGGTGAACTAGTAGGCAAAAATTTAAGCTATTAAAAGGAGAATAAACGGCAGTTTTACATGAAACCTTAAATATAGACCGTATAATTACATAATTATTTTGCTTCAATTCACTGACGCACATAGTGGTCTCATGAAGGCAAAACAATAGATTTTGCTTTGTGTCTAAAATATGGCGCTTGCCGGGTTTAAAGCTGGAAGAAGAAGAATAAGCCTCTTATATAGCTAAATACATGCAGTAATAAAGCCATTTTAGTTCCAAAATATGTTCTATAAGGACAAGGCTTTTCCGTAAGATATAAAAGGCTATAAAATATCGTACTCCTCATTTCACTGTGTCTCGTTATTCTCATTTTCGCAGAGGGATGTCCATAGTTATTTATAGTTACGTGTTGGTATGTCAATATGAGACAGTAAACGTAGGGTTGAGTTTTAATATCCATATTACTCTATGATGATGACATAGAACAGAGTTGGCTTAGAATTATAATGATATCTCTTTATTCAAGCGACCACAACTAAAAGGCTGTTACGCTAGCAGAGACTTATATTATTTACCTATACTTTTAAAAAAACCCTTCAAAGACAGTTTTTTTATTATTAGTATTCTTGTTAACCCCTCGGACTAAGCTAAGCTTAATGCTTGTATTACTAGTGAGTTCACGTCGGTAGTGCAATGGGTGGGTTTCGAACCGGCAACTACATGATCGAAAGAAAGAAAGAAAAAGATTTATTCGGCCACACGCAGGAGACCAAGAAAAAACAGTTTGAGAAAACAGAAAAAAAAAAGACCTGCATGAGAACCGAACAGGCCCTATCTCAGCATATTGCTACGACATAACAAAATGCCGTAGCGCTGATTTTCAGATAGGCCCTAAAGTGAAATTGAAACCACGGCCAGTTACGAAGCTGAGGAGTGAAATATTGAAAATAAAATATAAATACTTATGTATAAAATAAATTTAAAAAATAGTAATAAAATCGACGAGAAAGGTGTATACCATAAATAATAATACATAATAATATAGTGTTGTATTAGTAGTAAGCATTCCTCTATGGTAGTGAGTTTGCGCACATCATTTGTCGATGCATTGTCTATGATCGCAAGTCTAACGCTCTAGTCTACAGCCGCTTGGCGGCCGAGCCATTAGGCTACCGATTTTATTTATTTTTATTTATTTATTCAACTCAGATATCATGACCCATTTTGTTAGTAACGTCTTATACTATGTTAGTAAGGATATATTGAAATATTAATTTAAGTTATATTAAGGAAATATACAAATTAAATTAAATTAAATTGAGCCACCGGTCTTAATAATTTTGTAAGATGGCCAAGCAGCGGACAATTCCCACTGTCAGCCACCGCTCTCACAATGCTGTTGGAGCTGCCCCTTATGCGGTACAACAAGGACGATGCCTTTTTCCGCATTATGGCTTCGAAACTGTCGACATGAGCTACCGCGAACATCTCTGAAGCACTGCAGTATCGTGGCAGACCCATCAGCCCTCTAAAAGCGTTATTGAATTGGATGTAGTATTGACGACCCGTACAGGTCTCTGGAAGAAGGTACGGACATTGCAGAATTAAAATACAATCCTTGAGAGATTTTCCATGTAACGCCAAGTTACTAGTACCTAATTACTTTTTTATTGTAAGCACATGGGTTGCTTGATGGTAAGCGGAACCGCAGCCAGCAATAGTATACTTAACTAACGTATTATTGTGATCTTAAGTCTTAAGCCCTTAAAAACTCTACTTAGGAGTTCGTCTGAAGCGGTACCATCGTTTTAATAATTCATATTCGTAAAATATTATTTTTAAATTGTTCTGACTTTAAAAGCGGTTATTCATGACTTAGGTATTGTTTTTGTAGAATTTTCTAATTAAATTCATTTTGCAAGCTATATTTTTAGCAACATTACCTAATTAGCTCCTGGCAAGAAAACAGATTGCTGAAACTTGCGCTCATTAAGAAATGTTCAGTATGTTTTTTCTTTGATAACATTTTAGGAGCTAGCTGCAAGGCAAGAAGAAATAACCTTATTAGTATGCGGTGTGCTGCCTGCAAGATAGTCAACTAATTAGGTTATTTCTGTTTTAATTATGTGCTTCCATCCAAATTAGTGCCAAGCCGAAGATCGTTCACTAGGTGAGCCTACGTTCAGCTGTGGACGAGTACGGGCTGATGATGATGATGAACCCAAACAGTTAAAAATTACACCGTGACCTATTCATGGCAGTGGTTGGTAGACCTCTAATTTATGATGGAAATTCAATATAGCGAGGGCACGTTAGCCTTTGATTAAGATACAACGCATGACCTGGAATATGGCTGGCTGGTAGGGATGTGACTTTGCGATAAAAAAATCGATTATTTTAAAATCGATTTCTATTTCTCTCAAAAAAATCGATTATTATTTTATTAAAAATCGATTTTTTTAATAATCGATTATTTTTTAACATCCCTACTGGCTGGCCTGGCTATAGGGCTATGGTAAGTCGGTACGGTGTTTACTTGGTACACACGGCTACACATCAAGCTATAGAAATCCAGTTTAGACTGACCTCCCTCTGTAAACGTTTTCCACATAATTCAAGTCCAGCCTATACTGGATATGTATAGCTTGATGTGTAGCCCTGTGTGCAACTCCAACGTACCCTGCCGCCTCTAAAAGCAGAACGTCCAGGAAGATTTTCCCCACCTCAAAAATAACGTTACAAACAATATGTGAAAATTAACGTTACAAAAAAAATAATTTAGTAAAATAACAAAACGCGGATCAAATAACTTACTTAATTAAAAACAAAACGTTTGAAAATAAAAATCCACAAACTACTATTCCCAATTGCCAAAACACAGTGAATAAAAAAAAAGAAAAATCGTCATGGCCGCCCGTCACGGATTAACTATTCGGAAAATTAAAAAAAAAAGGTCAGGCTTTGTCAACTGAGTTATCGCGTCCGGGACAAAAGCCAGGGCCTATACGCGGCTATTGTAAAATGAAAAATTGTCACCAGTCATTCAATTGTGAACCAGTTCAATCATTTTTATCTTATATGGTGATTACTGACTTTGTGTTTCCGACTTTTGTATTAATATCGAGCAATTCCTACAATATATACGGCCGTTTTTAAATTTATGTCCTGCCATGTTGATGAGATTGTGGTTACATATTTAATTACATAGTATGACGTTATTGAGTTTAAAAAAAGTTGTTGAAAAAGAGTTGTTTGAAAATAGAAATAGGAATACTATTTCTATTTTCAAACAACTCTCGAAAATTGGATCGATGGCCGTGGTCGTAGCTACTAAAGAGTGTAATTTTGAATTAGTTTCAGTGCCGTTACTAAATATGACCCTTTTGGCTCCCGGCATTACCGTTTTTCTGTTCTTTAATCTTTTATAAAGCCCTTGAACACATATTGTGGAACATAATAGCTGATTTAAAAAAAATCCTCGCCTTCACCAGTTCTAAAGAGGTGGTATTATATTTTAAAACCTAACTAACAATGCAACAACAAAAAATATGCAACCTAATTTTGAATCTAGAATGAGATCCTGTGACGTTAACGTGGAACAAAAAACAACGCTGCCAACTTAATATTCATATACCTACTTCCTGTAATGTTTTTCATTTATCTCTTACGAGCGATTAAGTTCGTCCTCTCATTTGGTCGAGTCCGCCTAATTCTATTATGCCACCTTCTTTTATTTTGTTGTGCCCATTTCCTACTTCCTTCCCATTTATCTTGAGTACAGTAAACAGCGTTGCTATATAACATTTTTTTCGTTCTAATTCTGATATGTTAATTATTTGAGCGAGTTTTTTTTATTTCTTCGGTCAGTAATTATGTTCTAATAACGAAACTAAAGCAATTTCCATGGAATCGATTAGGTAACATGGATTTTAGTCGGTTGATATCACTCTAGTTATAATGGGTCTACAATTCTACAGAAACAAACAAAACGCTCATTCATCCAAACTAAGCTACTATGAAAAAATACCGGCAACATTCAAAACACTTTCCTTCGCTTCCTTTCAGAAAATGATCGGAATAATAAATTTGAGACTAAAATTGCTGTATTTTATTTACAATTAGACTAGACCTATCTTCTAATTGATAGAACTCAACATGACCCTGTCTTTGCCTTGACCAGTCAGTTCAAAAGACTACCAAGCATAAATATTCATATCCCCAAATATCCGTCATCATTATTCATGACAATCATAAATGACCTTCATCTGACCTTTGGCTGTTTAATATTAAATCCAACCCCAGTTATAACGAGAGATTAAACTAATTGTTAAATAAATCAACGAATATCCGTTGGTCGATCCGTTGATGTTGTGAATACTACTATATAAGCAGTCGAACTAATTTACATTTCAAATTGGTCCCTTGTTTGGAGCAAGAATTCGGAGCAATAATTAATATGCGTCGCTTTCAAAGTTACTAATTCTATGGAGAAGTCTTCATTTGTGAAGGGATTCGTATTTACTTGATTAACTATAGGAAAATATAAATTTGTATGTAACAGTTGATGCATAATTTTAATGCAATCAATATATTGGTGCTATCAGACCTTTGTAACTTTCTGCACAATGATTATATTCTAAAGATAAACCAGATAACGAGTTAAATGGGAGATTCATAACAGGACACACATATTACAATACCTTGTGACGTCACGATTTCAAGAACCTGTAGTGTGCCCGATGTCAACAAAGTACCTAGTTAAAGTTACAAAAAGTTTTGTATTCGACTGAGCAAAAAATACGCAATAATGTTTTTTGTCTTCCACATTTAGGTTAATTAAATTAATATTTAATAAAAAGAACCTTATTTCTACCGTTATTTCATAGTAAGGTTAACAAAAGTTCATTACTAAGACTTACAGTTTATAAAAGTTGCTACTTTGGCGTAGGCCTCCAACAAAGATTAATATTGGATACTAAATATTACAATGGGTATTAATTTATCAGCATATCCTTTCCATCCATAAATCCAACATCTTCTATTCCAAAACTATGTACAAAAGTAACATTTTAACTCTTTTCCTGGTATTGATTAATGTTTCGTATTTACAATCACGCAATCCTACAATATTCCTTCTGAAGGATTACTGGGCTTCCTTCTCCTCACAACCGCAACACACGCAACCTGCTAATGTTGTTTGGAAAATCATTTTTTCTTCCTTAGTAATAGCTTCATTAGGCAAAATGCTATCATGGGACTTTCATTTGTTTAGGAGACAATCATCCAACCACTATCCTAACTTTTCCTGTTGGGTTGGGTTGCGTATCTTACCATCGACTTAGAAGCTGCCTACCGTGTTGCTCGAAGCTGCCTTCATATAGCAATCAGAATCTACAGCTCAACGTGTTATTCGAGGTACGTTTGGGTTTATGCTGGGAACGGACACTCCTCCGTAGTCTACTTTTGCAGATCCTTCTTGATGGATTAAACCATATCTGGTTTTCCAATGTCTGATATCCTTAATGATTTACCAGTATAATCATTCTATCTGACGAAATCTTTATTTCATTAACATAAAGTTCAAATTTCAATGATTTAACGAGAGTTCGAATTGCTCTATTATCCACTAGCTGAAACACCCGGCGCATACGTCTTCGGTCCTACGTCACATCGTGCCATATTGTGTAACGTACTTCCTATCGCAAGACGATTGAGTTAATCTTGGCTATGTCCGGTATATATTCATTCGGGGTATTAGGGTTGGCAAATTAGATAATTATCCCTCGGGCTTTCTCATCGTATACCGTTCTGATGTCTTCCTAATGAATGTCGCCTCCAATTTAGCTGGAGTACTAATTGCAGTCAGCAAAAAAGGAAATTACAAGACATTCTCCCACATTGTAACCGCAACATAATTACCTCATTAGCTGATTTGAAAAAAATCTCGTTTCCAACAAAAGAATAAGTTTTTCAGGTAGCTAGACCGTATATTAGTCGGGAAAACTGCCTATTTTGTGGTTTGTTTTATTCTCATTTATTTTTATATCTAAGTTGTATTAGATTACACTGCTAATTTAACCTCCGACGTAAGCAGGGTTTTTAAGTTTAACATGTACTCGTAGTAGTGTAGTATCTATGGTTGGGATCGTAGGTAGCTCTTAAACAGATGACCCGATTTATTTACATAGTGATTAGCTATAATTCAAGAAAATATGTTCAGCCGCTTGAAGATCTTCAGCTCTTCTGTAATGTTCACCTTACACAGGTGAACATTACACATTATTTTAATGATTTTGTAACAACATGACAAGGTAAAGCAAAGTGTTATCGGGTCTATGACATTCTCAGTAGAAACTTGTTGTTTCGATATTCCCCCGGTTTATGGCAATGTCCAAATATTCTCTCTTCAACCTGCTGCCATCCACTGCTGGATGTAGGTCTCTTCATGGGCTGGCTACTTACATCTCTCCCTATTGCATTACAACGGGTTCAGCAGTACCCTTCGGGGAACAACAATAAAAATAACTCTTGTTTTATTGTATCAGCAGAAAACAATAGCTTAAGTTTAATAAAAGGATTAACTAGCCAGTAGCATATATATTGTAAATGCCTTGGGAGTGCTAAATATCACCATCAAAGTTTACGAAGTTTACGATGCGTTGAATCTGGATTTTGTCGATCTTAGTGGTACGATTTCTTTGATACAACATTAAATCAAAATATGCATTGAACTACCGAACAATCACTGAAGGGTGAAAATTACTGCATTGGGATAGATTGGAATTGTATTCTGAACCTTCTTTTATTAAGTACCAGAATTGGCTTTGGGTTGTTTACACTCATTTGTTCTGAGTAATTTCACTTAGCGTTAAAACTAGATAACAATAATTTGAGTACATTAGTGCTTGGCGGCAGAATATTTAGCAATGCAGTATTACTCACCCAGAGACAATTTTACGACGGAGAAAATCGTAAACAAAAGCTAGCAAGCAATAAAATAGATTGAGGTATTACACAAGTCGTAATAGCAGGTTGCTAATCCATCGTTCACGAGTACCGCCATAACTCATTTTCCTTTGTCGTTTGCGTTTTTCGTAACAACATGGAAATATTTTATTCAATAACTGCCATTGTTTTCTTCAAAGAAATTCTTTTTGCGTTCAACATTTTGCGACGCGTTATTTTTTGTTCAGGGACGAGAATAGTCGTAAACAGTTTAGCTCGAAATGAAGTCTTTTGTCCCTGCATGTATCGGAGAAAATTGATATTTTTCGTTTAATGGCGCAGTAAAGGCGGAAAAAAGAACGAAAATATGTTCTCACAATAGTTTTTTATGAGACTGTTTTGACGTCTCAAGTGACATAATAACTTCACCAAGCGTCTCTATTACCGAGAGATGGCTATTATTTGCTATTATCATTGGACAAATAAATAGGCACATATTGCGGTTATTTTCGAATAATGATAGCCTAGCAATATGATAATCTCGATGACGTATGAAGTTGGCCAACATGCACTAGGCAGACGAGAAGATGTCAAGGTATACAAAAATCACCGCTATTGCGACGGAATACGGGTGGTCCAATGGCCAAAATATATAAGTCGCTGTGTCGCCGTGTATACTAAACGTTTAACCCCTACTGTTTTGAAAAGTGACCTGTGACCAATACTATGACAGTAAATGGACTGACGATGATCAATTTTAATGCTCCATCTATGTTAGAAATTGCCGAGAAATCATCACGTAAGGAAAAAACTTTCTGTCCTCTCTCGGGTCTTTCGGTTCCGTTCGGCATAGTTCGGATATGATCGTCAACCGCTGGATTGTTTTTTTTTTTTAATGCGTAAGGTACTTCGTTCCTGTAGCACACTTTTTTATATAAATTCAAGAGCAGATTATTATTTTGGCAGTTCAAAGACCGATAACATTAGCCTTAAAAAATCCTACTTACATTATCTATTATATACCAAGCGCGCCGAGTTATAAATATTTACTTCTTCTCGAATCGTCTTTTTTTATTACTACCGTCCTTTTTGGGCTGCGAACACGTTCACCTCGTCTTAATAGCACGATAATATAAGTTGCTTTGAGTTAAAGGCTATTACATAGGGTACTCCGCAAAGGTATATGGATTTACGATGTTTAAGGGGCTCCCTCTAGTACTCTTTTGCGCAGTCTGGTGAAGATAGTAAAAATTAAGTTTGCCAGCTGTTCTTATACAACATGTAATTTTATTTAAACTTTGTATATTTTTTTATATAGCAACCGTAACTACTATCGTTAACTCAATATCGGTGTTGCTCAGAAATTGAATTGCGGCGATCTGATGACAGTCATCATCATCATCAACAGCCCATGACATTGTACCACTGCTCGGCACGGGTCTCCTCTCAGAACGAGAGGGGTTTGGTTTCAGTCCACCACGCTAACCTACTGCGGGTTAGCATACTTTACATGCCGTTAAGAAAATCTTTAAGGCATGCGGGTTTCCTCGTGATGTGTTCGTGTTTAAGCGCGTGACTTCGAAAAGACAGAGGTGCCTCGGATTCGAGCTCGAGACTTGGCCGTCCAATGGTCATATCACAAGGCTACCACTGTACTTAGGTACTTTAGACTGAAAAAAGTAAGTATACTTCTTAAATGATTTCACATGACGACACGCTTTTGAAATCATTTTGATATACTTATTGAAAAAAGAAGACGTACCTACCTACCTTTCACGTCACAGCCTCAAACCTCATTCCAACTCACGTCAAAATCTAGTTCCTATTTTGTATTCAGTGTGTCTAAAATCGTTTACATAGCCTCAAGCATTAACTTCAGTCGCTTATATACTTAGGGTTCTTATAGAAATACTAGCTTTTGCCCGCGACTTTGTCCACGTGGGATAGATTTTTCCCGATCCTGTGGGAATTTCCCAAATTATCCTTATAAATTGTACCGTATAATAGTACCTCTGATGCGGTACCATCAACCGTGTTTCTTGCGAGTATTCATTTATATTTTACTATCCTATCCTACTTCCTATTAATATTATAAATGTAGAAAATAATATAACTGTGGGTGCACACCTCTGCTCAACTTTTCAGAAAATACAGGCGTAATGTTATTATGTACCTTTTCACTAAGGTCTAGTTAGTATTTTGTATTCAGCGTGTCGGCGGTCGTTTACATTGCCTCAGGCGCCTAACTTCAGTCGTTTACGTTGATTTCCATTCAGTGTTCGTTTTATTCGTTCGTTCCTTCTGATTTAGACGCGAGACTTTCATATATTATTATGTAGGTTTTGTGTGGGCCTAAATTAATATCTTTTGAAATTTATGAATTTTCTCAGAATATGTAGGTACCTAAGGGGATTTTAAAATTGCTACGCGAAGTATTATTTACTTACATCTCACATAAACCATAATAAATAGATATAGGGAAATTCAGGAAATATGTTCAATGTTAAGTTTTTCAAATTACTAAAGATACACTTACATTCATTGTTAAAGAAACCGTTGAAAAAGTTCTTTGACAGTAATAGGTTACCTACATATCTCTCGTGTAAAGTTAAAATTAAGTTAAATATTACCTGTATAAATATATTTGTACCTATACGATTACACAATGTAGGTATTGTGTATAGGTAATATACCTACAGAAATGATTCGAATGTTTTGATAAATTCATTTTTAACAAAAGACTCAGAATTCTAAGCTAACAAATGTTTTCAACAAACAGTATTCACACATGACAAACACAAAATGTGAAGCAATAAATCAACCCAGCAAGAAGATAGCAAAAGGTTTGTATTCCCTGTGTTTACAATACTCAGTACAGACACAAAGTCAGGGGCTAACAATTAATTCACCATCAAGTACAACCACGCCCGTATTCCCCCTAAGAGTTAGGCAGAGGTGTACTAATGTACACCCACACTTCGCCGGTATGTTTAGTTCCTGTCTAATTATTTTAGTACCTATGTAGTTTATTTATTTTTAATTGATTGCTTCTAGCGATAAGACCGCCCATTTTACAGTTCTATAATTTATAACGTGTTCTGGAATTAAATATAAAATATAAATAAATAAATTTGAGTAGTGATAGCCCAGTGATATGACCATTGGACTGCCAAGTCAAAGGTCTCGAGTTCGAATCCAAGGCACGCACCCCTGACTTTTCGAAGTCATGTGCGTATTAATAATTAATTATCACGCGCTTAAACGGTGAAGGAAAACATCGTGAGGACACCTGCATGCCTGAGAGATTTTCTTGACGGCGTGTGAAGTCTGCCAACCCGCAGTAGGCTAGCGTGGCGGACTATGTCTATAGCCTAATCCCTCTCCTACTGAGAGGAGACCCGTGCCCAGCAGTGGGACGATGTAATGGGTTGATGATGATACGTATTTGAACAGGAACGCGTTGCTAATACTCTCAAATTGTTCATATCGCTCCGATCATAAAATCATAATAAAGAATGGATGCGACAAGTTTAATAGTGAGATGAGATAAAAAAATATTACATCACTGATCATCAGATTTTGAGACCACAGACACACACACACACAAAATGGCTGAGAATATTATGAAAACTCTTTGGGTAATTTTACCTTTCAAAGACTTGGCATTTGTTGGGTTAAAAGGTAATTTCAAACTGAACAACATCTTAAGTATTTAATTATGAATTCAAAATATTGTCAAAATGAATTTTCTTAAGACAATTTATGTTAATAAACTAAGTGTCTTATAATGAATTCTGTTTTGAGAATTAATTACAAAATCTTAAGTATTTCATAATCTCCTTTAAAGGGACGTACTCACGTTGGTTGAGATAATTCTGTTGAATTTAAATATGGAAAAGGGACATCAGCGAGGAATTTGGTTATTTCTGAATATAATTGTTATTTAATCAAGAAGTTTATTTAAAGCAAGTGTTTATGAAGAAGATCAAGAATTTGTGAAATTCCTCAGCGAATCCTGATATAAATTAATTGAAATTTTCAAGGCGCCTAAATATTTTAATAAAATTACATTTTGAAATGTTGAGTTTATATACATGACGCCTGTAATTCTCGAAGGATCACACTGAGGTCGTACCTACTAAAGTACACCCATGCTTTACCGGTTGTGTAGGGCCCTTGTAATAGGGGCAGAGACCAGTCCCATTAATCTAGCGCAAATACAACTTCCGAACTCCTTATACAAGACCTCTAGCGTAGCAATCGCGCTTGGCACCAATAGTGGTATAAAAACTTAAAACCTTCCATCACCTCTTGTTTTATACCGTAAGGCAAACGTATTATTTTCAAAAATATAATGAGTCTCAAATTTGAATTTAGAATGGTGGGGGAGTTCGAAAACTATAATGATATTACGTTCATAGTTTTCGAACTCCCCCACATTTCCAAATTCAAATTGTGAAACCACAAACCCATTTCGCTAACCCTAACGTTGCCGTGGAAATTTTCACGTATTTCAAAGAACGTGTAATTTCTTATGTAAATATTTGATACGGTCTCGTTTCGGCTTTCATTTTACACATGCAAAAGATAAACCGTGAACATTTTGTTCTGTTTATAAATTCCAATATTGACAGTCTGAGGACACGTTTTATATAGGGTTAAATTGTTTTATTAGGAGCAACGCTCGACGCTTTATTAGTGATTTTATGAAACCGATATTCTTAGTATCCATACTAATATTTCTGCTTATAAGTAATATAAATACGAAAATAAGTTTTGTTACCTTTTCAACCCGCTTAACAGATTTTGATAAAATTTTGCATAGAGGTACTGTATTATATTTCCCTCAAATAGGTCTTCGTAACTGTCATACGCCTTATTATTTTATTCGAGTACTTAGTAAAATAAGACTTTTTTTTTAATAAGCTGCGACATTAGGAATCGAAAAAGGATTTAATACAGTTTTTTTTTGGAATACTGTAGTTATTGATTATGTGTACATAATAGATAGTTACTATTAATATAACTAAAATCTGTGACGCTGCCATTCCCATTTGTGATGCCAATTTAAATCATAGAAAAGCTATTATGTCTACGTCAAAATAAATTTTGGTTACATTAAGACACCATTGTGCAATTACTCTTTGAGAATACAAGCGGGATAGTATGTAACTATATAAAAAAACAATAATATATCATAGCAATCTAAGATGATAATTATTGCTATTTTACTTCCATGAATATTTCCAATATAATTGACAAATGCCAAGATGCCAAACATCAAACCGAACTAAGTTATTTCTAGATAACTTAGTTCGGTTCTGCTGTGGCCTAGAACTTAGAATTGACCTAGAATTCGAAGCTGAAATAGCTAAGTCCAGTAGAAGTCTCTGAATAGATAATCACAATGGAACTAGTTTTATGTACCTACCGATAACAGAACTGCTTGTTTGAAAGTATTTACGTGACGTCACGAGAAAGTCAGTTTTTACTCAGTTGTCATCAGCATCATCTTCATTCTATTCTGAAATACTCAGATGATGATATATATAACATAACATACCATCACGCCTGTATTCCCCGAAGGGTTGGGCAGAGGTGTAGGTACTAATACTACTAATGTACACCCACATTTCGCCGGTATGTTTAGGTCCCATGTAATAGGGGGCGAGCACATTGCCATTAAGCGGGCACAAATCCAGACTTCGAGCTGCTACTGAGAATTTCATAGAAAAACCCAATAATACTTCGCTCGACCTGGGAATCGAAATCGTTTAAAGAAATATTAATCTAAAAAACCAAAGTTGGTTTCCGAAATTAGGGCGCTCTTTGACAAATATCGGGAGCCTCGTGTCGCCAATTTATCAAAGGAATGCCTTAACAAGCAGTATGCCGTCACCGATGTACACCTGCTACATTGAACCATTGCAGGAGTAAAAAATAGTGGTATTGAATCAATAAAAATATCAAACAGTCTTCACAAATTACTTGTTTAAATATTTTATGAAAATAAACATAACTTAAATGATATTTATATGTTTAAATAATTTTTTTCATTTTTTTAAACTAGATAGCGCCAGCTTTTCGTATCTAACGACCTCTGAGAAGTGGTCTCTTTTAAAGTCCAGACGGTATTAATATTATTAAATATGCGAGTTCACAATGTAGGGCAAAACAGAACAGGCATTTTAAAGAAAGAGCCATATAAATTTTGAGTTGATCTGTCCTAACTGACAACACGTATGCATCAGTCAGAAACGTAACGGCATTCTTGTTGCACAGAAATTGTTTCTTAAAAAAATCGCTCAACTAATAAAAAATAATTATATACTTTATAAGTGCTAAAACACACGACCATAAATTCCAGTTCTCGTAAATTAATGGGAATCATAAATTCAACATCACCGTCGCCTCGGGATTTGGAAATTGTGAATTATTCACTGTTTTACATAAAGATAAGAGCTTATTAACCTTACTTCACGTATATTTGGGTTATGATAATAATCTCTAAGATTTTAATGGCGGGATATGTGCTCACGAATATTTAGGTGTGTGTGTGTGTCTTTTCTAATCCTGGGCTCGTGTAATGGGTGGTTTTATAGTAGCGATTAATGTGACGTATACCGGAGAAATATTATAAGCGTACATGTTGTGGATTTTTAAATATTTTTACAAGTTTATGACACCGTGGGTTTGTATAAGATATACTGATGTCATCATTATTAATTAAATAATTACCTACATTCACTAGATTGGTTTATAAAAAAACTAATTAGTTTCTTAAAAAAATAATATATTCATAAAAATAAACTTTTACATATTCAATTAACAAGTAGGTACATTATGTTGATAGAAACTTGTATTATTTCTTTTTTATCGATTGATTAATAATTATAGTGTGTCTTTTATTGTCAAAATGTTTGGCAAAATGTCATGTCCATAGTCCATAGATTTTGTTTAAGAACAAAATAATAGTCAGATCAAAATATATATGAACGTTTAATAAATATAAGGTTGCGTACTTAGACTCTTCTGTAAAAAAAAATCTTTTCAAGCTGCAGCTCAAAAGTTTCAACGTCGGTGATATCGCGTTTGGCGAAATATGTATCCTTTTTGTGTACACAGAAAGGATACATACTTTGCCAATCGCGATATAGCCAACGTCTTGAACCGGTGAAGAATGTTGCTTCTACATTATGGATGTGTATACACATAGTGCATTGGGGAGAGGTTTGAATATTCGCAGGCCTTAAATATGAAGAATTGAAGTATACCTACGTATTATAAACACTTACACATTTTTCCCTACTTTGAATTTTTTTCATGTGCAATAGGTATGTACATACCAAACGCATACATGTACACGCCAAAAGTGAGAATTTAAAATATTTGCTCCTTTTTAACAGTTTGCAGCAGCGTGTGGAACACATTACCCAGATGAAGCACTACACTTTGCTTTGATAATTAATTTTACTAGAAACTTAATATTATAAAAAATATAAATAGGTACGTGCATATATTTGATTTACTGACAGCATAGTTTACTTAATTAATAATTCAATCTTGACTGGTTATTGTTCTTTTTCTAAACCTGTGAGTTACTCATTACTAGTAATCTTGTTAACCCCTCGTAGTAAGCTAAATACTTGTATTACGAGTGGGTTCACGTCGGTAGTGCAATAGGTCAGTTTCGAACAGGCAACCACATGATTGTTAGTCCGACGGCCTAACTATTAGGCTACCACTGCTTAAATTGTGCATGACAGTGGAAAATTACCGTTATATACACGCACAATTACGACCATAAGACTACCCTTCAAAGGAGCCATCTCCTTACAATATCCTGGTTCACTGTACTGGAAAATGCAGGCACCTAATTGGAAATTTCTTAACAAGAAATCTCCCGTGAAGAGCCCAAAGATTAGGAAATATTATAAAGTAGATAAGTAGACCCTGCCCAAATAAAGTTTGAGTAGATTTAGTAAAAGACGTAAATCTTATGTAGGTACATTAGGATAGACTTTTGTTCCATTTTCTTAGAAACTTAGCCTTTAAGTTGATAGTAGGTTGACTAGATTTATAGCTCTATATCTCGCGTTTTTTAATAAGAAAATGTTTTTGTATAGTTATCATCCCAAGGTTACATTATTTTATTATGATTTGAAGTTAGTTTTACTAGCTTTTCTATGGGATAACTTTGCAAAATATAATTTATTTCAACATTTTAAATCTCAGTACAAAGTTTCACCTATGTTGACGATGTTATAGTTTTTCGGATGGTAGGTAGGTACATTCTTTTATTGTTGTCTAATTTACGAATGATCACATTCCCACATTAAAATAAAATCACTCGGGAAGTAGACCCCTCAATGAAAAAAGTATTTTCCGAAAACGGTTCTGAGGTAACAAACGTATAAAACAAACGGAAGTCACGGCATCACGATACACCAAAGGTTGACACAGAAAACCAGCGTCGATGGCGATGATTATGACATCAGCGTTTCGACATTATGCTGTGTCAACGATTTTCTTTCGTTCTAAAAAAATTAACGGAATTGAGACCTAATTTTGTCCTTTTTGAACTGGGTTAAAAATAAGCATTGCAACGCATGATGAATAACCATTCTTATTCAGATCTTATGATACCAATGAATTCTCCGTCACGCAATATTACTTTTCCAACAAAACCATCCAGTATCATAAAGTATCAACTTGTATCAATATCCCTGTTATTACAGCTACCATATGTTACCAAATATAGCTTACGACAGCTATGGGGATACCCAGGATACCCTACAACTTATAGGGACATTCATTGCAAACTTTTGTCCCACTCGTAGGGAATAAATGTAGGTTGGTATTATATAGTGAAGTAATGCCTTCCGATCCCAAAGGGTTTCAGTGGAGTTTGTAATAGCTAACATTATTTTGGATAATATTATATTAATATTGGAGCGTAGATAGAATAGATGAATGGGCTAAATATCATATGAATATATTGAAGTAATTGTGTTATTGACACTTTCTATTAAATTCTGGGTAGCAGCAGTAGAGTTTGGATTTGTTTATTGGCTATGTTATCGGTTATTGGAAATAGGCTTGCCCCCTATTACATGGAACCTAAATATACTGGCGAGGTGTGGGTATACATTAGCACCTAAATCTCTGACTTATCCTTCGTAGAATACAGGCATGGTAACATAATTAATATAAATAAAAAAATCATATAATAATTAGCTGAACCCCTCCTGGTTTAACAAGAATGCTAGAAATAAGCGATCCGCATTGCTAGTAAGATTTAAAAAAGTGCTATTTTTGTCCTCACTATAGGCAGCGGCTTAATTGTGTTAATTTCGCACTGTTAACAGTAATAGTTCGATAATACTAAGCGAACACAGCTGGTCTATGGACGGCGGTTGCCGGGAATCGATCCCAGGCCCTCTCAAACTTGGCACTTGCTTTTCAGGCTTCAAACTACCATTACCATTTCTCATACTAACGGGACCACCTCAGCGGCACGGCTTAAGGCACGGCACGGAGAATATATAACACCCTATATCAAATAGCTTGTGTTAGCATTGTTATTAAACACACAATTCACAACGGCAGCACTGAGCATAATAATTGCACAAAATGGCGCCTAATTAGCTATACCTAACCAGAAATAATAACACATTCGCCACACATGTTACAATAAAATTATTTGCACAAAATTTTAACGAGATTAGGTATTAGCAACATAACATACCATCACGCCTTTATTCCCTGAAGAGTCAGGCACAGGTGTACTAATGTACCTACATCCACAGTTCACCTATTGCCATTTGCCTATTGCCTACTGCCATTTCCGGGGAACAAATTCAAACTCCGAGCTACTTATAATTTTATAGAAAAACCCACTTAAACTTTACTCAACCTGGGAATAGAATTTAGAGCCTGTAGCGTCGCTGTCGCGATTACGACTATCAGACTAATGACGAGGTTATTATGGTTATATACAGGGTGACTGGTGAATGAGACTCGGTATTCTATTCTTGTTATAATTGTGTATTAAAAATGGATACTTAAATTTTGAACCAAATTCCCTATAAGTAAATGAAGTGTGGATACATTCCTGACGCGCGACG
Organism: Subacronicta megacephala; assembly: GCA_958496365.1. Taxonomy (NCBI): domain Eukaryota; kingdom Metazoa; phylum Arthropoda; class Insecta; order Lepidoptera; family Noctuidae; genus Subacronicta; species Subacronicta megacephala. The sequence continues at coordinate 12,567,435 of OY292523.1, read as the reverse complement.
CTTATAACTATGATTCAAACATCTAGAAGATATAAATTTAGGTACTTATTCTACATAATATGTTGATAGCTAAGCACGTGTGTCCGCGCGGTGTCCATGCGTTGCATAATAAATTACTTAACTTTCTCTTATGTTTACTACTTAGTCAATTAATACTTGTATCAACTTTATTTCGAAGCAGAATTAAAGCGTATTTAATAAGCATTAGCCGTTCAACGTGGCAATGCTGCCAGTCTTCTGGGTACGATGTCAGATGACGGCGATGCCGAGGAATACGAGTACTTTGACGGCTCGTCGCACCCACTGTTTTTGATTTTTTTCTGTTCTTTTGGAATGTAAAATTTGTAAATAGTGTATTGATTTTTATTATTAATGTTAATTTATTCTTTATATATCGCCAAATACGTCCTTGAGTATCGTTAGAATCTCATCAGTCACGCTGTATAATAAAATGTATCTAATGGTCACCCTTTTCGTTATCAGATATACCTTTGCCGCAGGTACGGTACTAATTATCTACAACTTACGTCGTTCCAACAGTAATCAAAACTCCCATCTCATATCGAGGGACCTTCGCTACTAATACAGGGTCTCTAGTAGCGCAATTTATGGGTCTGTCCCCATCGAAGGTCCTTAGGAAGTTACGAGCTCACGTTATACATAATTAATGATTTTATTATAGTGACAATTATTATTTCTGAATCCCAATTTTTACATACTATCACGCCTGTATTATCCCAAACACTCCATCTGGCCGGCGGGCGCCCTACACTACGTTTGCCTAGCCACGGTCTCGACTCGAGAACTCGCATACTTCAATACTCTCAAGAAATTCTCTCCGGCAAGTTTTTCTCACGATGTTTTTAATACCGAAAATACATTATACCGAAAAGTCGTAGTGCGTGCCTGGAATTCGAATTCTAGACCTGTGACTTGGCAGGTTAAGAATCCATATCACTAGGCTACTCCCTCAATAAAACATTTCCAACATAAAATCTAAACAGCGAGCGTCCCCCATCACTCACTTTGATGCGGGTAGGTGTGCAGGTTAATTCTAGCCGGAGTTAATTCTGGCTTACAATTAATGTAACTGCCAGGTGTATCTTAATCATGCAGTGAAAATTTCTGTGATTAGTTTTTAACTGTAATATGTAAAATGGGTTGGGTTCAAGAGCTGGAAACATGACGTTTTCTTTATGGATATAATTTAGACGATCACCAGAAATGTTTTTAAGATCCTAACCCTAAGCACCAAATATTCTTTTTGCTTCCCAAAATAGATAAATGGTCACCAAATTTGAACACAGACTACTTTAATGTAAGACTGAAATTACTTTTTTGTCCAACTGATGATTTTAATATGGGTTTAGGTTAGGTTAGAACTGCGACCACAACGCACGACCCGAGCGAGCGAAGCGAGCGTGCCGCGGCAGCGGCCGGCGACGTGCCAGGACCGAATTCGGCCTAATTAACTAACATTGACTATATTATCATATTTTAATTAATTTCGTGAATTTTAAAGGCGTCCATATATTTTTATGGCAGTCAATAATAAGAAAAATTGGATTTGTTTGATAACATTTTAGGAAACGTAATTTGGTGACCATTAATCCATTTTGGTGAACGTTTCGAATTTTATTGGTAGTAAAATAGGTACATTTTTGGGCGTTTAAACACAAGCCTTTCTTTATGTTTTGTTTAAAAAAAGCTTACTAGCAATGTCGCACATTTCTAGTATTCTTGTTAACCGCTCATGCTGAGCTAAATGCTTGTGTTATGAGTAGGTTAACGTGCAATGGGTGAGTTTCCAACCGGCAACCACATGATCGCAAGTCCAACGCCCTGACCATTAGGCTAACGCCGCTTCAAAAGTTATTTTTATTATATTTTAGCATTGAATAATGCTAATATATAATAAGAATGACTGCCTTCATAGTTTAATGGTTCATACCATCACGCCTATATTGTGTACTAATGTGCACCCACAGTTCGAAAAAGACAACTATAGGTAATATCAAACAAACTCCTGAGAACTGTTAAATATAACATTCATTATCATATCATCCTAAATCAACATGGAAATCTATCAACACCCTTATTAGATATTCATTATTCAAACTGGGATTGAAATGGATCTTTTAGGATTATAGAAAAGCGGGTCTATGGTTCACTATCCTACTATATGTCGGTCGATAGTCGATAGCGTCGCATAGTGATAGTATGAAAACTTTAAAAGCGCCTCTAGCGGTTACTTAAGAAACTATTAAAATAAGGTGGATAGTACAAGATAGTATTTCAAACTCATCAAGTAGTTTCTTTTTTTATTTATCAACTTTCACATCATTTATTCATCTCTTCTTTAGTTATATACCTTAAGGAAGTTAAATAATAATGCAAGTAGATAATAATAATTACTATTTATTACGGACATCTTGATCCGTAGATTGTTATTAAAATTCTTATAACTTATATTAGTTAAGTTATTATAATAATATTACAAAATTAAAATTATAATTGAATTATGATATGGAAACAAATCAAAGTATCGTCGATAGTCGCTAGCAACTGTCGAACAGATAAACTTATAGTAGTGCCACTGACAACTCGCCTTTCGCTAGCTATAGTTTCAAATGGAATGCAGGATTACAAACTGACTGGTTTATTTGGGACAAAAGCCACACTATCCTCACCCACAGGGACCCCTGTAAGCCTGGATCAGAATACTGACCAAAATAAACTGAAGCAATAGAAGTAGGTCCATTTCAAAATCCAGTACCACAGCAAAACAAAGTCTGAATGCGTAGTTTGTGCTATGCACTGCTAGTGTAGTGTTTATAGATGTTGAAGGTAACTAAATGAAGGTTGACTTATTTTTATATAATATTAGCTTTCCGCCCGCAGCTTCGCCCGCGTTTTCACACCTTGGGTTATAGTATTGCATTTTTATTAGGGATTCCTATTTATTTTGAAAATATAATACAGCCTATGTCACTCAGTGAAAATGCAGCTTTCTAATGGTGCAAGAATTTTTGAAATCGGTCCAGTAGTTTTTGTGTTTAAACATTACAAACATACAAAAACACAAATGTTTCCTCTTTATAATATTAGTTTAGATAAGTTTAGATTTAACTGGACAGTTATAACATTATAAATACATACTACTTAATACCTATGAACGACCTAACTGATTAGGTGTGGGGAGACTACTGTTGCGCCGCGCTAATACAGTAATGCGCCTGTTCCTATATAAATCGAATGTATGCATTCGATTAGCAGTGTCCCTACACTAGATAAGCATCATATTTTTAATTCCACGAGTACTACATTCGTAAGGTTTTATTTTTTATTCATTATTATCATCCCACTACGTACTGGACAAAGCCCAGGTAGGGATACCCTCCTTTCACTCCTCTCGGTTAAGAGCTTTTGCGGCCAATCCTTCCAATAGTCTACCAAACCGTCATCATCGTAAGGTTAAAACAAAAAAAAAAGCCTTATGGAGGAGAGAAAAGTGAGGCAAGAGGGCACGCATTAAGTGATTGAATTGATCGTTTGTACACATTATATTCTCAGTCTTTTGTGGCTTAGTACATCGCTAAGCTTTGCTTCCAATGACTTAACAAAGTTTATTGCTACGCCGATGATGTCCATTTTGTTGATTTTTCACCGTTAGTGAATGGACGCGAATGAGGTCATATATCAATTTATACGTGGGACTATACGGAAAATCAATTAAATAGTTACAAATATTATCATATCACCCAAAAATTGCCAACTGAATACACTTACGCAAAATATAATTATGATTAAAAGTTGTGATTTGTTGGAGTACCCAAAACAATATAAATTAAACATGTAGTATGCTTTTTTATTTTAATTTAGGTATCACAAAGTCTGATTGTCGAAGTTTAATGTTTTACGTATAGATTTATAGATTCTCTGTTAAGTGAAATGTAAATTTATTTATGAAAATAAGGTCTCTTTAAATATAATTGAAACTGTGACTGGATTCCCAGGTCAAGCAAAAGGTCATTTAGTTTTTCTATGAAATTTGTGCCCGGCTAATGGCAATAGGCTCGCCCCCTTTTACATGGCACGTAATCATATCGGCGAAGTGTGGGTGTACTTTAGTACACTTTTTGGCTTTAACCCCTCGAGGAATAAAGGCGTGATGGTATGTTATGCTATGTTCTTTTATGGATTTTATTAAAATCGTGGTTTAAAATGCTATTAATTTTATTACACAACAGCCTAATAAATTTGATCTTCTATCTCTATATCAGCGATTTGTGTTATTTCCTATATCCGAAAAGGGAAATGCCCATTTGATAAAGAGGTTTTGGCCAAATGACGCCCATGAAAGAAACAAATTATAGGCATTAGGGTTGACATTATAGATAAAGAAACAACCACTATTTTTTACACAAAACTCGGTGGGAGTTATAAAAATCATATTAAAAAATTCACGGTTAACAAAAAACATACTTGTAGTTTTATGATTTTTGGTCGTGGGAAGCGGGTACATAATCCAATGTAAAGCCAAGGTCGTCATCAGGAGCGGTAACAGGGTCCATAATCGTAATCAAAGTCGGCGAAAAATCAACCAGAAAACGCAATTCAAAAAATCACTACTCGCAATAACGCATTTTGTCAACAAACAAAATGTGAAATGTCAATGTCAATCAGTCAGTTGTCAATTATGATTTACGATTATTATTGACGTAGGGATGACGATAAGATATTAATTTATCGAAAAATCTATATAAAAAAAAACCGAAAACACGGAATCGGTTCAATAGTTTGTATTTGAAGCCCAAAAATGGACAAACACTTCTTCTTTTCACTTTTTTTCTGTAAAAAGACAATAAAAAAAGCAGAAAAAATCGCACGAACAAAGAGATTTCCCAAAAATCTGTTTTTACCGGTTTAGATGTATCGATTTTTTCAGTAAATGTCGCTATCCCTCCCTACTTTGACGGATTGACCAAAGCCCGGAAGTTGTAAAATAAAGCAATCCGATTGAGTTTCTTAATTAAATCGGCTTTTAATTCCGGAGTTCTGCTACAAATAAGTTTATAGCAATAATTTAGTTAATAAATGCGTATTTTTTTTGTATTTACCACATTGTTGGGCAAACCATGGCCAAAAATGGGCGTTTCCCTTTAGTTGGTAGTAAAATGGATCGCAGATTGCGATTCTGTGGTTCAATTGGTTGAAATAATGGCCTTTTGTGGTCCATTGGAAGTCATTACAAGCATTGGAAATTGTCCTACGTACAACCTAGAATATAGAAGCGTAGTTTGTGGTAATGCTCTTGATTTGGATTTTGAATTTCTGTTCTAGGTTTTTGAGTAACGCGGGTATTTCTAGATTTGTTATCTTAGGTCTAGATAATGAACTACTATATACTGTCTGGCCAAAGTTTTAAGTAACAACCTCGAAATGTATATTAAGGCTAATTTAAATAAAAAATTAAGTAGATTACAGGCAGTAACTGTATGGTCCTTAACTTATGATAGAGGACGACGGAAATATGAATATAAAAGTATGCAGCAACAGTTTTTGTAAGAATTTTGAAAAAGTAATGAATCCAGAGAAGGCATTCGAATGTAAAAAAATTACGTGATAACTTTTGCGTTTAGAATTTACCATCACGCCTGTATTCCCCGAAGGGTTAGTCAGAGGTGTACTTATGTACTCCCATATTTCGCCGATATGTTTAGGTACCATATAATAGGGGCCGAGCCTATTGCCACTAACCGGACACAAATCCAGACTCCAAGCTGCTACTGGGAATTTTATAGAAAAACCCAACAACACTTTGCTCGACCTGGGGATCGAACCCAGGACCTGTAGCGTAGCAGTCGCGCTTAGGACCACTAGACTAATGTCTTAGAATTTCCCCTTCTTATTGGGAATATCTAAAGATCACTTTCATTTCAATTTAAATTTATTTTATTACATCTTTAAAAACACTTTCAAACTGCAAGATGAACTGACATGTTTTAAAAACTCTTTGGTATCTCCAAAGATGTTTCACTTGTATACTGGGAAAAGTTCTACTTTCAAATTATTAAAACGGACTGTCCATTGTACAAAGTACCAAATTCAAATTTTTATGACGCTAATTTAATTTTTCCTTTGTTACAGATTAAAAACCATGTCTATCTCCGAATTCCGGCGGAAGAAGCTGCTTTATGTGTTCAACGTCTTCTTTGGTAATTTTTTTTTTTCTTTTGAACAAAAAAAGTTTTATGGGCCTCGTTAAAACTTTTTCCCTTTTTCAGATGTCAATCAGAGCGGCACGATAGAGAGGAAAGACTTTGAACTGGCTATAGAGGTGACTTGTTTTTTTTTTATTTTACGGTGAAGATTTGTTTATCTGCAGTAACCGCCGCGTTTCTAAATATTCAATTTAGTAAACCTTTAACTTTCATGGTCATACTATCTTATGGTTTCGGCCAAAAGTTCAATACATTCATGACAGTCAAGATTTTAGAAAATTAATATTATTCGAAAAGAGTTCCTTGATAGGAAGAATAATATTTTGTTGGTCGGTTTGGTCGTCGATAGAATTTCCGAACGAAAAAATGAATGTTTGTCGAGATATCCACGATACAGAAAAAAAAATAGGGAAAGCAAATATTGAAAAAAAAAACATTAAGTAAACTAGCTATTGTCAATTTCTAAGCAGCCATTATTATAATTTAGAAACCTTAACGGATTTTATTATTAATATTGGGTACCTTATTACATTCGCAGATTCCTAAATTTTCATTTTCCAATATCAAAATAAACCATCGCACAGCTACTAAAATAACCTCAATTTACTATTTATCCTCATATTTACAGATATAAGGTACAAATATAAGTCTCTGTGTCGAGATCCGACAGAATCGTTTTAGATTGTTCCACGATTGCCAATACTATGTGTATTGGCAATCGTGGATTTGTTTTTTTTATTATGGGTTTGTTTCGACCCCACTAAAGCTATTGTTTATATAAACTAGGTAGGTTTCTGACTTGCCTGTATATATCTCCGACTGAGGTCGACACCAAAGCGGTTTTATAATCTTGTTACGTACGCATATATATTAGTTTAATGAAGGCGAAAACTTTTGTTTTTGTTTAATCTCGAGTTTGATTTTTTGCATTAAACGACATGTTATAGAATAGAATAACGTAGTTGTTTATAGTTTTCAATATTAAAGCGTGTTTAAATGCCCCCCCCCCCCCCTCAACCTCAACCCCTCAAGGGGGTTGCCAAGCGCCGCCCGGCTTTCAGCTTTAACCCTTGACTCCCATTTACAACAAAGAGAACTTAGTATTAATTTATTATTTAATCTATTCATTATGATAATTAATTACTAGATCTTTCGGTCCGTATTCCCCAAATGGTTAGGTAGAGGTGCACTAAATAACGGACACCCCCAGTTTACCGCTATGTTTAGGTCCCATGTAATAGTAGGCGACAAGCTTACTAGCTTATTACTAGTAATCTTGTTAACCCCTCGTACTAAGCTAAATGCTTGTATTACGAGTGGGTTCACGTCGGTAGTACAATAGGTAGGTTTCGAACCAGCAACCACAAATGATCGCAAGTCCGACGCCCTAGCCATTAGGCTATCGCCAAAAAAAAAATTGCTTTTTATCTATAAGATAGAAATATATATTATTTTAGGTACGTATACTTTTTTTTTAAATTCCATTCGGGACAGTGAAATGACTTTGCTACAGCAAAAAATGTTACAATTAGCAAAAGTGATATGTATCGTGGGACAAATACCAAATTCCAATATAGGTACAGAACCAAGATAGAGACGTCAATTACATTTGCTCCCTGCTCCAATGTACCGTCGCATATTTTCAATATGCGCCCTTGCGTACTTCGCCCAAATTGTTTCGTGAGATTTATGATGTTAATAAAACAGCGGAAATACCTTTAAGTTATGAATGCCGTTGTTTCTCCAAATCGGAAAAATTGCGTAGGCACTTGAATATGAACGAAGAAAATTAAATTGTTCTCCCAGAAAGTCAAATAAAATATTATCTGCACACCATCATACCTGTATTTCCCAAAGGGATAGGCTGAGACGTACACTCACAGTTCGCCGTTATTTTTTAATCAAATCTACGAGCTGCTACTTAAGATTTAATAGAAAAACCAAATAATACTTCACTCAACCTGGAAATTGAACCCAAGATCTCTATCTGCCGCTTGCGAGATTAATATCACTATCACTACATAAATATTAAAAAAACAAAGTCCTCCGCGGCGTCTGCCTGTTCGCGATAAACTCAAAAACTACTGCACCGATTTTCATGCTGTTTTCACCAATGGATAAAGTGTTTCAAGAAAGGTTTATATGTATAATACATACATATTATAGTTAAGAAAAGCCGAGAAAACATGCGGGCGAAGCCGTGGGCGGAAAGCTAGTTATAGCTGTTTCTCATATCTAACTTCAATCAGTAATCATTTACCATCTCTAGTTTACTCATGGATCTCCATCTTTTATTCTATAATCGATTTAGTATAAAAATTATCGATTTCTAATCCGAACGTACTCGATACATAATTTTGTTGATTGCTAGCTAAAGTAAAGTGACGCAAATACCAATTATTTTCACATCACTCATATTGGCAAGCATTAATCTATCGAAGAGCGGTGAAACATGTGGCATCGAGGTCCCAGCGTCACGACACGAGTAATTAATGAGTGATTTATCAAATGTGAAATATTACCTAATGTTTTGGATGAGAAATAAATACTGTTATAAAAGTAGCTTAGACAAAAAATAACTTAAATAACATAACATACCATTACACTTGTATTCCCCGAAAGGTTAGGCAGAGGTGTAATGTACACCCACACTTCGCCGGTGTGTTTAGGTCTCATGTAATAGGGATCGAGCCTATTGCCATTAACCGGGCACAAATCCAGATTCCGAGCTGCTACAGAAAATTTAATAGAAGAACTCACTAGCGTAGCAGTCGCGCTAGGGAAGACTAGACTAACGAGGCAGTCAGAAGAACGTAAATATTATTTACGTAATAGATTTTATAACACAGGAAAATCGATTGAAAATATCTTTATTTATAGCTTACTGGTAATGTGGGTGGCACTTTAACTAGTATTCTTGTTAACCCCTCTTGCTAAGATAAACGCTTGTATTTCGGGTGGGTTCACGTTGGTAGTGCAATGGGTGGGTTTCGAACCGGCAAACACATGACCGGCAAAGCAAGTCTTACGCCTTATCTAGGCTACCGCTAGAAAACAGAAACAGAAAACTTTTTTTGAATACCTATACTACACAGACTACAGAGTGATCCAAATGAATGCGCTCTTGAGCTGTACGCTGAATATTGAAGATAGCCTTTGTATTATTATCTTTTTTTTTTATCTGTCGATACAGAGCAATCGTATTCTAATAAGCATTTGAGAAATCTCTATAATAATACTATGCTCAAAGTAAAGATTTTCTCAAAGAAATAACTAAAGTTTCTATCCAATTGTGACCAGAAAATCTGCCATCTTCGAGGATGGAAGCCTGGTGACCCCAAGAACACGGAGACACACGAGATCATGATCAAGATCTGGGACGGACTGCGGAAGAGAGCCGACTCCAACAAAGACGGACAGGTATGGATTTGGAGTATTCCACAGATACAGAAATTATAGAACACGCACCAATCATTTTAATCTTTAAAAGCCGATAGGTACAACTACTACTACTTAATATACTGTTAGGTAACTTATTGATAATGATCTGTTTAATAAATGTTATCAATCACGTTTAAAAATTAAGATCTTTAAAAAGGAGTACACACATTTTTCAATATTGGTCACAATATTATTAACCATCATCATTATCATCAACCTGTTTTCTATCGCATTGCTGGACATGAGTACTCTTAGACTAAGAAATATATGGTCACCACTCAGTTCCGAATTCTATCTTGGTTGGAACATTATAATCATGGTGAATTAAGATAGTAGTAGTAGTAGTAATTAGATTACCATTTAGTAAAAAAGAAATATTAATTAGATCATCAATTACTATAGCACTAGGGACTTTTTCTATTCCTTTTTTATTTCTTTTAGTAATATTCCGTCTCATTTTTATGACTGAAATAGATTATGAAGAACTCGAGCTCGCTTATTTACATTTTTTCATTTTAAGCACATCAAAATGGAAAACAGCAATTCTCAACCAAATGAACAAAATTTTAAGTTCAAATTGTTATTCTTGTCAAATTGAGTTCGTGTCACGTCCTCCTCCTTGTAATGTTATTAGTATTTTGGCAGCGATTCAAATAGTCTTAGCCTTTTCGTGTTCTTAACTACCTTTGTTTTCTTTTTTTCACGCCTTGAACAACTTAGTGTTTACGCTTACGAGTCGTGAAATGAATTTCATTCATATATAGCTTTTACAGCATTTTAATATTTTGTGCCAACTTTTTACTATTAGTCTAATTCACTGCTGGTCCGATTTTAGCTTTTACAATATTTGTAATACACCTATTCGTTCCAAATAGAATGGATTCAAGATATAAAGCAATATTGTGTTATAGGTTTAATTTAAGAATCGGCTAAAATGTGCCTTCATATTTTTTATGATATATTTCGAAGCCTTATTAAGCCTAAGCGTAGATGCCGAAGGTGTTTGGGTATTTAGTTTTTTCAGTAGAAATATTTTTAGCAAATCGCACATCGCACATAATTATGAATAACGCCCTATAAAGAATTCGTGTTGTTGATTCGTTTTTTTATTGCCCACTTCTACGCAAGAGAGAATTTATGAGACACGGGTCAATATGTATGGAGACAAATATAACGTAGCGCGATATGCTTCATCATCATCAACCCATTACATTGTCCCACTGCCGGGAGCACTGCATTGTCCCACGGGTCTCCTATCAGTACGAGAGGGATAAGGCTATAGTCCGCCACGCTAGCCTAGTGCGGGTTGGCAGACTTCACACGCCGTCAAGAAAATCTCTCAGGCATGCAGGTTTCCTCACGATGTTTTCCTTCACCGTTTTAAGCGCGTGATAATTATTTGTTAATACGCACATGACTTCGAAAAGTCAGAGGTGCGTGCCTTGGATTCGAACTCGAGACCTTTGACTTGGCAGTCCAAAGGGCATATCACTAGGCTATCACTGCTTTTTTTTGGTATATGCTTGCCTATAAAAAAAATATTAAGTGATAAACGGCCCTAAAAATTTACCAGCTCTCGAGTAGGTACCACATAAAAGCATCAGTCATATTATTTTTATAACTCGCTCATACACAATAACCCTACAATGCCGAGGGTTCGTCAAATGATCAACCATGTAACCATCACGCATAATTTTTTCTATATTGTTCGTCACAACATTAATTTTCAATGGCGGGCGTCCCTTTATTAAATTTTTTGCTGCGTAATTCACTTATTGTTAAAACTGGCCCAAAGGCTTTTAATAGAAGAAGTCAGTTTGTTATACAAGCTTTGTTTCATGCAATATGAAGTATGTAAATTGTCAAGTTGGTAATTCCAGTGAAGGTCGCTGAGCCCGAAACGGTTTAATCATGCGAGTTGCCAGTGTTATTAAATCGAGTGATCTTGCAGCGTTCTTTAAGCGGTGTATTGTTCTGTAAAATTACTATACCTACAAATTACTACATAGCTGTATCTACCTACATATTCCAATGGTTATGATGTACTTCAAATTAACGAATTTGTAAAATTATGTGAGAAGATCAACGATATAATATATAAACTAGAGCTACGTTACCCGCTCTCTAAAATGGCAAGAAGAATTCAAGGCAATCGCCCGCATCGCGTTTAGTTATTCACCAACCAGCGTTGCGCTTGACCAATTAGAATGCAGTACTTAATCGTAACGTGAAGAGGTGTATATATAGTCGTCTCTTTCTAACAACAGGTACACCGTGAGGTGGCATTTATTTTCTTTCTAATAGTTGTGCTGTTTTTGATAGCCGTAATGTTCATGAATAACGCGTCTATTATAATATTACGTCTTTGGGGAAGATGAAAGATATGGCTCCCTTAACACTCCTTGATAAGTATGACTTATAACTTTCACAAGCATAATAAATTCGTTTACCGGGAAAAGTTATTCATAGCACGTTATTGGAAGACAATGACTACTTTGTTTGAAGTGAAATATATACTAAATTAAACGTAGAAAACCAAGAGAACTAGTTCATCCGTTCACTTAAAAATAATGCCTATAAATCACACGTCAATACAAAAAGTTTAAGCCTCAGTGAGAAACGATCAAGCTTGAATTCCATCCTTTCAACTTTGGTGAACATCCTCGAACTTCACTTGAACTAATTCGATCAATTGTTGTCACTGCCAGGTTGGCATATTTGTACTAGCGGTATTTTTTTCGTCTTTAACGTGAAACCTCCAAATTTGGGGTACATTTTCCAGTACCTTAAGTTTTTATTTGATCAATTAATTAGGTACAATAACCAGTCATAGCCCAAACATAAGCAAAATAGTTAAGTAATTACATTTTTAAGGAAAGAGGAAAGGCGGAAGGAAGCTGGATTTTTGAAATGTCGAGATTTTTAATCCAGACAGGTACCTACTAATACCGTATAACATACATTCGCATTTGTAGACGGTAAATTTTCCTTAACAGAGGCATAAATTCTCAACGATGTCCTAAATTTACTCCTAAAAGGCTCAAACATAAGTCAATTCCCACAAACTTCTACTTTACCAGGTCTCCGTCGAAGAGTGGACCTCCATGTGGAATGACTACGCCCAGAACCCCTCAGCCGCCCTGAAATGGCAGCAACTGTACGCCCAGTTCATGTTCCAACTGGAGGATGCCAGCGCCGACGGAACTATTGACTGTGATGAGTTCACTACCGTCTGCTCCTCCTACGGCATCGACCCTCAGGAGTGTAAGGTCGCCTTCAATAAGATGGCTAAGGTAAGAAATTACATTGCAAGTGAATAGTGAAATAAGGTATTCTTAGACTTAGAAGATTTTATACTAATAAAATACAGAGATGGATTAAAGAAAAAAATAAATAGGTATATCATTCCTTTGGCAAAATAGCTGTATTTCAACTCCTTAGGCTTAGAAGATTTATAGAATAAAATACAAAGATGGATTTAAAAAAATAAAATGGGAATATCATTCGTCTGGCAAAATTGCTGTATTTCAACTCCAATCACCTTTATTTTAGTAAAGACAGCTTTTGTATTGATTTTCTGTTGAATTGTATTATATTTCTCTGATGAAATTATCAGACTCAATAACATTTTATAACGTTTAACGTTTAATACTTATATCATTGCCAACTATCCTTAGTCAGAAATTTAATTTACCTCTATCTCTTTATATGTAATCCTATTTTTTCTATGTTCATTATTATTCTTTGAAATTATTTGAACTTCTTTTTCAATAATTTTCTAATATGTAGCTGTCATCTGAATAAATACAAGTGCTATTTCCATTCGAGAAGAAAACCATTCGTTCAAAATTAGAATGTGAAATTTTTCGACTGAGTTGTATTTTAATTTGAAGCGGCGGTAGCCTTATGGCTAGGGCGTCGGACTTGCGATCATGTGGTTACCGGTTCGAACCCCACCCATTGCACTACCGACTTGAACCCACTCGTAACACAAGCATTTAGCTTAGTACGAGGGGTTAACAAGAATACTAGTAATGTGTAACCCACATTGCTAGTAAGCTTTGCAGAAAAAAAAATGTTTCGATTATTCCTAAATATCTCCTCAAACAAGAATTAGTGAAATTTTCTGAAGGTAAGGTCTTTAGGTGATTTGACTTAAATTTTCATGTTCTTAGATGATTTAAATGTTAATTCTGAGGCAATTTATAATTAGTTGGCTTAAGGACAAGATAGCTGAAATGAAGTCTTGAAATGTTTATCATAGATCTATAAAGCCGTTGTCTCCAGCTTCGCTAAGCTGGTTTTAATTAATGAGTTACAGTTTAGTAGCAACAAAAGAGATTTAAAAGAGTTTTAGAGACCGGGTATTGGGAACATTTTCATTTTTATTTATCTTCATTTGATTTGATTTCTGCTGGCGTAGGATACATGTAGTAAATAAAGCCACGTGTCACCAAAGGTAACAAGTAGTAGAAAATGTTTGTGTTGTTCCGCTTATGGCTCGATGTCTTTAGTGGCAACGGACCAGACTTTTTCAAGTTTTACTTTGTCAAGTTTGTTACCTCTATTCTTAAGTTCAAAACAGTTATGTTTGAGGCTGGTCTTCGATTAAAACCTGATGGGTTTAGTGGACAGTTCTGATGAACTGCAAAGTAATTAGTTCAGAGAAACTCTAATTGTTGCTTTTATATTATTATTTTTTAATGCGTCGGAGTATTCTAGCAAAATTACCAAATACACTTCTACGTTTTAGTTTTCATTTTCATAAATATTCAAATTCGTTAGCTCAATCGTATAATTATAATATCAAAGACCCGCTGTATAATTATGCTTTCCGAATAAAAATAAACTTATAACTAATCTTTAGACTAAGTAGATTAATTCTTCTTTGTTGAAGCCTACTTTATGATTAATTAATTCCTTTCCTTCTTCTTGTGCTTTGGATCCTTCACTTGCTACATGATCATGAAAACTTGTTATAAAATTATTTAACGAACTATTATTAGATTTCAAAGTGGCAACCTTATCTTATTTAATGGACACTAACATGGAATTTACGAGAACTATTAGCCTCAAGTTTATTTTTATTATAAGATTAATATCAAACGTTAGTACCGAAAAATAATTACGTGGCTCTATTATCGTTACTTTAGCTATAACAGGTATTAAATTTGTGGCGTGATATTCTTCTATATTTTCATGAAACTTAGGTTTATATTTAGTACCGTCTGCAGTAATTTTAGTAGCTATATTTTTAGAGAAATATTGAACCTGGTCACGAAAATCTGGTCTAGATTTCGTATTATAACCACCGTATTTTTCATTTATGACTAAATTCGTTCATATTGTGAAGCGTCTAGATTTTCATTAAATAGTATTTTGATCTTAATATCTGAATAAGTTACCTATATTCTTTATTTCATTTCTGTGAATATAAGTAAAGATATTTATTCGAAACAATTATTAACATAATTTTAAAAACTGGCAACATTCAAGTCAATCATACATAAGTACATATAGGTACTGACTACTGATTAAAAGACTGATAATACTATCAGAAAAAAAAGAAGGAGAATCGGATATGAATTAATTCTACTGAACTAACATTTTTCGATTTTCACTTTTTTATTTAAAATATCAACTAATTTACAATACAGTACTAAACCCATATACCAATCTAATATCAGCGTTAAATAAAAATAAAAAAAAACCCCTGAGGGTATACCTGTGACAAAATGTACCGTAAAAAATAACAATACTCAATTCCAATCGCTTTTCCGATCCATTCATATCTTCCATTAAATTTTATAATAACTGAAATTCACACGTTTTTTGAATCGGTATAAATTTGTTATTCATTTTTGCATAGCCCGAATTTTATATAGGAGCTCCAATTTTATTATTGCTCCAATCGGATGAATTGGGATCATAAATTTCGTTGAATGTTGACTCGGGATATTGAGCAGATATTTTCGATTCTGCAATGTGAACAACGCTGTTTTTATTCAACTGTTTACAGATCATTAATAGACCGAAAGTGTTTATGGTTTTATGTATAATTGGTAGCAAATTTAATGAGTTGGATCCGTTCGTTATGATAACACTGTTTGAACTCAGATTATACACACATACAGATACGTTCTCTAAGACGTAGTTGGTCCAATTACACTGAAATTTCTTGGAAAGCTAGTCAGACTAATGATATTTGAGTTTGTCTGGATGGCCAGGCGTTTCACATTACTTATCGCTGATCTCAAGTTTTAGGACATTTATTAAAGACTAATTAGTTTTAGATTGTCGCTTCAGACATTTATTTCAAATATTTAGACAGAACTGTTTCTAGAGATAGCTTGATGTTTCTCGTACAATTTATTTATTTGTACATTTTCTCCATCAGGGTAAGAACAGCGTCTCATGGGATGAATTCCAGGAGCTATGGAAGGAGTACTTCTCCACTGAAGATCCCAACGCTCCCGGCAACTTTATATTCGGCAGAACTAGCTTCTAAACACAGAAGCGCATTAAAACCTCGACAACCACGAGAAAAGTGGAGAATTGAAGATTTTCACAGAAAAACCGTCTGACATTCCAATGATAAAAATAGATGTATTAAAAATGGCGAGTACCGCTTCCACGGGTCTTTCACACGGGCGCTTTAGTTATCGCAGCGCTGAAGCTAAGCTATTCGAAGCTTCGGAAGCCCGAGTACGTGACCCCTTTTATGTGTCTATATCTTACAGCCCTTGATCCATTCACGAGTTGCAACTGAGACCGTCTCGGCTGCCTTTTAAGAAAAGCTCGATGGATAACGAATCAAGTTTAGATCGTGTGGTCAGATTTCACGAATTGTAGGTACCTAGTAGAATCGTGTAAAGCAACATTAAATAGGTTTAAGGTTCTATCCGATAAGAGTTCACTCGCTTTTGGATCAGGGGTTTTATGAAATAAATTTTCATTTTACGTGTGTGTTCAAAATAGAAATAATTCCTACATATTTATCTTTGATAGTGGAACAATTTCAAATTCACGTTTTATTAATAAGGCTCAAGTTTACTAGTATTTCGATCTTTAGATACTATTCTAATAACAACGAATGAATTATTCACTTTCTCATTATTATATAGCATATCTTGTAGTCATATCTGATGGTTCTTGAAGTTTCTCTGACGGTTTATACGAATTAAAATTAACTGTTTTGTGCGTTTCGAAAGATTTGATAGCTATGTTTTTTTTAATAAATATTTAAATATTGTTGTCAATGAATTAAAACGAGGGCTGCTACAAATGGCTAAGATCAAACATAAAATAGAACATTATTACGTATTTTATTGTCATCGCTGGTGGATATGTGTATGAAGCAGCCCTTCCAAATTCCTAGTAATTTAACTGTTATGTCATATAGGTACTTTTGTTTTTAAATTAAATGTTTAACATAATAATATATATATATTGTTCGAATCAAATGTTTTGTGCTCTCAAATCTATGAAGGTTTCATCTTGTTAAGTCGCTATACTATAGATATAATAGGCAATGATTAAATGTATGTAAATAATACAATGATTTTTATTTTCTACAACCAGAATAATCCCATTACTTACACACTTTAAAAAAATATTATGCGGGTATTTGAATGAATACAACAAAAATTAAAAAAAGCATCGTGATGTATCAATATTATAAAAAGACTAATTATATTATTCATAAAAAGAAATGAATTATTATGGATAATTCATTTCTAAGAAGCTACTCTAATTTATTTGTCTATCAATCTACGTTAGATTGTAGCCATGAATGACGTACAAACTACAGAACAACTACTGAGCAGGAGAGGTAAATCGACAATTCTTTGACCAATCGATGCACGCGGGCGAAGCAGCAGTCGGAAAGCTAGTTTACAATTTTGAAAAAACCTGCGTGTATATAAACGTGTCTGAACCCTTAAATGTTATTTTTGGATTCTTGTTGGAGGTTGCCGCTAAAACTATTTAAAAACAGAAAGCATATTATGCTCCAACTTACTAGCATTTCGTTAGATAAGAAACCAACCCTAACATAGTTGATAGGCTAGACAATTTTCCTATTTCCAGAACGTGAATCATGTTGGTAACGAAGTGTCAAATCTGATAAGGATGTGCGCAGCGTGTACTTCGTTAGCAGGTTGTACGTCATCGCTGATAATTGTGATGAACCTGGGAATTTGTGTTAGCTAGTGTAGAGGCGTTAATTTCCCCGAGTGATATTTGTTCGGATGTTAAAGTATACTGTGTTGGATACAACATGATTAATGCAGAATAGATAGAGAGGTTCTGGGTATGATTCCTACAGAGTCTATGCCACAAATCCAGTCTGATATACTACTGAATTTTTCATATAAAAACTCAATAACACTTTGCTAACACGTAACAGACGACCTGGTCTCGTAGAGTAGCCCAATGGCTAGGGCGTCAGATTTGTGATCATGTCGTTGCCGGTACGAGTCCCATCCATTGCACTACCGACGTGAACCCACTCGTAACACAAGCAATAAAGCTTAGCACGAAGTGTTAAGAATACGAAAACTAGTCTTTTAAAAAAAAAAGATAAATATTCTTGAGTTATAACAAGACCCTTACAGAACAGACTATGAGTATCTATCATTGAATAACAAAAGGTTCAGAAAAATTTAGAAACATTATTATCATAGTAACATCAGTACGCTACAGAGAAATTAAAAAACTTCGTCAATTATTTTAATTTAAATATTTTATTATCATAAAATAATATCAGGTTTAGGTACTTCACGTTATTCAACTATAATCAAAAGTGAGATTAGAAAAAATATTTATTCCACTTATGTAGATTTAAATTAATTTACAGACTATACGATATGCTGTGCCCGACAGGGTCCATAATTGATCCAATGTTTAACATACCTACCAACTAATGTACACATTATGGAATGCAATAAAGTATTGAGTATTGAGTATTGAGTATAAATTATTGCATATTTACTTTCAACCCGTAGTCAGGCTTACCTAACATAAACCAACCTCATGCATACAAATCGGTTTTGCATCTCATAAAACCGAAATGAAATAAAAAACGACCTAAATTGCGTTATAAATATTCCGATTATTTATCTTTATAGTGGATTTTTGTTACCGAAATATTCAATACATAATTCTATTGTTACCAACATAGCTACAGTGTGTGTAATACACGTATAACAGTGTTTGTAAAAAATACTTGGCTATCGGCTATACAATTGAGGTCCATAGTAAGATATGATAACTCCAACTTCCTATAGCAAATACATAGTAATTTGACTATTTACATGTTTTCCATTCCAAAAGAAAATAAACAAAAAAAAATCGATGTATAATTTTTGGTATATCTACTTAAGACACTTTCCTAGGATTCTATACAGGAGATGGTATATGATATAGTTGTATTTTTCCAAAACTATATTCAGCTTATCTGAATTTTGATTAAGAAACATGAGCAAAATCCTACTAGGCGATTAGAGTTTTAGTCTACGTAAGTAATTTACAAAACGACTTATTTTTTAGGGGTCCTATCGAAGTCGTACTGCATAGAATCTGTACTTTCCTTCCCTTGTCTTGTATTAAGTATTGTTGTAACTTATCGAGTGTTATCAGTTTTATAAGAGGCTAGTATTGCCTATGTTTGGAATTCCAATGAATTCAAATTCAACCCTCGAACATAAAACATTGAAATACTATTAAATGTTATGTTATGTTGTCACGGCAATGTTGACTACAACAAAAATCAATATGATCGACTTAAATCAGTCAAATTGCAATGTAAAAAGGCAATAAATCTTTTAAAACAGCCAAGGAATGTACAATTGTCGATAAAATTAGCTACCTGTCTATGCAAATTATCAATCGCGTCGAACACGGCTATAAAAACCTTTTCCCTAGTTCTGTAACGAATTAGGCCCATTTGTCTTGTGTGAGGGAAAGGTACCTTCTATGCGGCCTGTCGTAGAACTGTATGTAAGCATGACGTGGTTGATGTGATCGGGGGGGCTGGAACCTGATTCGGTGGTGTTCTATTGTTGGTGAAATGGAGTGATCGGCAATATTGTTCCGCGTGAAACAAAGCCGATGTAAAACCTTTATTGGGGGAAATGTGTAATTTTATATTCTTAGTTTTCCAGTAAACGTGGTAAAGGTATGGCTATGGTAAAATATATGGTATGCTGTGAATGGATCACATATATAGGCAGTGCATAAGAATAAGACAGCCGCAGTCAAAAGTGAGAAAGAAAAAACACTTAAATAGCCATTATCACTTATAGCCGCTTAAATACGTTTTCCATTTATTAGCCCCACCTGTAACCCATAAGTGAAAGCTCTTAAATCTTCCAATAGCTGTATAAATTACTTTAAGTGGTAATAATACTAAGAACTTGCTCGTTTCGATATGATAATGGCTGTGTTTATACCAATTTATTATCCTAACACTTTTGTTATGTAACTTCATTATCATACATACATACTTGGGTGGAAATTAACTAGAAATGAGCAATTGACGATACAAATAAGCAGGGGTAGCATAATGGCTAGGGCGTCAAACTTGCGATCATGTGGTTGCTGGTTCGAAACCCACCCATTGCACTACCGACGTGAACCCACTCGTACGATGCTCAATACGAGCATTTAGCTTAGTACGAGGGGTTAACAAGAATACCTACTAGTAATGTGCAACCCACATTACTAGTAGGTATTCTTCTTCGTAAGCTTTAAGAAAAACTATAATAATAATATATGGATGTAAACTCAATAAGATGGAGCGATTTTTCAATATGCGGATAACTTTCATTCGACGGACAAATCTGACGTTATGTCGGTTTTTGTCAGTTAAACTGTCAAAAAATAAAATTTGTTCATCAAATTTAACTTACCTGACTATTAAAAAATCAGCACGTTGTAAATAAACAAGAAACGTAACATAAAACAAAAAACAAAAGCCATATAGTGTGAACAAAACAAAAGTAAACAGGTACTTCCTATACAACTTATTTCCTGCGACGGTAAATAATGACGGATGTCAAGCCCTAACCTTTGATATACATCCAGCTCCGTAATAGAAGGTAGAAAAATATATTATTACAGGTAGACCTCTCATTTATCAATGTCTTACTAACCTAGTCTGAGAAGAAAAATGGTTTTATTTAAGATAAGTATTTTGACTTGTCACGTGTATCATCTTAGAGTAAATGATAATGCAGAGTAGAAATAGAGACAGAATAAAGAATAATACAAAATATAACCCTTGTGATGTGTTAGCGTTAATTTTACTCTATATATAAAAAATAGTTTACTTACAAGCCATGCTGGTCGCATTATGACGCCTTTAAGTCGCTGAAGGCTAAGGCAGAGATATTATTTATGAAGCAGACAAGACACGCCACCTGATTGTAAGTAGTCATCGCCGACCATTGACACCTGCAAAACCAAAGGAGTTGCATATGCGTTGCTGAGCCTATAAACTATGGCAAATGAGCAAGCGACTTAACTGATGGTAAGTGTGAACCGCCATTTAAAATTAACAACGAGTTCGAGGCTATATAACAGAGGGAGTATATTTTTGATACTCAAAATTTGCTTTCGTTTTGTAGTAAATTGCGGTCTACAAGTTTTATAATATAAATAAAGTACTCTTATATAAGTAT
This sequence comes from Subacronicta megacephala, assembly GCA_958496365.1. Classification (NCBI taxonomy): domain Eukaryota; kingdom Metazoa; phylum Arthropoda; class Insecta; order Lepidoptera; family Noctuidae; genus Subacronicta; species Subacronicta megacephala. Next base: position 12,546,089 of record OY292523.1, on the reverse strand, counting down.
AAAATAAAAGTACTGGGCAACATTTTAATACAAGGTTGGTGCCACTTCTTAAAGTCATCTGTGTTACCTCGACTTTGCCATCAAAAGGGATCCAATAAATGTTGACAAATGACAATCTGGGTTTCGGTTTAGGTACGAGTATTCCGCGGCTTCATATAAATCATGTTGGGGTTGTAACAAGTCGAATGGATCTATGACTTATGTTATAACGTAAAAGTTCTTTTGAAATAGGATTCCGTTTTCGTTGCGTTACCTTAGATCTTTAATTTTAAATGAAGTTGAGAATGAGATATAAGTAACTTGATTACTAAATGGCATTATATATAAAGTTGATTTTTGCAAACTAGACAGTCAGCCAACGTGTGAGCATTAGGAACATAGATGGAAAATCTTTAATTAGCAGGCGAGCTACCTGATGGGAAGTAGTCATCACCGCCCATGGACATTTGCAAATCCAAAGGAGTTGCAGATGCGTTACAGAGCCTATTTAAGGAAAAGGAAGGGGAAGGAGAAAAGGAGAAGGAAAGGGACTGAGGGAGAAATTGGGCCTCCGGCGCTCCACACTCACCGTACGAAACGCAACAGTATGCATACTGGTACTTGACGTCGATATTCTGTGGGAGGGTAGTACTTCCCCGGTCGTGCGACCCATTCATGCTGGCATGTACCTAGACATGCCAGCAGGCACAACTACTACTAAAAAAAGTTGTATAAATATTAAATTAAAGTTGAATAAATATTTTTGCACCTATAAAAGATTCTGTACGAAATAAGGCCAGGTTCGTACTGGTGGGAAACAGGTGACAAACGATGATATAACAGATATTTCAATTGATTTTTATGTCAGCTTTAATGTTTTTGGGTATATTATCCAAAAGGAATGTTGTTTTACTCAAAAACGTCTTCGTTATTCGATATAGTTAAATCTTTATTCGAAAAAAAAATAATTCTAGAAGACTATTTATGATGTTTCAAAGTCTATAAAAGTGTCTAAAATTTCGATTGCTCAGGAAATACTAGCTAACATTGTGTCAATATTAATCTGGTTATATTGTAAAATATTGGAGTAACAACAAATTTAATTAACAATACAATGTGTGAAATTACTCTCTGTTATAATAAATTTACGACATATATTGTGTCGGTCATAACATAATCTTACAATGTTCACGACACGTGCAATATTAGATAGCATAAGCAGGATAGAACAATTAACTGGCGTTGCAGTATCTATACAAATAAATAAAGTTGAACTGTCTGTTTGTATTTTGAAAATAACAGCTTTAAACTCAATGAATAAGTATGTACGATACTTAAAATAAGAAAAAAAATGTCTGTCTGTCGGTTTGTTCGAGCGAATTTCCGAAACGGCTGGACCTCGGACATTTGACCGATTTTACGACTTAGACACTTCGATACACCTTTGACTCACCTTCTACTTTGACCGTTCTCTAAATTCTGTCTGTAAACTTCGACCGAAATTGGACTTTGGCTATATTTGAATTTAGGTACAATTGGATTACTATTTCGACTCCGATTTCGATTGTTCAATTTCAGTTTCAGATAGATTACGATTACAATTTCGATTCCCACTTCAATTCGGATTCCTGTACCTTTTAGTTCGATTTTAGTTCCAGTGTTCTGATTCCAAAACCTCCGATTGTACCAGTTTCAGTTCAGTGCAGTTGAAATTCAGTTGCGAATATTGCAATTTCGAGGCAGAATCGAAATCTTACGAAATTTGTCACTACTCGCATTTGTCGGTATTTCATTTGAACATTTCCCTTTATAGTGCCCCAGACGATCCTATCGCTAGATTCTGTATCTCCAAAGAAATGTACATCAAAGTAAAGTTGTCAAATACACCGCAAATTTTAGGCCATTGAATTTTGAATAGCTAGCTGATAATAAATTAATTAAATTATACCCATTCAGAATAGCTGAGACGCGCTACTTTCTTAGCCTTTAGACTATGGGACAAAATTCCAAATTACTTTAATAATTTATTAATTTATTTTAAAACTACAAAGGTCAGACTGCCTCATTAGTAGAGGGACGCTAGAGGTCCTGAGTTCGATCCCCAGGTCGAGAAAAGTGTTATTGCGTTTTTCTATGAAATTCCCAGTAGCAGCTCGGAGTCTGGATTTGTGCCCGGTTAGTGGCAACCTATTACATGGGACCTAAACAAACCGGGGAAATGTGGGTGTGATTTAGTACACCTCTGCCTAACGCTTTGGGGAATACAGACGTGATGGGATGTAAATCTAGATAAGACTAGAAAAATAAACCAACAAACTTTATTGGAAATGTAACGTAAATGTATCTACATTTATCATTTTAATAATTTAAACCTTCAGCAATAACGCGCATCCAATCTGTGCAGTAGCTTTTGCGTGATCCGCGTGCAAACATTAAGACAATAATTCTAAAAGCAGTGATTGTTTTGACTTCTATTGCTTTTTAGTTACCCATTTAAATTTTCTTCAACTGCACTGACATCAGTAAGTCCTAGAAACTAAAGCATAACATAAAGTTGCATATCTATCTTATATAATAACAAAACAGAATATCCATTCTGTAAGCCAATAAGAAAGTCATAATTCAACCAGGAAAGAAAGTTAAGGGTACTAAGGCGGAAACACACGCACATTTGCATGTAAAAGGAAAACAACAAAAGGGTAAGTCAGTTGAGGGGAAGCGTGTCAAGGCTTAGGCCAAAATACTTTAGTTATCGCTTATTAAATTGGGGAGATTTTAATTACGATAAATTTTTACTTCTGATCCTTTCAAAGGTTTATCAGTGGGTTATCGGTATTGCCCAGTAATTAGCGGACGTTTGAAGGCAGTAGTTATGTTTAAAGAGGTACTAATATTTAACTACATGGAAACCGACCACAATTAGATGGATAAGCCAAGAATGAGGGTGTTTAATTAACTAGCTTTCGGCTACACGGCTTCACCCGTGTGGTTTCTCGGCTTTTCTGCATTAAAAGGAATAATTTTTTCTACATTTTTCATTTATGTTCCGCTCCTATTGGTCTTAACGTGGTGATATATATCCTATAGCCCTTTTCTATAAATGGGCTATCTAACACTGAAATAATTAATCAAATCGGACCAGTAGTTCCTGAGATTAGCGCGTTCAAGCAAACAAACAAACTCTTCAGCTTTATAATAAACTAGCTTTCCGCCCACGGCTTCAACCGTGTGGTTTCTCGGCTTTTCTGCATTTAAAACGAATATTTTTTCCCGTTTTTGCAACATTTTTCATTTATGCTTCGCTCCTATTGGTCTTAGCGTGATGATATATAGCCTATAGCCTTTCTCGATAAATGGGCACTGTAACACTGAAATATTTTTTTTAATCGGACCAATAGTTCCTGTGATTAGACTCTTCAGCTTTATAACAAATATATTACATAGTATAGATTACTAATGATTTCATGTGCTCACCAAGCCACGGAGTTTCTCTTCACCATACTGGCCTACTACGGGTTGGTTCTACTGTGGGTTGGCCCTAATGCGCTTTTGCCCTCCTGCGGGTTGTCCCTACCGCGGGTTGCCCTACTGAGGGTTGGCCCTACCGCGGGTTGGACCTACTGCGGGTTGGTTAGCCACGTTAAGTACAACGTAACCTCAATTAGCATATTTTTAATTACAATTCAGCCACGAGGACCTCCTAAAAATTAAAGCTGTGATATATTTATAACAGAAAATACCTGAACAGGACTAAATCGTCATAATTGTACCATTAAAGCATAGATAAGTACATAATAACAAGCGAAATGTTTTACAAGCGTATTTATTGTGGTCATTACAGGCAGTATAGTCCTTCCTAGCGTGTGTATTTAACCTTATCTTATTTTACTGCCCAAATATATTATGACGCTTTAATGCATTTTTTTACATTTGCGCATGATCTCTTTGAGCATGTGATAAGTATAACATAGATCATAATACTTATATGTTCACAAGATCTATATAAATAAAAGAAGAGATATATATATATATATATATATAGGGTGTTTGGTGCATCGTTTGCCAAGTTGAATTGGCCGATAGACGAGGTCATCAGCTACCTATCTCTTCAGGCTCATGTATTTAGCCCAGCTATTTCTTCAAGATCATAATGTTTATACCTATTTCATAATTATATTGTTATCGCATTAATTCTCATAAGTAAAAGTAAAGTCCTTCCCTTTTTACAATAAAAAAACCCGGTTCTAAAAAAAATTTTGAACGAAAATTCAATTTTCTTGCAAAAGAAACCTGCTAAAAACATAATCACACGCACAATAAATATGCCAAAGTAATTAAATCAAAGCGTGTGTTGCCCCACATCCCTGTAATGACGTCACATAATGACGTATGATCTTTAAGATGGCGACCGCCCGAAATAATTACTTCCCAGCAACGGCTTTTTAAAGGCGCGAGGCAACGTGGTTTCGTTTGATTAATGGCGTCTACCAACTGTGCATGCAAAAAAAGAGAAAAACGGCTTTAGGGAATACCGTATTTTTTCTTACTTAGGTAGGTAGGTTTTACCTTTCTACTATAAGTAGTAGAAAGGTACCAACCTACCTATTACCTATGTAATTTTTCTACGTGATCTAAGGATAAAAAAGTAAGGAAAATTTAATACGAGGATCTGGAAAGCTAGGCTTCGCTTGCCACGGTCAGTTTATGGATGAGTGACCATTGTTAGGGTATAGACAATAATAGTTATATATAGTTAAATAATAATTATAATACCTGTACTCATAATAACGATAGAATATTATAGAGATGTGCTATTGCTACGCCGTAACTCACAAATACGTCACTGCTACGCCATCTAAGATTTCGTAGCGGATTACCGCTACGCGTCTATTCTCTTCAGAGATTATTTTATCCCAGAATAAATACAAAACTGGATTTGTTTGTTCGTTTCTTCTTCACGGCTGGACTGCTGGATCAATTACTTAATTAAAACTCCAATACACCCGAGTATATTATTTACTCATTTACATTAAAAATATATTCTTTTGTTCAAAATTTCTTTTTAACTTTTGTGTTTTACAGTCAGGAAAAAAAATCTGGTGTTCTTGTAGGCAACGTAATAAAAATTGATTTTGTTCCTCCTCAACTGTGATTAATCCATGAAAGTCTCGCATGAACTTAACCGCTCTTTCGGCTACATCTTTTACTACCCTCAGTGCTGAAACTTTCTTTCTAGCTTCTTGAAACGAAGTATTAGTTTTCATTTCCAGTTTTCTCGGAACTTTTAAAAGAATAGAATATCAGGTCATCTTGTAGTTACTTGACTGATATTTGATTCAAATACGCCTTTTAAGAACAATACACATACACGTGATGACGACGAGCAAAAATAAGCATTTCTCTGTTCAGTTTTTGTTCAAGAAGCGCACATTCACCGTTGAAACGACCTGTATTTGAAGCAGTAGTATCACAACAAAGCATTTGCACTTTATCTTCTAAACTTCAGTCTACAGTCGCGTTCCAAACTGCCTGCGCATGTTCACTTCCTGTAGATCCTTCTAATCTTGGCAGTGCAAAAAGTTATTCTTTGTTTTCATAAGAAATAACTAAAATTCTCGGAAATCAAAAGAAGAACGTCTTCCTAGACGTTCTTCTTTTGATTTCCGAGAATTTAATGCAGGCAAAAGCTTGTCGCCCAATGAACAGGTGAAACTTCCGGTACCTCATTTTGGAAATCAATTTTTATGGTTTCAGCGCGCGTATATAAAATAATGTCGAAGGAGTCGGCTCAGACAAATATTTAGCACGTCGTTTTTCTTCTTCAATAGTTCTGAGGCGCGCTCTTTCCTCTCTATCAGTCAATTTTTTTCCACTCCTCCTAAGTGACCAGGTCGGCCTGGCTCTCTTTGACGCTGTAAAAAGATTCTATCCTCATTTATTTTTATTAAATGCAACGGCGTGCGCAATATTAAACCAATTATCTAAATTTTTCACAGCGACTTGACGGCGCTGCCTAAATATGTAACTTGATATAAGTATACAAGTTTCTTCACACAATTAGGCAAAGATTTCGTAGGAATACGCGCCTTTCCCCAGAAGATAACACATTCGCGAATAGTGAGATTCGCGCTTTTATTGACAGTTAAATTCACTTCACGGATATTGTAAAATAAAACTGCTAGAACTTATTTATTTATTTATTCATTTATTGCACAATGTATACAAAATTACAAGCTTGGCTTAAACTAATTAATACATGACCCTGTTAGGGCGCAGCAAAAAAACTTAAAATTAGAATATACATATATTATATGTTTAGAATATTATCAATATTAGGAACTTTAACAAACATGCATGCTTTTCCATTAGACGGAAGTTTTGAACCCGTTATTTGATGCTTTACGTCACCTATTAAAATTATAGCCCTTTTAGAACTGCGTAATTCCACTGACATATTGACTGATTGAACACAATGCGTTTTCTATGTTTTCTATAACCAAATAACAAGTACCTAATCACAAGTACAGACACGTTAGGTCGCGTCAGTCTTAGAGAGAAAGTACTGACAGTATCAATATAAGTCGGCACGGGTTACCGTGGTCCTACCTTCTTAAAATTTTATTTATAATTGTTTTGACTTAAAAGTAAAAAAATTAGAGGGTATGCGTAAAAAAAAACGACTTTGATTTTTTTGGGACACCCTAATATATATATATATATTATCTTTATTTCATCATCAACCCATTACATTGTCCCACTGCTGGGCACGGGTCTCCTCTCAGTACGAAAGGGATTAGGCTATAGACCGCCACGCTAGCCTACTGCGGGTTGGCAGACATCACACGCCGTAAAGAAAATCTCTCAGGCATGCAGGTTTCCTCACGATGTTTGCCTTCACCGTTTAAGCGCGTGATAATTAATTATTTATTAATACGCACATGACTTCGAGATGTCAGAGGTGCGTGCCATGGATTTGAACTCGAGACCTTTGACTTGGCAGTCCAATGATCTATCCACTAGGCTATCACTGCCTATCTTTATTTATATAATATAAATTATAAAGGCTTTAATCGCTGAGCGATTATGTCAGCCTTACTCATAATTCGGTGGCTCGTTTGCCGACTTAACCCATAAAAAGTACAACGTTTTCAATTACACGGCAGTGAAGATTTTCATAGAAATACATTAATTAAAATATTACTTCTAAACGATTATCAATTTTGATCTACAGCTTTACTTTGTCCTCAACCTTCTTGTTTTGCCCTACGCACCGATACCGTTTTAATTAAAACTTTTATGAATGAGATCCTACTCAATGGGCAGTCAAAATGATAATAACTTAGCTTATTAAATTAAGCTCTTTGTAAAAGCCTACTGCTATTGAAAGGGTAAGGAAATTAATGTTGTGGTTGCATAATGAGTCGGTACGACCAATACTTCTCTCAACGTATCGACGTTAAGTCACAGTATGCATACTGTTTTTTTTTTATGATGCAAGTGCGCATACTGATCAGGGACTACCAATGCCAATGAGGTCGAATACAAAATATTCTTGGAAATTTTTGCAATGCAAGTGCTTTTTGAAATACAGGCGTGATGGTATGTTATGTAATTAAATATTGTTGTAATTGAATTGTATAATTTTAATATTTTCTACAATAGAAAGAACTTATGCAATTTTATCTCAATTTCTAAGCGGGCCTATTTTCTTTCAATATAGAAAAATTTCCTCTACCAACTTTTTTTCCGCCAGGCTATATATGTATAGCATAACCGTAAAATGAATGCCATGAAATTTTTCTCCACGTCACCCTTATCAATATTTGGCAACACAATGCCATTCAAATGGCAAGTTGTTCCTTTTTCAAACATTGATTCGGCGCATTCGTTATATTTGTGACGCCCAAGGGACAACCCTACTGTCCCACTCATAAAGACCCTTACACACGATCCGAAGTCCTGAACTAATCCCACCGGAGTATCGAATTTGTAGATACATTTCCCTTACAAAAACGTCTTTTCTTCAATGAACAAAGTTTCCTTTTTTGAATAAGCCCCGTCGTAGTAATTTTTAGTAGAAACACGTCACAGAGCTGTTCAAAAAGTTCTGAATAAAGCAGGTTATTTATATTAAAAATATCCTTGGGAAGATAAAGCGGTTTTTTTTTAATTTTACGAAAAGTTTATAGAATTAACGTTGTCAAGATAATTGATGTTGTCGAGATTGTGTCTTTAAAATACCAACATTATAATTGATTTATTATCCTCGTCTTTAGGAGGAAGCAATTTCGTTCTTTTATCTTAAACGTGAAATCTATTTTAGAAATTTCTCTCGTAATTTTTGACATAAAATATGATTATATAACGTTCACTCACAAATGTTGCCATAACAATGTTTTGTTGTCAAGTTAACCAAAACACATACTTTTTTTCCTTTTGGTAGATTTTTGCATGGGGGCGACGAATTAAAGCACAAACTACGTCAAGATACACATACCACAATTGTATATTTAACTCTTGTCGACTGTAAATGAAAATATATTGCAGTTTCGAAATTCATTCCCCAGACCAAACTAAACCATGAAACCACATAGATAAATTTGAAACTCCAACCACTAGTCCAAACTTTCCGATATACCACGATATATTATTATATGGTACCTAATTAACTGAACACCTGGCCAACTAGGACTGAGTAATTACTGAACTAGCTCCGTCCTACCTTTGTAAAACTCCGCTGAACTAAGCGGCTTTGACGAGAAAACGAAAAATAAAGCGCTGCAGCGCTGCATAATGAATTTTCAGCGTCCACCTCATATTCTTTTATTAGATGGCATGTGGCATGGTAACGAAGTATTCAATAGAAAATGGCCGGAGAATTTTTATTAACGTTCTCGCGATCGGAAAATACATTCCATTTAGTTCGCATACTATAAAAGAATGTCAGGAAAATTATTAGTTACGAAAAATATTGCTTCCCTATTTTTTAAGTTTCAAAATCACCGGTAAGTGTTCAAGCATCATTAAACCAGTTCAACGGCAAAATAGAAAAAAAAACTACTATTTGAAATCACCATCAACCCATTACATTGTCCCAACGGTGGTAGTAGTAGGTGTAGTTACTGGCTCATTGAACCAGAGTGGTCTCAAGCGTGACCGGTGCGCCGGTGCGGATAATTCCAGGACCTCTATCCTGGAATTATCTCATCAACTTGGAGTTTAGATATATGCCCGATCAATGGCAATAGGCTCGCCCCATATTATCCCTATCCCTACATAGAACCTAAAAATGTGCACATTAGTACACTTCTGCCAAACTCTTTCAGGAAAAACAGGCGTGATGATGTTATGTTTATGTTTTTTTGCTAGCTGTGCCTTAATTCCTTTTTTTTAATAACCAACTAAACTTTATATTTGCAACCTTTAGAGTTTCTTAATATTATATTTTTGATTAGTAGGTGAGTGAGTAAATGCTCTTAACTCGCTAATATATACAAGTATATATAGATTATATGAATGTGGAAGAAGCGAAAGAGATATGCAAGAGTGGTAGCAAGTGACGGTCTATAGTTTCTGACAACCGCTGTGTGGAAGAGACAGAGCGTATATATGTATAGATTGTAGTCCATGCGAAAACACAGCCAACGCCCTCAATTCCAATATCTAGCAAAGCAACTCGCGAAGTAAAAAGAGAAAAATTGTTCAAACGTGCCGCACGCCAAAAACTAAAGCGAAACGAAGCGAAGTATCAACTATACCGTCAACTTGGACCGTAGCAACGTTGTGACTGAACTGTTAAAGTACCTACGAACTCAGTCGGTATATATATGTTTTTTAAATTAACTGAACGTGCCTCTGTACTAATGTAAACGGTGCAACTTCGAAGTCTGAAGAATATTTTTCGCCTGTTTTAGGCGGATCATCTAGTACCTACTAAAAGTTTTGCTTAACGCTTTGACCGCCACGACAATAAAGAAAAAAAATGTTCCCTGCGCCACGCTACAAACGCTCAGGTATATTTTTGTCGCCATTTGCCGACGAAAGCGTCGTGAGCACGTTCTGATTTGTCGAGTATAGCCGACCGCGGCGGTCAAAGGGTTAAAAGTCGTTATCGTAGCAAATAGTAGTGTAAATTGTCAATTTTGGCCGAATTCTCTATTTTACTGTTATATGTATCTGCTATGATGCCTCGTCTATATACCTAAATATCTGGTAAATAAGGTCGAAATTTTCTTAAACAACATTGTGATCTAACAATTAAGCAAAAGTTGCAGTACTCCGTTGATGTCGCAATTTCTACAGCCGTGAGCTTTGAATTTGCGAAAAAAAACACAACATAACATATCATCACAACTATTTTCGCTGAAGTTTTAGGCAGAGGTGTACTAAATACACCCCCAGTTCGCCAGCATTTGCGAAACAACAATAAATTGGCGCCCAAGGCGATTATTACGCTTAAATAAAATAAAAAATAACACCATTTATCTCTTAACTTCAGTCAACAGACTTAATGGAGTTTTCTTGCAAAGGATTCGGAATTGGGCTAATGGCAACAGCCTGACCCCTTCAACATGGGAACTTGTACCGTCATTAACAAATGTGGGTATACCTTAGGGTTGATAGTCATTTAATCTTAAGCCCTTATCCATCAGATGATGGCATTTTCCTTTCCTTATTGCAAGTAGTTTTTTGTACGTTTATTTTGTTGCTCTCGACACGGTTAACATTTTTTTTGGAGCGAAAAGGTTGGTTAATATTCTTTGAGCCAGTCATACAAAACAGTTTTAAATGCTTCATTACCATTGACAACCCGCAAAGGGCCCGCGTAGTGGATTACGGCCCACTCCCTCTCACCAAGACGCCTGTGTCTTAGCAGTGGGAACATTATAGGCTGATTATATATGTAGTTGAGACCATTAACGCCAATGTATCCAGTGACTAATTATGCACAAAACAAATTTATTTATAGTTTTAGTCTTAATTAATGAAAGTGTGAAACTAACCAATCTTTTTTGTTGTACGAAACCTCAATAACGCCTGAAGAACCGTAAACATAATGGGCCAACAATATCAGTTAGCCCAAAACTAAAATCTATTCGTTTGGTGTTTCTTTCTGCGTCAAGTTCATGGAAGAGAAGTATGATGATACCTTTATATGATGATATATTTTCTGCAACGGACTGCAATTTATGGTAAAAACATAAGACGAGAGTTTCATTCTTTGAAACTCTCGTCTTATGTTGTTATAAAAATATAAAAATAACATAACTTAAATTAGCCTAAGGACTCACGAGATCATTAAAAAAACAAAGGCACAAAATATAAAAGCGATGCTCAAAATTTCCAAAAAATCCCCCGGGTATGACGTAATAATTCCCATTTTGACTCCCACGTAAATTCGAAATTATATTTGGTAAATTATGGCAGTTGACATCAACTTAAAAAGATGGCGGCCGCAAAAAGCTGAGCGAACCCGCTGGAGGCTGTGACCTTTAATCAAACCATATAAATTCTGGAGGCATAGAACGTAACAACTCGGCCTTGATGTTATCTGGTGTAAGATTTGTAGGATCGCCTAAATAATTTCTGCCTTCAGGCTTTCTTGGTCTTATGATCTAAAGAAAACTATTCATCACATCCTTTTGAGAGACACTTCATGGCAGAGCACATTACCAGAAAATTTTCAAGCATAAGCTATTTGCTTAGTACTATGACTGGAATATAAATGTATAAGGGACACCTTATACATTTCTAGCGTTCTACTCGTAGTAAGCATACTTCAACAAATTTACAGATATTCTGTAGAAAACACTCGTCAGGCGCTTCTGCTGGAGTCGCGGAGAAATGAAACCTCGTTCCCGTAATCCCACCAAAAAGTGGCGAAGCGAAACACCCGTGTGGTTTTATTTGGTAGGTCACCCACTCTGGTGCTTCCCCAGGCCGCAAAAGTCCATGAAGAAGCAACGAAATTCGACGATCGCGCCGGAAAATCCCAAATAGACATACATACACTTAGGTCTTTTTCCCACGGCGGTAGGAAGAAACTACAGATCACCACTTGCTACAACTCTTGCGTACTTCTTGTGCTTCTTTCACATTCTAACATGTTGTCATATACGCGCTGGTTGCGAGTATGACACCTGACTAAATAATGCTTACTTATATTGTAAATATTCTTATATGCGTCAGGTTACAACTGTACATTTGCGTTCATTTTACTGGACTGCGTAGAGAAAGACGGAGACGAAAAAATAAATGGATGATTTGGAGGGAAGATGATATAGTACGGAGTACTTTTGATTCAACTCTAGGTTACCAAATTGAAGCCTTTTAAAATTCCTATAACTTTATTATTCTTCTTAAGAACGTATACAAAGGTTTACATAATCATTTTATATCACACTAAAACTATCTCAAGTTTTATAAGTTTCATATTACATAAAGTCTAGACTTGTCTGGAAGAATTCTATTCACGTTTATACAAGCGTTCATGAAAAAACTGACGGGTATACAAACGTTATTAGGATCAAACAGTATAAATATTTATACGGTTCATAGAGGTCCGAAATATTTTCGGGCCACTGTCCCGTATCAAATTCTTGAATTGAATTTATTTAGAAGTCAACTTTGTAGCCTCAAATAACAGTAAAACATTTATTTACTGCAGGGTTTTCAAAGCTATTTTCCAGTCAATGTGTTTGCAGACTTTCGAGACAGGGTTGAGCTAGCTTGATCCTTTGACAGCATTATAATGATACTACATTTCAGGATCAATAATGTTTAGCCAGAAATATACGCAATTTCATCATAGTTTACCATCATGCCTATATTATCTGAAGGATAAAGGTAAACACTTACATTTCGCTGCTTAAATGAAATAGATAATAACTACCCACAAATCCAAATATAACATCACATACCATCACGCCTGTATTTCCCAAAGGGTTAGGTAGAGTTGTACTAATGTAAGTACACCCACGTTTCGCCGGTATGTTAAGGTCCCATGTAATAGGGGGCAAGCCTATTGCCACTAACCGGGCACAAATCCAGACTACGAGCTACTACTGAGAATTTCATATAAAAACCCAATAACTCTTTGCTCGACCTGCAAATCGAACCCAGGACCGCTAGCGTAGCAGTCGCGCTTAGGTCCACTAGACTAAATAGGCAGTCAAATTAAATCAATTCAAATAATCGAGAATAAAATCAAATGCTCCTGAAAAAAATAAAATGTTGAATGAATCTTATTTGACTATTTCAGCTACAGAATGCCCAGAATTCTAGTACTTAACTGACACACTAGTGGTATCCGGAGGGTTGTGTCGGCAAGTAGGAGTCTGACCTAATTACACGTTATTGCATAAGTTTTGTTCACATGTTACTCGATATTGGTCTCGTAAGGGAGTCTGCTTAAAGTTTTAAACACTTTGGAAGTCGTTTAGATAGGTACCTGCAGTTATACCCATGAAGGATCTTCAACACTGATATGGTTTATAATGTGTAAAGTGAATCTTTCTGATATTTTGTAATTAAATGCTTAATTTATAATATCTGTCTCAAAAATAATAAGAAGACAAAAATAAGTCAGAATCTTAGCCAACCCCAAAAAGAAAAAACTTAAGTATATGTGTGTACTTTTCAAGATTTGTACAGTCACGAGCAAAAAAAATCACATTCACTGAAACCCAACAGCAATTTCCTTCTAGAGTATCGATTCAAATGTTGACATATCATACAAATCAGTAAAGTATGTGTTAAAAGGCTCAGTCAGCACAGCTCATAACTGCAATCAATAGTTTCGGCGAAAATCGTTGTCGAATTTTACTGAACGTATATTGGTGTTCGTGACTGTCAGCAAGGTTATAAAAGAATTGTCCCTCAAACTTTGGGAAACCAAGTCATCAAGATAAACGAAGCAATCCCTTGAGTAAACCCTTGGAAGAAAACAACAATTGTCATATTATTCAGCCTATTCCGTCGACAATAGCTGCAAGTGTAACTACGAATTTGCAAGTCAATGTGCCAACTGGATCAGCATCCCAACTCGTAATGAAAGCCACCTAATACCGACAACTGAGCTAAGTACTGTTATGTGGCAAGTTCAAGATGAATTCAGTATTGAGTCTGGAGCGATTTTCAACCACTATTATCTCTTAAATGTAGTGCTGGTGTTTTGTTGCTCTAAGTTTTCAGGAGCTTCGTAGAGCCGTTTTAAATTGAGAGCTAACATTGTTAGTGGGTTATTTGATTAGATGTTGTCATCAAAAACTGTATAATGAACTAGGTTTACTTAACTACATGGCCTTTGGTTAATTTTCGAATTTCGCGGTAAAATTTACGTAAAAAACTCATAAATTTACGAAGAAAAAGTGAGGTTTAGTAATGTGTGGGAACCAAAACACGAGTTAATAAATTTGACTCGATACAAAAGATATAATATTCTGATTGGCCCAATATCACAATTTGATTTTCACTTGTTTTCAAGATGGTTGACTCGAACTGTGAATGTGTCATTTGTGGGGGACTGGTTTACATTTTCGTTATTTTTTTTGTTTTGAAAGGCAATGGATCCTACAAAATTACCTTTCACATTGAACTGCAATTATTTATTTATTTATTTTAGATAAAAAAGAGCAATTCATAAAAAATACATGAACCTGAGTACTTAGATGTGCTTCTGTCGTAAACGTACTTAGATTAGTAACGAAATAGTGTAGGTAGTCTTGTAATTATTAATATATATAATACAAGCAAGCATACACAGACTGCGTTCAGTTCAATAAAAAAAAAACCTGATACCTATCCATCTTCTCACAAAACTTTAAACATCCATCCATCTCATTGCAAACACGTCACATTCCGGTGATGATGTCAGAAAAGCATTAAGAAGAGAAAGTGCCCGATCTAGTGGAAACTTAGTGTGAAACTGAATGTGATGCCTACCATTCCGCATTTTGGTTAAATTCAAAATACTAGCAGAGCTACGTGTTGTAGTTGAAATAGCTAGGAGCTAATCCAATCAGCCATCAAAATAACGAAAGCAACTGTCAGAGGCTTTAATCAGTAGATACCCCAGTTGGAAGATGTCCACCCTAATTGTGTATATCGCTTAACTGGGGCATTTCTACAGTCATATCTTCTGTTTGTTTCTACGTTTTTATGATAACTGAAAGTCAGTTCTGGTAATTAAAATCCTCAAAATAATCGTTCCAATAAGGGAATAAATTATGTGAAATGTTTTTCTCCTAAACTAAGAAGATTTCTAAAATTTGTTGAATAAAATAACTGTTGAACTGCAATATTTAAACATACATACCATCACGCATGTATTCCCCAAAGAATAAGACGTAAGAATTTACAGCCACATATTGCCGGAATGTTTAATGTTTTTTTCGTTAACAAAGGAAAAATAACTACAATACAACAAAACAATTAGCTTTGTAATAAAACCAGAGAAACATCAAAGCGAAAACAGACAAAAAGAACAATTTTCTTCATCACAATCAGTTGGATACGAGCAAATTTTATAAAGTTGTTTGAAAAAATAACAAAACATTCTATGATAATAAATCCAATTTTATGTGAAATGATATTCAAAGAAACATATTTACCTATCAAGCAACAGTTTGTAAACACAATAGAAAGACAATTGTTAATACCTTATGGAGGTTCACCGTTCTTTAATAAATACTAGCAAATTTCACAAAGCCATAAATATTTAATGGCCGTTTTATGGAGAAAATTTTTGAAATCATCCACCGCCCTGGGATATGTAGCTGTATACAGAATTTTGTATGTAGGTATGTAGTTGTTGTAGAGTTGTAGAAAAGTTGTTGGGTTTGGTGTCCCTGACTTCTGCACTGGTCACCCCACCTGTATAGATATTATAGTTGTTCTACCAAAAATCCAACCTACAAACAACAAAGTCTTCCACAAATTATGTTTATGGACCCGTAAATATTCCATTCCTTTGATGTCCAAGACCACGAATTTCTCAGTTCCATTTTGACGTTTACCAAATGGATTTTCATAGCTCCAGAATTCCGTTTACCACACTTTCTTTCATTAGAGCAGCCCGCGGACTAAAGGGACAAAACAACACAATACCACTATAAGATCTTTTTGATCTTTCATTGGAAAAGATAATGGATTTCTTTATCCTCATCCTCTTAGTCTTTTCCCAACTATGTTCGCGTCGATATCTAGTCTATCCAAATGTGGCTGAATATGAGTATTTTACACGAAGCTGTCGCAGGAAGAATCAGGACTACCTATGCAGGAGGAAAACCAAAGATAATGAAATGTCCTCGCAACGTAGTTGCAAATATTAATAGGTACATGAAAATTCTCTCAAATTTGAGATTGAGAGTAAGTATTAAATTTTATTAGTTTAAAGAGGTGGTAACAACAGCCTCTTAAATGAATGAATGAAACACTAAAATATGACATGGTAACACTATTTAATTTATACGGAAAAATATATTTTTTGGTCCTTTGAGCTTGTCCTAGGTTTTAATGTCTAACACCGTCGCTAAAACGCAATCCTTACTTAAATCAGTACCCATCAATTGATAAGGCTTCTTATTCTCATTCTGAGAGGGTCAGGAGACTTATAAAACCAAGAAAAAAACTGACACCGATGAAAAAAAATATTTCCCAATATTTCTAGGGCAAGCAATATTCCGCGCTCCTAAAACCAGCCAACAAAAACTAAAATAAGCATAAGTGTTACGAAATCCTCAATACGTTATTCAGATCACGCACGATGTATGGAAGAAACATTATATCGGCCGATGCTTCTGTTGACTCTCGTCTCCAGTAGAATTGAAATGCGACCGTTCCTACACTTTTATACGCATTTATTTGTTGAAATATATTGGTAGGTATTTGTCTTCCGTATTCCTTTCTCATTGTTGACAAATATGTGTTTAGATTTCCTTATATAAATGTCGCTTTATTTGCATATGTGGACATTTATATATAAAGTATATTTGCATAATATTATGGCCGCTTTCAGTACTGCCTTTGACTAACATAATAGTTAGACTAAGAACTGAAACATGTGTTGTAGTTGAAATTAATATATTATTATACTAATATAATAAACGTGAAGAGTTTGTCTGTTCGTTTGAACCCAATTCTTGAACAAGGTTATAAGCGGTTTAACATCACGCTACGATCCTTAGAAGCGGGGCGAAGCTGGTGAAATCGCGGAGCAAAGCTATTAATTGATAATAACTCAATCCAACTCAATTAAACACCGAAGTAAAACATCGTGTAGAAACGTCAATGCTTGAAAATTCTAACGATTGCTTGTGAAGTCTGCTGACTTGCACTATGTCACAATTAGTTAACAAAGCTAAATACTTGTATTACGAGTGGGTTCACGTCGGTAGTGCAATGGGTGAGTTTCGAATCGGCAACCACAAGATCGCAAGTCCGACGCCCTAGCCATTAGGCTACCGCCGCTTCAAATCAATAATTATTGCTTCAATATTATTCAATAGCTGTTGCTGACTTCACCTTAAGATGTAGAATGTGGAAGAGCAATTCGATATCACAGTTAATGGTCCCGATTTTTATCTTTATAGATATTTAGCATTAATTTATGCAAAAATATGATAAGAAATAAAACAGTGCTTGAGAATAATGCTCAAATTCCAAATCATGTTACCTAGTTAGTTTAGGATCAATATTTACCAGAGACTAGTACACTGGTCCTTACGTCTTCCTTTCGCCCCCGAGGGTACAAGAGACCCACTAAGACCTAACGAGACTATAAATAACATTCTCAGTCTTAGAAAATCCTATATTTCAGGACAATGGCGACATGAGCTTCCACTAAATTGGTCCATAGGGTTCCGGATACAATCACATTTTTAATAGACTTAAAAAGAAGGCTACTACAACCTACGCTTGAGTTCCTGGTTTTTAAATCCGAGCAAAGTGTTTTATATGAAAGCCTAGTAGCAGCTCAGATACTTAATATACATTTGCCCTGGGACCGAAACATATAAGCGAACTGTAAGTGTACTGTAGCACACCTCTATCTAAACCTTCGGAAAAGACGGGCGTGATGATAAATTATTGCATTATTAAATAGAAAATTAATTAGTACGTCGCTTTATATAAGGATATTATAGATATAGAAGTTAATGAACTAAAACCGTTTTTTATCTCGAGTAGGTATAGTACCTATAAATCAGGTTCTGTCATAATCCAGGATTAAAATTGGACTAAGCTATTACCACACAGCTAAGTAGATATAAGTGGGCTTACCTTAAATAAAAGTTGATTACTCCAACGTTGCAGTGAAGTGCTTACAATAAAATGTAATGAAGCGAAAATAACTCTACGCGCAGGTAATAAAGGTAACAGCATTGCGCTTAAAAATGAAATTTAATGACTTAAGGGAATGAAACATCTGGGAAAAAAAGGTTTTTTTAACGATATTCTTGGTTCTCTTTACGATGCAATGGTAGGTAGAAAATTTTAAATTGCTAGTTTAATATTATATCATGTCTTATCAACAGTTTGAATTTTATTATTATGGACAACAATTAATTTGCAGTGAGACACAATCACACTAATTCGCCTGTTATGTTTCGCAGGTATGTTTAGGACCCATGAAAGGGGGTGAGCTTGTTACCATTAACCGGGCATAAATACAAACTCCAAGCTGATACTGAGAATTTCATAGAAAACCCCAATGAGTAACCCCCTAAAGAGTTAGTTGGACCCAGTTCAGGCGACGAAAGTCTGTAAATAATTATAGACTTGATGTACGCACGGCTACATATTATCGAGCTATACAAATACAGTTTACGCTGGGCTCTGTATGGGGAGCCTATACAATACAAGATCAGCTGAATCTGGATTTGTATAGGTTGACCTGTAGCCGTGTGTACAACAAAAAAATCTTCACCTAATAATAGTAGCTAAAGTAACAGTTGCTATAGATTAGTTTAAATATTCGTCAAAGATTCGACCAGAACCAACTGCCTATACGTAGAATCCCCAGGTTAATAGCAATGTCTTACCCGATGTTCGATCAGGGATATATTATTCAGTAAATCCGTAATTGCGTCATAAAGGCAGTATTCCTCAGAAAGCGATATAGGTACGACAGCCATTAACGGCGACTAAATTATTTGTTAGGGAAGCGGGAAGAATACTTATCCGACGCTTTGTGGGAATATTGAATATAGACTAACATTACAAAAAACACTTTACTGAATGTATTTCTTTAAAAAAAAAATAGATTACAGAATATGGTAGCAGCAGGTTTTTTAGTGCTTCCATGGAGGATCATCATATCAACCAAAAGAGGTCCAATGCTGAACAAAGGCCTTTCCTTAAAAGTTTATGACAACGACCGGTTATAATATACCGCCTACATCCATCCTTTGGGGATGCATAGAACTGATAAATTATAGTATCGCACACGAAATGCAAATATCGAATAAAAAAAAATACAATCTGTACTGTACCATAATATTTACAATCAATTAATTACCAAAACGAACAACGTAAGTGTTTGATGAAAAACCATCATCATGATGTTTTTCCATCAAACACTTACAATAACAGAAAAAAAATAGTACGACTGTATTAATTAAATTGCTAATGTTTCTTCAAGTAATTAACCAATTTAAAGATATCAAAATATACAAAGCTTATCTCTTTGTGTAGTGTTAACCTAAATATGAGCAATTAGGAGCTATTGTCTGAGTATTGTCTATGGTATATAGATCTCTTGTGTGCCAAACTATGCACTAAATTTATCAAACTCGGCACTGTCTTGATGATTATTCGATTTACAATTTGATAATACCATTCATCGGTAATATAAAAGATATTTATTTTAAGAAAGCAGTGATAAGATTGACAATAACGTTTTTATGATAATAAAATTATATATCTTAAGTATTAATAAATAAGTATGTGAAGAAAAGAAACGCATTGGGTCCAGGAAACAAAAAAGTTAAACATCAACCGAAATTGATTACACGATGAAAAAATTCTAGATATATCTCTAAAATTTGTTCTCTACTTTGTTTCTATAAAACTTGTGTCAAATTTCGATTCCCAGCAGAGAAAATTGTCAAGAGATCAGATAAAAATTCTTGCTGTGAAAGAATATTGGACTACAAGAGATTAATGAAATATAGAGCCCAAAGTTTTTATGATTTTATGTCACCAATTAGTAAGAATTTGCTACGATAGCAGGGCACTAATATTAGTAATTATTCAGGCAACTATTAATTAATTTTATTACAGACACAACTTCCAGACATAATTATAAATGAACGGGTTCGCACCGACGACAGCCCACACCCCTTGGGGGATTAATTATTATACTTGAGAAAAAGGGGCAGACCACACTAAGTAAAGTCTTAAGTAGATTAAACGAGGAATGCAACAACATGGCTACCAATATAAAATTCGTATGACATAGTACAAGCAGTGATCATCATCATCATCATCAACCCATTACATTGTCGCACTGCTGGGCACGGGTCTCCTCTCAGTACGAGAGGGATTAGGTTATAGTCCACCACGCTAGCCTACTGCGGGTTGGGTTCACACGCCGTCAAGAAAATCTCTCAGGCATGCAGGTTTCCTCAAGATGTTTTCCTTCACCGTTTAAGCGCATGATAATTAATTATTAATTCGCACATGACTTCGAAAAGTCAAAAGTACGTGCCTTGGATTCGAACTCGAGACCTTTGACTTGGCAGTCCAAACAAGCAGTGATAGCCTTTTTTATATACTTAGTACGGAAAATCCTTATGGGGAGGCGACAGAGTATGTCGAACTCATACATTCTTTTTTTTTAAAAAAAAGCTTACTAGCAATGTGGGTCGGACATTACTAGTATTCTTGTTAACCCCTCGTACTAAGCTAAATGCTTGTATTACGAGTGAGTTCACGTCGGTAGTGCAATGGGTGAGTTACGAACCGGCAACCACATGATCGCAAGTCCGATGCCCTAGCCATTAGGCTACCGTAGCTTCAAACTTCAACATTCCCCTCAAACATGACGGGAAGCGATGATAGCCTTGTCATAAGACCATTTGACTGCCAAATCGATCAATCTCAAGTTCGAATCCAGGCCACGCACCTGTGACTTTTCCGAATCATGTGCGTATTAGTAATTAATTAGTGAAGGAAAACATCGTGAGGATAGAATTTTCTCGACGGCATGCAAGGTTCACCAATTCGCAATAGGTTAGTGGACGAAGTGGAGTAGTTTATAGTCTTATCTCTCTCATTTAGAGAGGAGACCTGTGCCCAGAAGTGGAAACAAATGAGTTTGATGACGATGTTGATGATGACACAGACAGACACACAAAACACCAAACTCCATTTACTGTTGTAGCAGTAGCATTGTGTCTACAATAACGGCGATATAACGACAGTTAATGTTATTATATTGTTGAAGTGACTACATTTAAGACTATACATTAACTAGTAAATGGTAAATAGATGACCTTCCTAATCCGTTACATTATTCGTGAAACAACGGAGCTTAATAAACGCTTACATTGAAATAACAATACCAGTTTAATAAATGGGGTGACGCAGTAGATATGGACAAAATAATTCTAGATGAAAATAACAATAGCACAGTAAGTGGTAATAATGGCACCAATTATAATGTAAATTTCTAAGCCAACGTACCTATACCTACTTAGAGAGGGTACAGTCGCCAGTTCATGAGGTTGTACAAAACTGACAAATTAAAGTGTTGATGAGTAAGTTCAAAATCAACTGAGAAAATTTGAGATATTGTGGTAATTTGATGTGCTGGCCACCGAACTTTGACTAAATATTAATGTTAAATACTAGGACTAACCTTGCACGCAGATCTCTGGCTCGCTCTTTGGGAAACCTCTGTTTGTCCTCTCTCTGAAGTCTTGATTCACCAGACACTACTTATAGCACTTGAATAAAAGATACCCTATTATACATAAATGTCACAAATGTTGTTATACAATCCAACACACACTTTTTATACTAAAAATAATCTACCAAAATAGATGACCTCTACTATATACGGGTACACGAAACACCAGTAGCTTAATATCTTTTGGTATATTTTCATATAACGCGGCACAGACACAAATCAGATGAGGATAGAAAGAAGAAGCGATATAAATGAATTATACACCTATCTGGGATGATATAGAAGCTAAAATCGCGCAGCAGACTTAAAATCGTAGGTGTACTGATCACGACTGATCACTATGAGCGGCGAACCCATCCTTGATGAGGTAAAACGAACACTGCATAAGAGAAAACAGATATTAAGTGCAATGGAATAGATAAAGACAGATATAGAAGGAGACAGATAAATATTAGAAGATTAGAGGGTAGTGAGAAACTATATAAAACGATACGTAAAAGCGAATAAAAATGTAGATACATTTAAAAATAGAAGACTAGCTTTTACTTTATAAAGACTCAACGCCTGTCTGGAAAATCTTAAGAAGATATTTTTTTAAATAAGATTACCAAAATTACCCACAAAATAATTATTTATATCGTCATGAAATGTAAAAAGCTGGAAATGGCCGACGTTCAGCTAACAACCTGTACATTTCAATATAGTATTAAAAAGCTACCAATAACAGCTATTACATTACCCTGCATGATTACACACATAGATATACTGCTATTAATTGGGAAATACCGGCGCCATCTAGTTTAAAAAATTGAAAACTTTGACTTGTAAGTTTAAAAATATATTTAAGTACTGTTGACTATAGGCAGCTCCATATAATTATTTAAATATCTAACGATTAATTTGAAACTGAATTGTTTTTTAAGCAGATTTCTGAATCATTTTAAAAGCAACGAAAACGTCATTACTTTCGCCTTAGCTGCCGGTAAAAATGTAATCTCGGCAAATAGTCCCCCGAGGGTACGCAGAATGGATCTCGTTATATTTGTATTGTACGGAATTCGGGCCAATCTTCAATCAACGGGCCGAAAAAGGCGTAAAGTGTAGATATAAAAACTAAAGGAATTTGGAGATTTAGGACGCGTCCGCGCGATCCCAAAAGGAAGAAGTTTGCAGATGTTCCTATTATCGTGTTTTTGTTCTCGTTTGTGTCAAGCGCCTGCACATGTTACGTTTTTATTATTATGCTCATCTGCGCCTGTTATCGAATGTATTCAAGTGACTACAATCACTTCTTACATATAAAAACAAATAAATGACAAATCGCGATAAACTCAAAAACAACTGAACGGATTTTTATGTGGTTTTCATCAATAGACAGATACAAGAGGAAGGTAAATGTATCTATAATTTGTTTTGTGTAAAATGGTTGAAATTTTATGTCGATTGTACTTTTACCAATAAACAAGGAGTTTGTCGCCAATGATGATGTTGCCAATGCTGCAATGGTTTGCTGCCTTTTAAATAAACTTTAGGTACCAATATCGTACAGATACTTACTTTATCACGTAAATAATACACATTGAAATAATACTAACATTAGGTTCATTGTCACAACATCTTCACTATAAAGATAAAGATAATCCGCGTCCTTGTAATCTACTGCAATAGAGTACACAAGCTTAATCGGCAAAGGAAACAACGCGACCGTCACTAATTACATACAATGTTTACTGGATAAAGTGCTTCAGGAAAAATGGACGTACATAAACATACTGGTTTATTCAAGTAAGGTAGTACTTAGTAAATATCCATATATATTATTACTAGTGGTCAATAGAGCAAGTGGGAGTCGTTTTGGGTGTGGTTTTGGGATTCAGAACATAAGAGAAAATGTCATATACATTCAAGCCTTTTTTCCATATTGTATAAATAAATATTTTTTAGCTAGATATTTTTGATGCTTCTAAATTGCTACGTGATAGCATTTGTTTTGCATACTTGATAAAGGCAGCCGATATTTAGAACTTATGATGTTGCACTGGTAATGTTTAGTGTTTCTCTTTTGTTTGTTCCAATGTATTCTCGCCATTTACGAGGTAAATATTCTTGTTAACAAACATATTTAATACGTCATCTTGGATGCTTGATAGTTAAGTTTAAATTAAGTTATCTTTTATTTCTCAGATAAATGAATTGTATTCTTTATGAGATATTTTTTATTATGTAAGTATCATAATTTTATTAATTTATCTATTTATTACACACACATTTGTCTTTTTATTTGTAATATTGATTTATTTGTACAAAAGGCGTCGGACGTCACTCACATAGTTTTATTAGGTTGGCACTGAAAATCAGCGCTGCTCTGTGTTGCCAGCTTTTAATAACGCAGAACAGCATAAAGCTGAGCTGAGCTGCTATGTGCACATAATTTTTATTTTTATTTCAATTTTTAATCGTGTTTAAATATTTTTTCTATTTTTTAAGTTTTGTAATAGTCTTGAAATTAAGTCTCATCTTGTTGTGCAGGAAATAAATAAATAGTTTTTCTTTCTTTCTTTCTTTCATATTTTTGCATTAAATAATGCTGACGTCACTGATTTGCGTACTCGATGACTTGTTGTTCACTGCGCTACACAACAGGGAAGAGAAATTATATATCATAAAATATGCAGTAATCTAGGTACCTAAGTGGCTAAAACGTCCGGTGTATTGAACCGTAGGGACGCAGGTTCGACTCCTGCCTGAAATCGTATTTTTTTTTATTAGAAAATACTTTTTACTTTTTACGTTTCTTTACTATTCACTGTGCTAGACGAGCAAGCGGCCCTCATGATGGTAAATAGCAACCATTGGACATAGATCTGTCTTTAAAAAAAAAAACTTTCTTGCAATGTGGGTCGCACATTACTAACTAGTACTCTTGTTAACCTGTCGTACTAAGCTAAATGCTTGTATTACGAGTGGGTTCTGAAACGTCGGTAGTGCAATGGGTGAGTTTCGAACCGGCAACCACATGATCGCAAGTCCGACTCCCTAGCCATTAGGCTACCGCCGCTTCATATGCGTATATTACGTATATTTAAACTTACTCTCATTAAGGACTCTGATCAAGGAATATTATTCATATGTAAATACACCACCAAAAACAAAGTAAAGTCGACAAACATACCTAATTCACTTATCATAATCTATGACGTCATCACAAACGTAGACACCATTGTGTCCTATAATTGCGGGACAAGAAATATAAGTACAACGTTGACAACCCTATTACGCCACAATATAAATTCACCCTTACTGTAACAAGATAAGGTGTATTATTCCTTTTGTGATAAGAGGTTTTAATAAAAACAATATTATATACAGCGTGGTGCAAAGGGTCTCATTACGACAACTTGTGATGTGAACAAGAAGAGAAACAATCTATTTGATAAAGAAACTAAGGGTTGATGTTTTATGTCAGTACTTGCGATAAGATAAGATAATACATTTTTTTATGGGATAACTCGGCAAACGAGCAGGCGAGCTACCTGATGGTAAATAGTCATTGCCACCCATAGACATCTGCAATGCCAAAGGAGTAACAGATGCGTTGCCGGTCCTATTAAGGAAAAGGGAGGGGAAGGAGAAAAGGAGAAGGAAGGGGACTGAGGGAGGTATTGGGCCTTCGGCGCTCCACACTCACCGTAGCAAACGCAACAGTATGCATTCTGCTACTTAACGTCGATATTCTGCGGGAGGGTAGTACTTCCCCAGTACCGAGCCATTCATGCTGGCATGTAGACATACCAGCGAGGCACTACTAGCAGAAAACTTTGTGCTGCTACTACAAAAAGAATAGTAGATTGTTACACAAGGGTGGAAAGGAATCAATTCCCATACGAGGTATTTAGACTATAGTCTGAGTAGGAATTGATATATTTCACCCGAGTTAAGCACTCTACTTTTCATTTCGTTCTTTTCATATAAAGAAAGTAAAAAAACTCATTTTTAATAAAGATTTCGATATAGCAAAAGTTAAGTTAGTATCCCGCCAAATTATATATTGTCATAGTCTATTTAAATTTTTAATTATGGAACACACCGCATCACTGCCTCAGCCGCACGCGTTTTTTTTTTAAATTCACACTGGCCGTTTATAAACATACAAGACCGCAGCATTTTTTTCTTAATTATGTAAGATTTTTACAGCTGACTGCCTAACCTAATTTTGTTCTATTTTTAAATAATTTTCCACCCTAGGGAGGAAAGTAATTACTATTAGTTATTCCCGCCCAAGGGTAGAAAGTAGCATTTTCCACCCGCTATTCAGATCAAATAAACACTACTTTCCGAGTATGAGAAATGAAAACTTTGTTTACATGGGTGTACTACGCCTCTGCCTAACCCTTCGTGGAATGCAGGCGTGATGGTATGCTACAGTATCTCGCTTCGTTAGTAAGTTCGTTAGTAATATTATATATTATTTTTTATTATTTATTTATCTTTATTCAAAAAGGTAAGTATATTATAAGCTAAGCCCCACAAAACCGTTGCAATGGTTTGACTGTGGGGTCGATGAGTCTCTAAACATACTTCAAACTAAATAAGTACTATTTTTAACTTACACTTATGTAAAACTTAACACATTTCTAAATAATATAATTTTAATTTACGTCTAAATCTAATTGTGTTTGTTTCACTCCTTATGTCTGCCGGCAGACTGTTCAATAGGTATGGTATTCTCTTGTCCAGCGCTCTGTCACCAAAGTAATTGGTGACTCTGGGTACATTGAATCTGCCAGCAGCCATAGATCGTGTATTATAGTTGTTGTATACGTGAGTTAAGCTGTGCTCTTGGGTACTGTGGTGGTTTACTAATAAAAGATATTTATGTTTGAATGTGATGGTAGAATTTTGCATATTTTAAATATATATTAAACCTCTGTCTATAAAACAGAACTGCACTTTAATATTCCGTCCGGAACTAGTAAAATTAAGTTTCTTGTGTGACTTCCAACCGCCATTGTTTGTTGTGGTTGTGTTTATGTCTAAAAGTTTTCTAAAAGTTGCCTTTGTTATATTGCAGGGTATGGCTCGAATATCTCGAATTATATTTAAATAACCAGTATAAGTATTTATAATATACTCATTAATTTATTTATTCGTAAAGTACGCCAACAGCAAATACATAGTGGAACTTACAAGTCTATATTAATAAGGTAATGTTTCTTATGTATATAACAAAACAGTCTTATGTTTGTGTATATGATATACATAACATTTTCATGCAAAGACTAACAGATAAAATGAATTAATTATAATATTCTAGCTGTGCCAGATTTTGGGCTTGTGCCTGGTTGATATCATTGGGCTTGCCCCCTATTACATGGGACCTAAACATATCGCCGAAATATGGGTGTGCTCTAATACACCTTTGCTTAAACCTTCGGGGAATACAGGCATGATGGTATGTTATATACACGTACTGATAAATTCACTCAAAGCAATGGGTTTGCCTCCAAAGCTCTCCATTAACTCCCGGAAATTCACCAAAGCCAATGAAATTACTCTGCCATATTATTTGACGTCAACGTTAATGCACTTTGTCAAGCTGCATACATACTATATAGGCTAGGAGGAAGTCGCCTGTCAGCCAGAACGCTGCCAGCCCTCATAGTAATAAACGTCATTATGTAAGCTTATATTGTGACGCTGGCTCTTCAGAAATTTACGAAGAAAATTCTATTTGAAACAAGCATGCCTGGAAATGAATTTTATAATATTAAAAACAGAAGGTATAGCAACAAGATCTAAAGGAATGTTAATTAAATTTAAATTTAATATTCCAAGCATACCAGACTAGGCGTTATTCATCTTTACTATAAATATATAAAATCGTAAGAAGCGTAAAAAAACCTATCTGCACATTCATCCGAGGGTTCTCCATCCCTTTCTCTCAAAACATGTTAAGAGAATTTGTATGGTGCACCACTCGCGTTTCTTGTTCTAAAAATGCCTTTTCTGTTTACCATAAACTTTAAAATCTACAAGAAGCAAGTTAATCCTTACTCCAACAAGCCTAGTCTACCCCAAAGATAAACGCGTATAAAACTTCGCCAAGCCTAAGTACTTAATGCTGGTAAGTCCTACTTAATAATAATAATATTATAAATGTGAAAGTTTGTGAGGATGGATGGATGGATGGATGGATGGATGTTTGTTACTCCTTTACGCAAAAACTACTGAACGGATTTTGATGAAACTTTACAGTATTATTGTTTATACATCAGAATAAAATAAAGGCTTTAAATAATAACGATATTTTGGGAAATTCCCACGGAATTGGGGAAAAACTATTCCACGCGGACGAAGTCGCGGGCAAAAGCTAGTACTTAATAAATTACCAGGAAACTAGGATTTGTGCAAGGCAGTTGCCACAATGCCTGTGTAATCGTCTTATGTGTAGAAATCCAATTCCATGAAGAGCCCCTTGTAATGGAATATGAACTGTGGTACAGTTGAAGTCAAAGGTGTTGAAGACTCATAAAATCATTTGAAACTGGAGATGAAATGCGTCGCGTGACTAGATAATTTTCCTACATTAGAATGAGATAGACAGCAAATTAGAATATCCAGGCCATGAGGCCATAATTTTTCCCATCGTCATTAACCTATTTGCTATCCCACTGTTGGGCACGGATCTCCTCTCACAGTGAGGATTAGGCTATATTTCACCACACTTGCCTACTAATGGTTGGCTAACTTCACACGCCGTCGGAAAAATCTCTCAGGCATGATGTTTTCCTAACGTTTCGTCAGAGGTGCGTGCCTTGGAATTCGCACTATAGAGCAGAGGTCTGGAGTGCGAATTGGCAGTCCAATGGTCATTTCACTACGCTATAACTTTTTATTACCATAAATAATATTTAATACATGAACAAATTTTATTTACCTTGTTCATAAGTACAAACCAGAACCAGAGAAGAACTGCTTACCCCTTACCCCGTATTGGAAAACAAGCGTGATAGTTAGTATGTTACGTTACGATGCTTCAAGTCTACACGGAACAAAAGTGCAGAGACAAATTTATCTTGCCAACTCTGATAACGCAAAACTCGGAATTGCATAATAAATTTAAACTGAAATTCTCCAAACGGTTGTACCTACCACCAAACTCGTCTCGGTGTTCAAAACTCGTATCTCATAAGATAAATATCCAGTTACACATGTACAGTTGCAAAACAGTTAGCTAAACAGGCTGCAAACAACATCAGGGTCTTGATATAGGAAGCTTACTTTCTAAAATAATTATCCGTAAAAGGATAATTTGCAGTGAGCATTTCACTGCGTGATTCTTTAAATATTCATTTTTTTTGACAGAAATTAGACGTTAGCTATCTGCATACCTAACTATTTTGTCGACTGTACATTACTCACAAAGATGTAGCATTTCCTTCATTCAGCACCCGATCTTACACACACACACACATTGAAACTCCTCTTTTACCCGTAATCCCTCACGGATCTCACAGTGAGTCGCCGTACAACCAGTTTAATCTGTGCAAGCAATAACTGCGTATATGTCCTTTAAGTCCGAGATAGTCAAGTATGTTTTTTTTTTTAGGTATAACTCAGTAAACGAGCAGGCGAGCTACATAATGGTAAGTAGTCATCGCCGCCCATGGACATCAATTCAATCATGGACAAGCCAAAGGAGTTGCAGATCCGTTGCAAAGCCTATTTAAAGAAAAGGGAGGGGAAGGAGGAAAGGAGAAGGAAGGGGACTGAGAGAGGAATTGGGCCTGCAAAAATGTTCTGCAGTCTGTCTAGATCACAAGTAAGACTTTGAGCGGTTAGATTAAACAAAATGTTACAGGAATACTCTGAATTAAATTAATATTTTCGATTTAGGTCATTAGGAATAAGTATAAATTTTTTAAACCAACCAACAACGGCGTCAACGCTTTATTATATTGAACGTGGAAAGTGCTGTACGATTTCTGCGAGTATGACGTCCATAAGTTACTTCGTATTTACAAAAACATTTTAATTGCGTATTTGTTAATTTGAAATTGTGCAGCGGGCGTTGGGAGATTTTCGGGTAAATTTGATGGCTATCATTTTCGCCCCCACCAACAACGCCAAGCAAAAATACCTGCCTGGTAGAAGGATCCTCCCTTTGGTTGGAGATGCATCACATCTCGTCCCTCCACACCCCCCTTTTTAGCTCAATATCAACGTCATACCATCACGCCTGTACTCAGTGTGTAAGCAGAGGCGTACTCTATGTACACCCACGCTTCGCCGGTATGTTTAGGTCCCACGTAATTGACATCAACCTAGACCATGAATCTAGACTCCGAGCCGCTACTGAGAATTTCATACACACTTCGTTCGACCTGGGAATCGAACCCAGGACCTTCAGTGTAGCAGTCGCACTTGGGACCACTAGACTAAGGAGGCAGTCTTTTATAATAGTTTTATATATTATTTTAATTTAATATGCAATATGAATGAGATCAATAATTGTATATAAAGTCTTTTAAAAGACTTTGTTATCAAACCTGCAGCTCGTTGATGCGGACCCTCAGGCTTTGAAAATTCACAAAGTGAATTTCTTATTACAGTTTGAAATTGCAGTATGCAAAGTAAGATTTTATATTTTCACCTGGAAAAGGAAAATGCTTTAAAATTATCAGAAAACTTGTAACTAAATGGAAATGTCTAGAACATTCGCGTTGTTATAAGCGTACCAATATTTTTTTTACCGAGTAAGTACTCTTTTTTTTCATGTTCTTGTATTGTTTGAAGGAAATTTTCTGCATTCTGTTTCTGAAGTGTATTTTAAATAGAGTTTATTAGAGGCGTACGGTGATACTTATACGAATTCCTCATTTGCTTTATGATTAATTGATGTCAGTGATAAGAACACCCAATTAATGTTTAATTATGTCCAATAATTTGTAATTATAGTTTTATTTTTAAAAAAAGCTTACTAGCAATGTGGATCGCAGATTATTAGTATTCTTGTTAACCCCCTCGTACTTAGCTAAATGCTTGTGCTACGAGTGGGTTCACGTCTGTAGTGCAATGAGTGAGTTTCGAACCGGCAACCACATGATCGCTAGTCCGTCGCCCTAGCCATTAGGCTACCGCCACTTCAAATAATTGTCTACAATAAATTACGTACATAAATAGGTAATTTTTTTATTCTGACTATACTACCTCGTTAGTCTAGTGGTCCCAATCGCGACTGCTACGCTGGAGGTCTTGGGTTCGATCCCCAGGTCGAGCAAAGTTTTATTGGGTTTTTCTATGACATTCTCAGTAGCATCTCGGAGTCTGGATTTGTGCCCGGTGAATGGCAATAGGCTCGCCCCCTGTTACATGGGACCTAAACATACCGGCGAACTGTCGATGTACATTAGAACACCTCTGCCTAACCCTTCGGGGAATACAGGCGTAATGGTATGTTTTTTATGTTTTTTTTATTCAAAGCGCGGCTGATAAGTTTGAAGTTTTGAGTTCGATCTCTAGGTTGTTGTTCGGATTTGTGAAACTAGTTAATGACAAGGTTACCCACATAAGTAGGTTACTCCCTGCCTTTGCCCTTTGAATATACAGGCGTGATCAATGATTGCTCTAATTCTTGTTTATAGTTTGCATTTCCACTTAGATCAATGTGCAAAGTGTTTACGAACTAACCAACCAACCTTCTCACAATCTACTGAATAAGTAAATTCGATATTACTAAAATCTTTTGTAGCGGCTACAGCCACTTCATATACGTATATTACGTATATTTAAACTTACTCTCTTTAAGGACTCTGAACAAAGAATATTATTCATATGTAAATCCACCACCAGAAACAAAGTAAACTGAACAAACATACCTAATTCACTTATCATAATCTGTGACGTCATCACAAACGTAGACACCATTGTGTCCTATAATTGCGGGACAAGAAATACAAGTACGACTTTGTTGACAACCCTATTACGCCACAATATAAATTCACCCTTGCTGTAACAAGATAAGGTGTATTATTCCTTTTGTGATAAGAGGTTTTAATAAAAACAATATTATATACAGCGTGGTGCAAACGGTCTCATTACGACAACTTGTGATGTGAACAAAAAGAGAAACAATCTATTTGATAAAGAAACTAAGGGTTGATGTTTTATGTCAGTACTTGCGATAAGATAAGATAATACATTTTTTTATGGGATAACTCGGCAAACGAGCAGGCAAACTACCTGATGGTAAATAGTCATTGCCACCAATAGACATCTGCAATGCCAAAGGAGTAACAGATGCGTTGCCGATCCTATTAAGGAAAAGGGAGGGGAAGGAGAAAAGGAGAAGGAAGGGGACTAAGGGCGGAAATGGCCTTTGGCGCTTCACACTCACAATAAGAAACGCTACAGTATGCATAGTGCTACTTAACGTTGATATTCTGCGGGAGGGTAGTACTTCCCCGGTCGTGCCGACACATTCATACTGGCGCGTAGACCATGCCAGCGAGACGCTACAACTGGATAACGTTACTTTGCTACTAGTACAAAAAAAGCTTTGGTTACATGGATGTACATTACTACGCCTCTGCGTAACCCTTTGTGGAATGCAGGCGTGATGGTATGCTAAAGTATCTCGCTTCGTTAGTAAGTTCGTTAGTAATATTATATATATTAAACCTCTGTCTATAAAACAGAACTGCACTTTAATATTCCTTCCGGAACTAATAAAATTAAGTTTCTTGTGTGATTTCCAACCGCCATTGTTGGTTGTGGTTGTGTTTATGTGTGTGTCTAAAAGTTGCCGTTGTTATATTGCAGGGTATGGCTCTCGAATTACATTTAAATAGGTAAGCAGTATAAGTATTTATAATAAACTTATTTATTTATTTATTCATAAAGTACACCAACAGCAAATACACTACACCAATACATATTGGAACTTACAAGTCTATATTAATAAGGTATTGTTTCTTATGTATATAACAAAACAGTCTATGTTTGTGTATATGATATACATAACATTTTCATGCAAAGACTAACAGATAAAATGAAATAATTATAATATTCTAGCTGTGCCAGATTTTGGGCTTGTGCCTGGTTGACATCATTGAGCTTGCCCCCTATTACATGGGACCTAAACATATCGCCGAAATATGGGTGTACTCTAATACACCTTTGCCTAACCCTTCGAGGAATACAGGCATGATGGTATGTTATATACACGTACTGATAAATTCACTCAAAGCTATGGGTTTGCCTCCAAAGCTCTCTATTAAGTCCCGGAAATTCACCAAAGCCAATGAAATTACTCTGGTATATTATTTGACGTCAATGTTAATGCACTTTGTCAAGCTACATGCATACTATATAGGCTAGGAAGAAGTCGCCTGTCAGCCAGAACGCTGCCAGCCCTCATAGTAATAAACGTCATTATGTAAGCTTATATTGTGACGCTGGCTCTTCAGAAATTTACGAAGAAAATTCTATTTGAAACAAGCATGCCTGGAAATGAATTTTATAATATTTAAAACAGAAGGTATATCAACAAGATCTAAAGGAATGTAAATTAAATTTTAATTTAATATTCCAAGCATACCAGGCTAGGCGTTATTCATCTTTACTATAAATATATAAAATCGTAAGAAGCGTAAAAAAACCTATCTGCACAATTCATCCGAGGGTTCTCCATCCCTTTCTCTCAAAACATGTTAAGAGAATTTGTATGGTGCACCACTCGCGTTTCTTGTTCTAAAAATGCCTTTTCTGTTTACCATAAACATTAAAATCTACAAGAAGCAAGTTAATCCTTACTCCAACAAGCCTAGTCTACCCCAAAGATAAACGCGTATAAAACTTCGCCAAGCCTAAGTACTTAATAATGGTAAGTACTTAATAAATTACCACGAAACTAGGATTTGTGCAAGGCAGTTGCAGCACAATGCCTGTGTAATCGTCTTATGTGTAGAAATCCAATTCCATGAAGAGCCCCTTGTAATGGAATATGAACTGTGGTACAGTTGAACTCAAAGGTGTTGAAGACTTGTAAAAGCATTTGAAACTGGAGACATAGAAATGCGTCGCGTGACTAGATAATTTTCCTACATTAGAATAAAATACACAGCAAATTAGAATATCCAGGTCATGAGGCCGTAATTTTTCCCATCATCATTAATCTATTTACTATCCCACTGTTGGGCACGGATCTCCTCTCAGAGTGAGGGTTAGGCTATATTTCACCACGCTTGCCTACTAATGGTTGGCTAACTTCACACGCCGTCGGAGAAATCTTTCAGGCATGATGTTTTCCTAACGTCAGAGGTGCGTGCCTTGGAATTCGCACTATAGAGCAAAGGTCTGGAGTGCGAATTGGCAGTCCAATGGTCATTTCACTACGCTATAACTTTTTATTACCATATAGAATATTTAATACATGAACAAATTTTATTTACCTTGTTCATAAGTACAAACCAGAACCAGAGAAGAACTGCTTACCCCTTACCCCGTATTGGAAAACAAGCGTGATAGTTAGTATGTTACGTTACGATGCTTCAAGTCTACACGGAACAAAATTGCAGAAACAAATTTATCTTGCCAACTCTGATAACGCAAAACTCGGAATTGCATAATAAATTTAAACTGAAATTCTCCAAACGGTTGTACCTACCACCAAACTCGTCTCGGTGTTCAAAACTCGTATCTCATAAGATAAATATCCAGTTACACATGTACAGTTGACAAAACAGTTAGCTAAACAGGCTGCCAACAACATCAGCGTCTTGATATAGGAAGCTTACTTTCTAAAATAATTATCCGTAAAAGGATAATTTGCAGTGTGCATTTCACTGCGTGATTCTTTAAATATTCAATTTTTTTGACAGAAATTAGACGTTAGCTATCTGTATACCTATTTTGTCGACTGTACATTACTCACAGGGATGTAACATTTCCTTCATTGAACACCCGATCTCACACACACACACATTGAAACTCCTCTTTTACCCGTAATCCCTCATGGATCTCGAGTGAGTCTCCGAACACCCAGGTTTATTCCATGAATATTATTCCGTTTATTTCCGTGAATGAGTATAAATTTTCATTTATGGTTTGTACTATGTATTTTCTCAGTTTATCATAATTCCATGCATATTATAAAATGACATTCCGCAGTATACAATCAATCTCCTTGCCAAATTTTAATCTGTTCAGCGTTCTGGTAAAAACTAAACTAACAGAGTTATTTTCACATTTATAATAAGTACGTATTAGTATGGTCATACCATCATACCAATACGCCTGAATATCTCGAAAGATTAGGAAGAGGTGTATCTAATGTACTGTACACCCTAAGTTTGCCGGTATGATTAGATCCTTTGTATCAGGGGGCAAGCCGATCGCCATAAACCGGGCACAAATTTAAACTCCCAGCTGATACTGAGAATTTCAAACCAACCAACAACGGCGTCAACGCTTTATTATATTGAACGCGGAAAGTGCTGTACGATTTCTGCGAGTATGACGTCCATAAGTTACTTCATATTTGCAAAAACATTTGAATTGCGTATTATTTTGTCAATTTGCAATTGTGCAGTAGGTGCAGGGTGATTTTCGGGCCAATTTGCGGGCTATCATTTTCGCCCCACCGACCACACCAGGCAAAAACATCTACCTGGTCGAAGGATCCTCCCTTTGGTTGGAGATGCATCACATCTCGTCCCTCCACACCCCCCTTTTTAGCTCAATATCAACGTCATACCATCACGCCTGTACTCAGTGTGTAAGCAGAGGCGTACTCTATGTACACCCACGCTTCGCCGGTATGTTTAGGTCCCACGTAATTGGCATCAACCTAGACCATGAATCTAGACTGCGAGCCGCTACTGAGAATTTCATACACACTTCGTTCGACCTGGGAATCGAACCCAGGACCTTCAGTGTAGCAGTCGCACTTGGGACCACTAGACTAAGGAGGCAGTCTTTTATAATAGTTTTATATATTATTTTAATTTAATATGCAATATGAATGAGATCAATAATTGTATATAAAGTCTTTTAAAAGACTTTGTTATCAAACCTGCAGCTCGTTGATGCGGACCCTCAGGCTTTGAAAATTCACAAAGTGAATTTCTTATTACAGTTTGAAATTGCAGTATGCAAAGTAAGATTTTATATTTTCACCTGGAAAAGGAAAATGCTTTAAAATTATCAGAAAACTTGTAACTAAATGGAAATGTCTAGAACATTCGCGTTGTTATAAGCGTACCAATATTTTTTTTACCGAGTAAGTACTCTTTTTTTTCATGTTCTTGTATTGTTTGAAGGAAATTTTCTGCATTCTGTTTCTGAAGTGTATTTTAAATAAAGTTTATAAGAGGCGGACGGAGGTACTTATACGAATTCCTCATTTACTTTATTATTTATTGTAGTCAGTTAGTCTTGCTAACCCCCTCGTACTTAGCTAAATGCTTGTGCTACGAGTGGGTTCACGTCTGTAGTGCAATGAGTGAGTTTCGAACCGGCAACCACATGATCGCTAGTCCGTCGCCCTAGCCATTAGGCTACCGCCACTTCAACATAATTGTCTACAATAAAGTACGTACATAAATAGGGATTTTTTTTATTCTGACTATACTACCTCGTTAGTCTAGTGGTCCCAATCGCGACTGCTACGCTGGAGGTCTTGGGTTCGATCCCCAGGTCGAGCAAAGTTTTATTGGGTTTTTCTATGACATTCTCAGTAGCATCTCGGAGTCTGGATTTGTGCCCGGTGAATGGCAATAGGCTCGCCCCCTGTTACATGGGACCTAAACATACCGGCGAACTGTCGATGTACACAAAACAAAACAGATCGGTTTACAGGGCACACCAACGTAGATGTTGGTGTGCGTAAACTCAACCCGTTATTACTTCGCCTATTTACTAGTGTTAGCTTTACAATAGTCAATAACCCGTTGTCCACGCACACACTTGCAATTTCTTGTTGCTTCACATTATATATGAAGCATAAATTCAAAAGTATTGTCAATTGATACCGTGGCATAGGTGTATATGCAAGCAGCTGGTGTGACATTAGTCTTATGATCAAATCATGCCAGCCCGGCGCTAACTTTTTGCATTATTATCATATTTTTTTTTCGTTTTGTTGAATTTTTATTTTTGTTATTTACCTGATAATAAGAACATTATTCCAGAAAAAATGATATATTGAAGAAAATATTAAACAATGTGTAATATGATAACAACAATATTTATTGACATGGTTTTTTTAAATTATAAATACAAATTATAAAGTATGGTTCATGACAAATATTCTAAGTGGGACAAGAATTCACTTTGTTTGTCATATTCAAGAGGGTAATTTATTTATTAATGATATGAATAAACATGTTAGTAAGTTAGATAATAATATAAGATACTGGCGATCCTAAATTGTAATCTCACTAACAATAACATCAATCATGTAATACAAATTACCACCCCCTAATATCTTTAATAGCCGATTGGTGCGCCATCACTATCTATTACTTGTTGCAAACGTGTCCTCATGCTAGCAACCATATTCCAGCACAAGTCAGAGCCACGAAACGATTCCCACGACGAGGTAACGACATCGTCTAAATTAAATTTGGACCTGACTTCAGATGAGTCCCAGTTTAGCACCATGTGACCCCATAGGTTTTCAATGGGGTTCAGGTCAGGACTTTTTGATGGCCATTCAATAACAGTAAAGTTTTCTTGGACGTTTAACCAACTTTGCACGAGTCGCGCGCGATGCACAGTGCAGTTATCATGCACGAAGTAAATGTGTTCTTGCGGGTATGCAACACGCACAGTTGGTAGCATCACGTTTTGTAAAACATCCAAGTAACCTTGACTGGTATTGCGACCCCCTACCTGCACTAATTCACCGGGACCCATTGATGACATCCATCCCCAATAACCCAACGTAATACGGCCACTAGACCTGCATGGAATAATATTTTTTTTGTTATAGCGTTCACCATCTTTTCGCCATAATATTTTACGACCGTCCTTGTCCGACTTTAAACATTTTTCGTCGCTAAATATAACTATATTATTGCACCAATCAAAATCCAAATATTCTCTTGCGAAGCGAACCCGGTTTTGCATGTGAATATCAGACAGTAATATTTTCTTGGCTGGCCTACGACATTTCACACCAGCTGCACGCAAGTGGTTCCGCACAGTTTGTAACGTCACGTCATGTTTAGTCGCCGTGGAACGAGTAGTGAGGAAGGGCTCAGCCAAATGCGTAGCAACTATATCACGGTGCCGTGCATTGGTATCTGTATATACAAATCCAGCCTTTGGTCCCGGTCGGCAAGGATCAATGCTTCCCGAATCTGCATAACGATGGACCCACAATTGCACAGTTCTTCTCTGTGAACAATAATTAAATATTGTTACATAAAACATCAATAAACAAGATGTGTATTATTGAAACATAATAAACTTCTAAACGTAATAATAATATTTTGTTACTCACCGATATCATTAAACGCCTCGCAATTTCACTAATTGAAACGTTTTGCTCATGCAAAATAATTATCTCAGCTCTTAAAAGTGTAGTTAAGTGATTCATATTGATTCACAAATAATAGCACTTCTCAAAATACGCAGGGTATAATGTCTAAAAACGTAACAAAAGCTCGATAGTCAATAGCATTATGACGATGAAATTAAACTACTAACATATTATGATTTGTCATTTTTAGAGGGTAGACCATTAATATAATCCAAACCAAATATAAAGAAGACTTGCTAATACTATACAATGAATTGAACAAACAAATGTAAAATATTTTTTAAAACATACAAAAAGTTGAGACGTTGGTAATAAGATTCGACCGACGACAAGAAGTATTATTCGCACGCTCAACTAATGCGCCACAGTGGAGTCTGATTCATTAGCTAAATTTATGCATCATATTCCCTGCAACTTTAAAATGACAAGAAATTGCAAATGTGTGCGTGGACAACGGGTTATTGTAAAGCTAACACTAGTAAATAGGCGAAGTAATAACGCGTTGAGTTTACGCACACCAACATCTACGTTGGTGTGCCCTGTAAACCGATCTGTTTTGTTTTGTGTACATTAGAACACCTCTGCCTAACCCTTCGGGGAATACAGGCGTAATGGTATGTTTTTTTATGTTTTTTTTATTCAAAGCGCGGCTGATAAGTTTGAAGTTTTGAGTTCGATCTCTAGGTTGTTGTTCGGATTTGTGAAACTAGTTAATGACAAGGTTACCCACAT
This sequence comes from Subacronicta megacephala, assembly GCA_958496365.1. Classification (NCBI taxonomy): domain Eukaryota; kingdom Metazoa; phylum Arthropoda; class Insecta; order Lepidoptera; family Noctuidae; genus Subacronicta; species Subacronicta megacephala. The sequence goes on along the minus strand of OY292523.1, from coordinate 12,506,922 downwards.
AAGTAGGTTACTCCCTGCCTTTGAAGATACAGGCGTGATCAATGATTGCTCTAATTCTTGTTAATAGTTTGCATTTCCACTTAGATCAATGTGCAAAGTGTTTACGAACTAACCAACCAACCTTCTTACAATCTACTGAATAAGTAAATTCGATATTACTAAAATCTTTTGTTACTGGTTTGTCACAAAATCTTCTAGAGCTTCTTTCATAAGGTTGTCTTCGAAGTCTATGCTCTAAGCTTAAGCTTCGAGATTGTCGCCGAGTTTCATCAAACTTACACGAGGCGAGTTGATACCTTTTTGTACACTTCAATCGCCTTAGTGGTTTAGTTATCTAGTGAAAAGTAGTGTTTAAAAATTACTTTCATCTTTATAAAATCCTTTTAACCTTTTTAGGGTTGAAATTTTTCAAGTCCAACATTTTTACTCAATTGTAAAGTTTTCATTGACATAATTTTCTTATGAAGGTAGGGAGGCCTTTGCCCAGCAGTGGGATCAACCGGGCTGATAAAAAAAAATCTTATTCTATGACAGAAATAATAGCTATTGAAGTATAAACATAAATGTATCACGCTTTTATTTAATATTTAGTAATGTGGACAGTGCAATTATTGGGCATCATAAGACTTAAGTTTCATGTTAACAACTCGCTAGTGATTACATGATGTTGCTGACGTCTATATGCTGCGGCGCCGCTTCCCATCAGTTATCCCGGTAGTAGATATTTATGCTTATATTACAAAAACAAAAAAATCTTTACTTTTCATTTACTTCCAGATAGCGTATTAGAAAACACTCTACAAGCTCAAGTTTTTATATCTTAAGTAACAAAAATCTAAAGAATCAAACAAAATGTGTCGTAAAAACAAGTTTCCTTTGCTTGTATCCCAAAAAAAGCTTATTTATTTCAAGTTACCTGAAACAATAATAAAATGCGAGCTAGGAACATTCATCATTACAATTTTATTATTGTGTTTTTACTACAAACAGCTTATATTAAGAAAAGGTCATTGAAAACAACATAAAATAACGATTTTTTTTCTGCCAAAAGTTAATGTTTTACTCTTACTCTTTTACTGTTAAAATAAAACATTTTTTGACGATTATTACATTATTGTTTTCAATGTTATAAATAAATTGCGGCTGTATATTATTTTTATTCTTCTATTATAAAGCGATATATTTTGTTCGGTAGTATCGAAGCGACACCTGTACCTCCAATGGGGTTTGACTGTCTATTTCTTATGGACTTATATTTTTTTTATAAATAGACAACATAAACTAAATTAAAATCAAAATAGGAAATGACGTTTCAATTTTATGAGATATAAAGAGCATACGGTGGTGGTGAAGCCTTATGGTTAGAGCGTCAGACTTGCAATCATGCACTTCTAACGTGAACCCGTGAAGGGTTAACAAGAATACTAATAATTTGCAACCCACATTGCTAGTAAGCTTTAAAAAAATATGCCATTTAAAAAGCGTAGGTACTATAGAGACTTGTGACGTCAATAACCGATGCGCCATACAGATTCTGTACAAATACTTGTTTTCCGAGGGAGGGACAGAGAATCCCCCCTCAACTCACCCAAAATTTTTAACACTGATAGCTTCGAACTTTAATAACTGATTTAAATTATTTTGTCACAATATGAATTATTACATATATCTCATTAGATTTTTTCGCAAAGAATTTTTTAATAATGAAACATTACTCACAACCATATTGTGTGTGTCTTTTATTTCAATTCTAGAATAACAAACTCTAGTATTGTTTTTGGTAAAGTCACGATGAATGGCGAAAACAAACAAAACATTTATTTGACCGCTGTTCGTTTCATGTAATACCTACTGCAGAAATAAGTTTTCATTTTTATTTTAACGCGATTCAATGTGTAAAAAGAAACCTTATTTAATAGTACAATAACATACAGACAGAGAATACATGACTGGTTTTTGTCCATCAAAACTTCCAAGTTCGTAACAGTCGACTTTAATAAATGTAACAAAAACATTGTTTCGAAGTAACAAAATAAAATAATAAAGTTTTTATTTTGTACTACGAGACTGCTTCGTCAGCTTTGCTTGACAGTGATAAACAACAATGTTTCAGAAATTTAGACTTTCTGTTGTTTTAGAGCTAGACATTAAAATGTTACGGTGCCTTTTCAAACAACCTTTTTTGTGAATTTTCCCACAACTAACTTTGTCACGTTCAGTTGAAGCGTACCCAAAAAACGCGATTCAGCCACATCCTATTGGTTAATTACAACATATTATTATATTGAACTAGCAACTAGTCCTGGCCTCAGATCAAATAAAAAGTTAAGATGGAACTTTGCGAACAAAGAAGTGAGGCCGGCTAAAACTACGCCTTGCCGTGTATAAACACAATTACACGCACGCACGCACGTAATACGTTAATGACGTTTTCTTGTCAGTCGAGCAGAGTCGAGCTATGGCTGCACGTCTATCAAAACGTCATTAACGTATTACGTGCGTGCGTGCGTGTAATTGTGTTTGTACACGGCAAGGCGTAGTTTTAGCCGGCCTCACTTCTTTGTTCGCAAAGTTCCATCTTAACTTTTTATTTGATCTGAGGTCCTGGCTTTGTTTGGGTATGGGCATAACCTTCCTGAATAATCCCTCCTTTTATTGGTGAAAACATACACGAACTCAGCGCTGCGAGGCAATAATTAAAAATAATAAATATGTAGTGATGGAGCTTTTGAGGTTATGTTGACGAGCGACAATAAAGCGTCTACTGCTCGCAAAAGATAGATACAGGTAAAAGACTTAGGTGCTCAGTTTTTCGCCTTTTACAACTGTAAAAGGAAATAGTGTGCTTATAAAATGTCCTATATTTTAGTGGTCCTAAAGTTTTCTGGAGTAAGATATTTGATGATGACATCTCAGATAGGTTCTCACTCTTGATAGATACTTCTATATACAAACGTATTAGAAATTCACTTCTTTTTCATCGATATCATGATCAGTAAAAAACAAAAAATCATGCCATAGAAATTGATGAGACCGTATAATATGTTCTTTAATAAAACCGGTTGTCAGGTAACGTAACATAAAAAGTAACGTTAGATTCCAGCATGTTAATGTTCGTACATATGAACATTGAACATCGAGGAATAATTTTATTTTCGAATTGTATGACATAAAATTTAAAGAGCGTATATATTCGCTATGCGGATGGTTACGATTTTGTTGGATTCATTGTATCGTTGGAACTCAAGTTTCCACTCCAATCTCCAATCGTGAAAATACCAGTTTTGTGTTGCTAGCATCTATAGGCTGCCGCTTACCATCAGGCGGGCCGAATGCTAGTTTTTCGTCTATATTAATATTATAAAGAGGTAAAGTTTCTAAATTTGTGAGGTTGTCCCGGTTATCGACGGTGTCGAAAGAATGAATGAAAGACGATTAACGAATGGAATTTATAAGGCGAATGTTAGTGGCAGCGTCGGGAGAGGTCGCCCTAGAAGGACGTACACCGATCTTATCGGCGAGGTTCTCCAAAAAGGTCAGGTGCGTAGTACTCGCAACCGGCGCGTGTGTATGAAAAGATGTATGAATGTGGAAGAAGCGAAAGAGATATGCAAGAGTCGTAGCAAGTGGCAGTCCATAGTTTCTGCCTACCCCTGTGGGAAAAAGGCGTGAGTGTATGTATGTATGTATGTATGTCCCGGTTAATCTCTGGATCTACAAAACCAATTTTGAAGATTCTTTCACCAAAAGGAAGCTACATTATTCCTGAGTGACATAGGCTATATATTATCCCGTAAAATGAAAAGCGCGCGGGCGAAGGCGCAGGCGGAAACAAAATAGATACACTCAAAACTATTTTAAATAAGTTTGACCCTAAAATACTGTAACGTAGACCTAGTATCCAAAATGTTGCACATTTTATACGTACTAGTTAGCCATACATCGTCAACGAGGACAAGTTTTATCTTCAGTTTGGTTACGTGTGGTAATAAACGGACTAACGGAAGGTTTACTACAGTTCCTGGCTAAATTCTAGTCTTTATTTACACCGTCTACGTTGTTGGGGACTGTTTCTTCGTTGCATTGTTTTTTCTGGTTCTGTTTGCTTTAAAATATGCTTTAAATTTAATTTGTATCTATACTAAAGCTGAGGATAAAAACAAAAATTAAGTTTATTAGCAATGTGGGTTGCACATTACTAGTGTTATTGTCAACCCCTCGTGCTAAGCTAAATGTGATACGAGTGGGTTCACGTCGGTAGTGCAATGGATGATTTTTAAACCAGCAACCACATGATCGCAAGTCCGATGCCCTAGCCATTAGGCTACCGCCGCTTGAGTTTGTTTGAAAGCGCTAATCTCAGGAACTACTATTCGGATTTGGAAAATTCTTTTTATATAATATGATAGCCACATTCACGAGGAAGGCTTTATGGTATCTAGTATCACGCTACGATCCTTAGGAGCTCGGCCAAGTGGGTTAAACCGCGGGGCACAGCGGGGCACAACCCTAAACCAGCCATTATAATGCCAGACAATATCATGCCTGTAACGCTGGTTGGGTAGAGGTGTACCCAGATTCCGCAGGTATTTCAGAACAGAGTTCATATTTAAACCATTTTGCCACAAATCCAAATACGAGCTGGTACACTGAGATTTTTGAAGATAACTCAACACTCGAAACTATCGAATCTTCAGCAGGTATATATGTACCTACTACTAAGACCATTAAAGTACTTATATTTTAATATGAGTAATTAGGTAAAGAAGTAAGTTTCTACCTCAGGCGACCGTACTCAAAGTCAATTTTGTCAAGCACTAGTTGCACGATTCCAAGCAGTGGGTCTTATAAATGTTAAATTATATCTGTAAATAGATCTTGTTGAGACAATTTTACAAGTTTTTTTTTTACTACATGAGACCGGCATTTCCTATCTGATGACCTCTAATAAGAAATGCCGAACGTATGCGAGAATCGATCACTCATAGTGTAGTTACAGATAGTAACTAAGTACTATGGAAGTAACTGTCATATATACCAGCTTTTCTACATGTTTATAATTTTGCTAACTAAACTGATCTCCCAGCAACATGAAACACCGAAACCCAACAAGTTTGTAGTGCAACTACATAGAGCAACTCAGAAGCCTTCACCGGCAGTTCACAACTTTTGCCATCGCTGGGCTCCAATTACTTAGACGGCATAATATATGTATGGATATATGCATCTAACGGAAATTAGGGACACGAGACATTTAATATATTTTTTTTATGAGTTTATAATTATATCAAGAGTTGGTCCGAGCATCTGATGCTAGATCCAATTCCTAGGTCACGCAAATTGTTATAAGGTTTTTCTATGAAACTCTTAGTGGAAAATGAATTTGGATTTGGGACCGGTTAATGGCAATAGGGTCATCCTTAATTGCAAGGGACCTACACATACCAGCAAGCTATGGTTTTTGAAGTTTACATTATTAAATCTCTGCCTAACCCTTCTGGGAATACAGGCGTGATGATTTGTGATGGTATCACCTACTTCTTCTAATCTAGCTAGATTTTCTCTAACAATTTTCCAGCTAGATTTTCTCTAACAATTTTCCAGCACAGTGCATATAGTTTTAAACATTGTATATAGCTTATCTAAAAACGCTCTGTGGTCTACGAATTGGTATTTTATTGCTTTTGTCTATTTGGAACGGAGCTGCACCACGGCTTTTGGTTTCCCTCGGAATTTTATGTTTAAAACTGTGCAATTCTTACTTTGTTATAAAAATTTCTTATATTCAATATAACTTTGTTATGAGTTACAATTCAAATTGAACTTTAAGAGAACGACTTAACTTTATATTTGTAAAAACTGAAATATTTACGTAAACAACTTTTATTATTAGCAATTTTATAGTACCTACTTAATATAATTTATTAATGTTATTTATAATGATCGATGGTTATTTAAATCTACTATAGAACTACGGTCTATTTGTAAAAACTGAAATGTTTACGTAAACAACTTTTATTATTAGGAATTTTATACTACTTAATATAATTTATTAGTGTTATTTATAATGATCGATGGTTATTTAAATCTACTATAGAACTACGGACCTGGGCCGCCAAATTAAATTTTATCAGTTTAGAGCACTATGTGGTATTAAATCTATTGGTCTAGCAGAAACCGATAACATGTATTATGTATTCAAAACAAAACAGTATCGTACAAATTATATTATGATGTAAGCAACGCACTCACTTCCTTTGTCTTTACCAAGATGAACGTCATCATTCCGCACGAATCTTTCTTCCGCTTCAATCACATACCGTGTTAATACAAGGATTTTAAGAACCTTTGATAAGAAATACACTACCAAGAAATACATTACCACCATTAACAAATACGTTACCCTTTCAAGTATTTAATTTAAAGACACAATGCATAATTTGTTTTGTATAACTTGATTGCTAACGGGCTTTATTAAATTAAGTTCTTCTATCCCGAAAATCTCCATATTTTTATGTTCCATATCTATCGTTATTTCAATTCTCGTAGCACTTCCAAATAATCTCGTATGAACCCAATGTCAACACACCCAGTTTATTTCTGACAACCAATCTGAAAATTCGTTTGTCTCAAATCAATTATACAACTAATTTCTCACGTAATAGTTAGCATTAGTCATCAGTTGTAGTGAACTCTCTTTTAACAATGGATGTGGTCACTCGAAAGGATTATTATTTACTATTACTTTCACCAAAATATAAACAAAACCTAATCAAGATATACTCTCATAACAATCAAAACTAGATTATTTAAACGTCGATCAAGTATTCAGAGCTGCATTTACTAACCGACAGTTGACTAACCCAGTCGATATGTGGAAAATTTCATTATCTCATTTTTATTTTATATTATTTTTAAAATTCATAAACTGCTGTGAGTGTAATTTAAATGATACTGAAGCAAAATTAAGTTCATCAAATCGAACAGATTTGTATTTAGAGAAAAGACAACTTGAATTTGAAGATGATAATGTGTACAGCACTACAGAGTATTTTGCGGACAATATGACAGAAACTTCGACACAGACTGAGACGACCACTCCAAGATACCCTGATAGAACAATAAAGTTTAATGAAACTGCTTGGGAAAACAGTTCAGAATCCAATGAAAGAGTAACAGGTAACGACGAAGATGCTACAGATTTTTTTGAAAATAGTTCAGAAGTGAATGAAACAGTGATGTATGCAACTGAAGAGACTATTGATTTAGATGAATCTTATTCAATATCGGCAAATGCATCAAAAGGTCATGAGCAAAAGAGGCATAAGAAAATAAATCATTCCAATAAAGAACTGGAGATGAAATGTCGGAATTATAAAAAAGGCAGCACTTTTGAATTGAGGAAAATGGCTGACGTTTGGCAGGTAATATACTATCGAATGCCGAACAAATTGAAGTGTTTCAAATTACACATCAAGATGCTTAAAACTAAGGTGAGTTTGCTGCTACACTAATAATAAATAGCCCTTAAATTCTTTCGTTTGTGTTGCATGCAAGTTTCGACACCAGAAAACCAATAATATCATGGTGCAAAAACATTGATAAATCGAGATGAATAAAATTTAGAACCTCATAAAAAAAGAAAAATCAAAAACACTCACAGGAAAGGCAATAGATTTATAAATTTTGACAACTGTCAAAATTGTGTGTCTCATCGGGTGACATACTTTCACCTGATGAGACACGTAATTTTCTATGATGGGATTTAACCATTCAATATTAATGATAAATACCTGATTTTCAATCATATTGACATGTTTCGTGTTGTTACCGTAGTGACATCAATAATTATTATCATCAATATTGAACGAATGATAATTGTCAATACTTAAATATCTATCTAATATGTCTTTTCCCATAAACAGGAGCAGTATCGAAACGCGAAAGTGTATGGGAATTTCAATGATACGGTTCATTGGGATAAATGCTACTTGGAAATTAAATCAAACGATAGAAACGAAGAAGGTCTACGTAGGCACTTCCTACAAGGTGGGGAGACCGACGGAGGCGTCATGGAAAATATCCTCATCGATGAAGAACATTACCGTAAGATAATGTTTTTAATGTCTTGAGCAAAGTCTGAAGTCTTACCAGGAATTAGAATGGAGAGAGTTGCTATCGAATCTGTCAAAGATTTTTTATAGAAAATTTAGTACTTCAGGTGACCGCTAGAGGAGCTATTCAGGTATTCAATAAAGAATATTTTACAGATTCCATAGCGACTACGCTCACTGAAGCCCTGGTTATATTACTGAATTACTCGTAATACATTTTGCTAAGCAACAATCTCTGACCAACTACTTATAAAAAAATAGTCCCTAAAAAAACTAATTATTATGAACCACTTTTAATATGGGACAGACCGAAATTGGGAAACGAATTCAACTGTTCCGTAAACTTGAAATAGAGACCAAAGAACGATCTCCTTCACAGGCAAACATATCAGTCACAGTCATTATTTTATGAGACATATTTATCAGTGATTGTAGAAAGATTTCTTGTAGAAATCAACAATATTAAATAGAAATGGTTAAAACTGTAGAACACACGTAATGTCCACCACAAGCCATTAGTGTTCTAATCCAATCTAGCCAATAGACGTCTAATCTAATCCAATCTTGCCGTGTACTGCTTCAAGCGATATTATCAAATAAAGTGCGCTATACATTTTAAGACCTCCGTCCACTACACCGCGGCACCATACCAAAAACGTACCGAAAATACTACAAAAATATTGATAGTATTGTAGATAATGTTTTTAATGTTGATCTTATTACGTTTGGCAAAAATGATCTAAGATCACGACATTTGAATGAACATAATTATTTTAAGGCCGTTTTTTAATCGAGAGATGTCAATGAGCTTAATCTATTTCTCAGAGAAACTAATCTATTATTACTAAATATCTATGTAAAATCTAGCAGTAACCTCTTCTAATAAAGGAAATGAAAAAATATATTAGCCGTATACAGTCACGGTACGATGTATTGGACGTAGTCCTTAATGTATGCATTTTTCTTTTAAGGCCCATTCACACGGCAACGACCCATTATGTCGAAACGACGCGACGCTTCAGTTTTTATGATGCTTGGTGATGCAGTAACGTTGGTCCGATTTTCTTAAAAGAATGGCCCGCGCGCACTCAAAAAACGTGCATAATTTGACTTTAGTAGGGTCTGGATAGAATGATGTCTAATTAGGGTTCCTAATGAGACATTTTTCTATCCAGAAAAATAAGATATGAAAGTATGTTAAGAAAGAAAAAAATTAAGTCACTTGTAATATTGATCCGTCGGAGAATGGTTAATAATAGACAGATCACCTAAACTTTCTGTACACTGTCAAGAAACAACATACAATTATTGCAGGATCTAACGATCCACTTTCATATTTAAGACCTACTGCAAACAGTTTTGTCGAGTGTATATGAGACAGACAAATATATTTAGTCTTTCATCATCGTCATATCAGCCAATTGCCGTCCACTGCTGAACGTAGCTCCAAAGAGCATTTAGTCTTTAATATACCTAAATATTTTTTTTATGTAATGAGGTTTTTAATTCATCATCATTATTGAATTGCCAAATTCTAACTTTCGCAATAATCTGCGTATCAATGCTTAAACAGTGAAAGAAAACATCGTGAAAAGACCTGAGTGCCTAAGCGAATTTTTCGGCTATCTACAAGCCCACATTAGCCCAGCGTGTTGGAATATTTCCTAACCTGCATCATCTTCGAACCAGCTCCTTGCTCGACTAGGTTATATTGCTTCAGTGTTTGCAACGATACCTTTTCTTTTTCAGAAAACTCCACTTATATAACTCTGCATCGTGAGAGTGCGGACCAGTGGCTGGTGATCGAGAACTTGCTTCTCATGCGGGACTGTGACAATGGTGACTTCGTTGTCTTCAGCAGGGTGCCCCTGGAACCACGACGAGACGACATCATGAATGCCCTCGGTATCTTCGGTGAACACAAACCCAACGGCACTGTGGCTTGTGACGACAAATTTGATAAATCCTGGTTAAATTACGAAGAGAGTGTTATTTCGAGATTAGAATCATAAATAACTCTGTACTGCATTTAAGGAAGCGAAAGATACTTATAAAATATCATGATACACACAGCTAATTAAACATATCAACCTATAATCCAGTTTAAGCTGATCTCGCCTTGTATAGACTTTCCATACAATAAGAGGAGAGCGTAAACTGGATTTATATGGCTCGACGTGTTAGCCTTGCGTATCAAAATATGTAATGACTGAGGCACTGCAAAGCACTTAAAAGTAAAAAATGGATAAGTTGTTCCAAATTTAAATTTAAATCTTAAAATTATTAATAGATGGTAAACGCAAGCACAGTCTTGTGTATCTTAGTTTTCCAGTAGTGTGATTCTTATATAACGGATATCAAAATTAATTTAATGAAATCTGAGAATCGTCTTTTCTCGCCTTATATGCAGTATAGTAATCCTTACGCGATCCTGTAGGGATTCCACATAATCCTAGTATAATGTCAGAGATATAGTTTTTTTTTTACTATAAGTATATGTCTGTGATTTCTAATATTGTGATGCCTAATATTAAAAATCTTTGTTCCATTTTAACAAGAAAAATTTCATATAAAAAAATAATATCTTCTACTCCCTTACATAGGGCTAATAATGCAGCTTTTCTCGCAAATTTTTTTTTCATTCGCAAAATACAGGTTTGCAGTACTAAAACCTTAGCTTCAAAATCGTTATCTATATAGCTAAACAATGCCATAAAACTGTGCCCACTGCCAAAATTGTCAATTTTGACAATAGTCTATATATATAAAAGGCAATGTCCCGACTGACATATCATCGCCCAGCCGAAACCACTAATGATAGAACTTTGAAATTTTGTGAGTATATTGCTTTTATACTCTAGGCGTCATTTAAGAAAGGATTTTTCGAAATTCATCCCCTAAAGGGGTGAAATGGGGGTTTAAAGTTTGTATGAAACTCTGTCATTTCTAATTTGAATTTAATGAAATTTGGTATTAAGCCTCTAAATACAAAATAATATAACATGTCCTTGAAGATTTTTTAAATTTCATCCCTTAAATGGGTTAAAAGGGCTGTAAAAGTTTGTATGGATTTTTTTTTGTTTATTATCAAAATTACTTGAAATTCAATATTTAAGCTCTTCAACATAATTAAAGAAATACGTGTTTTTGGATTTTTAATTCGTCCCTTAAATAGGTACAAAGGGGTGTAAAAGTTTGTATGGAATTTTTTTTTTTATTATCAAAATTACTTGAAATTTAATATTTATGCTCTTCAATACAATTAAAGAAATGCGTATTTTTGGATTTTTTAAATTTCATCCCTTAAATGGGTAAAAAGGGGTTTTAAAATTTGTGTGAAAAATGTTTTTTATACTATCAAAATTACTTGAATCTTAATATTTATGCTCTTCAATATAATTAAAGAATCACATATTTAAGGACTTTTTGAATTTCATCCCTAAAAGGGTTAAAAAGGGGTGTTCAAGTTTGTACAAAAATAAATTATTTATTATCAAAATTACTTGAGATTAAGTATTTGAACTCTTCATTATAATAAAAGAAACACATATTTTTAAATAAATTGTTTATAATCGTGCTTGAACTTATGCATTTAAGCTGTACAATAAAATGAAAGCAACAAAATTTCAATTTCACCCCTTAGTAGCGTAAAAAGAGTTACTTCCCATAGATAGTGCAAGTAAAGAAATCTGGCATTTGTCACACCTAATTTTTATTATTACTTTTAAAACGGAATACGTTCAAAATAAATAAATACGAGAATCACAATATTCGAAAATCATATCAAAGTTGTACATATTATTATTTAGCCAACCATTTTGTGTCACGCACTCACTTTTGGCTAAAATACAAAGTAATCGGGACATTACTTTAGCTGTAGCTGCATCTGGAATAACACCTCTTTTGGTGGGAAGGTGGGAAAGCGGCTCTGCCTTTAAAACTTCCGCTTAGTCTTATTCGTGTCGAAACTCCGTTGTGCAATAATATCTTAGCAGAGTGACATGGCTCAAATTCTTCGAAATCGCAGATTTATCGTGTGGGATGAGACAACTAAGGCGCACAAAGGTGGAATTGAAGCACACATTAGATTTTTAAAGATGCCAGAGGCAGCAAAAGAGCGATCGGTGGAGTTCCTGAGTTGCAGACGGGGAAATGCCGTCAGATTCTGTTATATCTAGAGGAACCCGAGCAGACGAAATCAGAGCATCCTTACCATCGTCATACCTATAGCCCTAACCCAAAATAATGATTATCCGTAAAAAGAAATATGAGAGATACGGTTCTTGGAAAGTTTTCAGAGCTATTACTTAAAATAGGAAATGCGGATTATCCCGAATCCGAAAGGAAAATATGTATACCATCTCTGCTGGTAACAGTAGTGACAGGTGGCTATGATAGTTTGAATAGTTAGAGTGTACCCTGATTTTTCTAATAAACAAACAAGTTTATAGATTGGCTGTGCAAACGTGCAATACTAACTCCATAAAAAAAACATTGCAGCTGCTATTAATTACATACTTCTTAAGTCGTTGGAGGGCTCAGAAATTTAATACAGGTCTATCGATTCAGTGCTACAAGCGGATGAAGCAATTTACTATCATGTAGAGTTCCTTAACAGTGTTAACCTTCCTTGGGACACCTGTAATGCTGCTGCGTCTCATTAAACGATTTAAACTATGTAACGGGACTAGACTGCGAGTAACCGCATTGCACAAAAATATTAAAGAGCCACTGTGATAACTAGATGTATTCGGGGGAATCACTTTTCCTACCTCAAATACCACTGATACCATCCGACTCTGTTTTTGAGTACGATTTCTACTTTGCAATGTCCATAAAAATAATTCAGGGTGAGTCCTTAAGGGTGGCAGGCATAGATTTCAGAGAACATTGCTTCCTTCATGAGCAATTCTACGTTGCCTGTTACAGAGTCCGTACTAATAGCAATCTGGTCATTTTGACACCAGACAGAAAAAGCACCAATGAGCAAAGTGGTTTACCACTATTTGTACCTCCCCGAGGAAATCGATCCTACGAGAACTCCAGAATGAGAGACTATCGCTCTAGCTGTAAGAACACGAATGCTGCTCATTTAATAACAAATATAGTACATGTTACTTTGGAAAATTCTAAACCGGCAAAATCGTGTTGTCCACGCGGGCGAAGCTGCGGGCGGAAAGCTAGTAATATAATAAGTAAGTAATAGTACCTAATAGCTATTAATGATTTTTAAGCAAAGCTTTTAGTACTCAAATGTGTATAAATAATGAATGTCGTGATTATGAAACTAAAAGTAACAGACTTACATTTGGCGAAAAAACAAATGAATTTGAATTTTGCGAACAAAGCGAACGCCTTCATTAAGTCATTTTTCACCGACAGTCTATGGGAAATATACGTGGTATTCCCAAAGCATGGTGGTAGTCCTTCCATAAAATTCTATCCCCATTTTGCGAGCACTAGGCTCGGATGTAATAATGTTTATGTTTAATAAAACTGTTATTAATATTATTAAGTACGTGTTTTCTTAACAAGCCTTTTTTCTTAATTATAAATGTTATTCTATAAGACTGGATGAAGGACCACTAACAAAGTAAAGTGCCGAGAGGGCACGTCCTAGAAAGAAATACACCGACCTTATTGGTGAGGTCCTTCAAAAAGATCAGGTGTGAAGTACCGACGCGTGTGTATGCCAAGAAATATAGGTTTGAATATAGACGAAGCAAACAAAGGCGTGAGTTTATGTCATACAAATAATTTTATGAGTTAGTAAGCGAATAAAATAATTTGCAGAAAAGTTTTTATAAACATCTAACATATCAAAAAATTTGCCTGCGGGCAGCTGAGTCCTGATAATTACACGGTATAGCCTAAATACAGCTAGCTACAGCGCTGGTTAGACCAACGCTAATCAGTTTTTCACTAGAATCAAAAGAACACAAAGTAAGAAAGAAATAATACAAAAACACATTTAAATCAGTATCATAGGTATACAAAATATCAATATATTTCATTATCGGGCCCACAGTCAATAATCTATACATGGCACTTATAAAATAAAATTGCTCCCGCTGTTTGTACGATTAGATCTTTTAAACTACGCTACGGATTTTATGCAGTTTTTAGAAATAGAAAGAGTGATTCAAGAGGATGGTTTATATGTACATGCATAGTAGAGAACAGCCAAAAAACCACGCGGGCGAAGCCGTGGGCGGAGAGATGGTTAATGATAAAACATTATATGTTTTTTTTTATACGAGTAATCATGATCAGATACGAGGACCCTTTAAAGATGAGAGGTCTGATGAAATGATATGATGTTAAACAAATTAACTATACCAATATATGCATGTAAAGTGTTCAACTGTTAAAATATAAATCGACTTCAAGATACATCCAAAACAAATTTAGGATTGGGTCTAAGTAAATACCGAACCGGACATAAATACACAAGGACCGAATCCCGAACTCACCAAAAGCGAACAAAACATAAACAAAAGAGTCCGGTTTTATTCAAACTGACGAATGCTTCACGTTAATTTTCCGAAACATTTCGAGAAAACGGGTAAATAATAGAAAAGGATTACGGGATTTTAAGGCTGTGTACTGCGAAAAATTCTAAAAAATACTGGTTTCTGGACCTGTACAATACGAAATCATTTCTACGTACTTTGCTCGACCTGGGGACCGAACCCAAGACCTCTAGCGTAGCAGTCGCGATTGGGACCACTAGGCCAACGAGGCAGTCAAATAAGTATGATATTATTAATTCATCGAGCTAATATACACACACGCACACACATGCACACATACACATATATACTCACAGACTTATATTCCTCCTTGGTTTGCCATTAAGATTTTCTACAATACAAAAAGACACATAGTTGAAGAGAAAGAAGAAGAAGAACCTAAGCCTAAGCTTGGCAGATACGATAGCTACTATATCTCAATAAACGCCGGGTACGGCTACTGGGAATCTATAGTCTTTGATACATAACATACCATCACGCCTGTATTCCCTGAAGGGTTAGCAGAGGTATACTAATTTACACCCACACTTCGCCAGTATGTCCCATGTAATAGAGGGCGAGCCGAAAACAGAAGACTATGCACCAAGCAATCAAAAACGCAATCAAACATGAATTTCATACTCACCGAACGAAATCACATAAAATGTTTATGATGGCTCATTGTAAGTGACGTGAACTGGCGTGCAATTTAATTCGCCGGGTAAAATCGAGCTGTACACAATTTGTAGGGCGGGCAGTGTAATAAACATGGATTTGGGTACCGCAAGTGAAGTGTACTATTCGTCTGGCCCGAGTCGGAAGCACTCGGGTTATATCGGTTGCATTTTGACTGTCTTCATGCAGTCGGAAGCAAATTTTTAACTATAAAGGCCTTTTGCATCTTTAGTCGAGTGGTTGTCAGTGTGACTGATTTACTAGAGATTTCCGGGGTCACTTTCCAGGACAAGCAATGTGTTGTTGGGTTTTTTTTTCTATGAAATTCAAAAAAGAAAGTTGAAAAAGAGTTTTGCGAATCATTTTTCACAGCCATTTATGCTCCGCTTTCGTAATATTTTATAAAGTTTGTACCAACTTGAGGTCGGACCAATTTATAAAACTTTCTCGCTTAGTTAAAGATTATAAGTCAGTTAAGTTAAAACCCAGATTTTTCTAATATAACATAACAAAAGTCAGTTAAAAAAGGACAGTACTTTTACTGTTACAGTCTTCCGTTTATTTATCTTGAATTTTGAAAACAATCCAATATTGCTTATATAAGTAGCAATGTAACCAGAAAATATATAATTTCATACTAAAATTCTAAAGTAACTGTAGTGTAGTCTGTTTGTTATATTTTCACTCCTTAACCACTCGACCAATTTAGTTGAAGTTTGGTATAGCGATATATCGGGCCTAGGAGAAGGCCATGGGCTACGTTTGGTTTGCTTGTGACACAAGTTCGAAACCTAACAGAGATCGTATTTTTCTTCCGCTAAACTTTATATACTTAAGACTATTTTTTAAATATTAATACCTACATACCTAGTTTCCTACAATAACACACTTATTGACCACAACTTCAAGCTTCAACGGACGCAAAAACGAACGATACAAAATAACGCGAAATAAATATTGCAGTATATACCTAATAAATAATTCATATCAGGAAGAAACTGGGAGAACATTTTTAAAAAGATCTGTGCAGGATATTAATAGGACATTAGAACGATTTTATAAATTCCCCTCGTTTCCTGTTGATAAAAATCACTTTGGGAAAAATAAATTCGTAAACAATTTACAATCGTATTTGAAGGTTTTACATACTTATTACAATTAAAACATAATACAATTTACAATATTATTTAAAAATTAAATTAAATTAAAAAAAGTTCATTAACTGTTCCATAATAAAAATCAATGCATTAAGAATATTGAGTTTTAGTGAGTATCAATCCTCACTAAAATTATCAATGCGGTTAATCTTTTTGTTCGTTTGTTATGCTTTCCTAAACCACTGAAGCAATGTTGATGAAATTTGGTATACAGATGGAAATCTTAAAGATAGACATAAGTTATCTTGTGTTTCTAAAAGTTCTTTGGGATGCAAGTCAAAACGTCAGGCAGAAGCTAGGTATTTTAAATGAGAAAGTAACTCTGTCTTATATCTTTTTACACCTAAACCACTGAACAGATTATGGTGCAAAATAGTGGATTCGGTAAAAAAATACAATTTACGCTCAATCGTGAATTAATTATTGTTAATGTTGCACTTTTATTTGATTTTCAACCGACTTAAAAAAGGAGGAGGTTCTCAATTCGTCTGTATGTTTTTTTTTTGTATGTTTGTTACGCGATATCTCCGCCAGTTAGGGACCGATTTTAATGATTGTTTTTTTGTTTGGTAGGTTATACTTCAGAGGTGGTCCCGTTCAAATTTTATCGAAATCGGTTGAGCAGTTTTGAAAATATCAACAAAATCTAAAAATTGTTTACATCGATGATATTATCGTTTACTCCGAAACATCGCTGTCTTATTGGAGCACTGCGTTTAGTTGGCTAACAAGTATTTCTAAACAAAACTTTCCACTAAAAATTACAAAATAAAATTACTTTTAACAAAAAAGTTAAACCGCCTTCAAAAAATAATAAAATAATTTTGTCTAAAACAGTTTGGGAAGTCGGTGGCGAAAATAAAAGACCCACTCAAATAGAAGTCACCGACTTCCCAAACTGTTTTAGACAAAATTATTTTATTATTTTTTGAAGGCGGTTTAACTTTTTTGTTAAAAGTAATTTTATTTTGTAATTTTTAGTGGAAAGTTTTGTTTAGAAATACTTGTTAGCCAACTAAACGCAGTGCTCCAATAAGACAGCGATGTTTAACTTTTTTGTTAAAAGTAATTTTATTTTTTGATTTCGCACCCAATGATGACCCTTTAGCATTAAAAAAACACTAAATACCTAAATAGTCTTTTTGGGAAAAAAGTGAAACTATGGGTGAATGTAATATCTAGTAAGTATACATATAAACATATTTAAATATAAAGACTGCCTCGTTAGTCTAGTAATCCCAAGCGCGACTAGGTTCGATTCCTAGGTTGGGCAGGTATATTGAATTTTTGTATGAATCTCTCTGTAGCAGCTCGGAGTCTAGATTTGTGCCCGGTTAATAGCAATAGGCTCGCCCCCTATTACTTGGGACCTAAGCATACCGATACACATACGCAAAGCGTGTGTGTATATTAGTACACCTCTGCCCTACCCCTCGGAGAATACAGGCGTGATTGTATGTTATATAAACATTACATTTCATCACGCCCGTATTCCCCGAAGGGCTATCATTATGAGAGACGTGCTTATGTAACCCCTAAATTCGCCGATGTGCCTCACGTAATAGAAGATCATATTGACAGTAAGTAGGTATAAGTATAAAAAATAATATTTTTACTTCAGTAGCTCAAACATGTAGGTTTTGCTGCCTGAAATCAGTTAGTAAAATGCAATTTTGCTCACTGAGCGAGACAAAGTAACTTTTTATTTTTTTTTCAGAAAGCCGCGAATATCTTATTCAGCCTTGGGTTAATCATACAATTTGAAACATTCACACTCTATCTCTTTCCCGCCATTAGAAAGAGAGAGAGAGAAAAAGACCAACCCTTTCGAAGTTCCGATTTTGAATTCGACTTCAAAGACAAACACGTTCGGAATTTCGTACTAACTAAAGACATTTTGCAATTATGTATTTTAATGTAATTTATTGAATTTTTAACTTATTGTTGTACCTATTTAAACGAAAATAAGTATTTACTGCAAATAAAACTGATATTTAACCTGTAAATATTTATTATCCCCTAAAGTGTTCTCGCTGCTGAAGTGAAAAGTTATGTGTGTTACACGAGAGCAAAGTTTTTTGCATCTCCTGCCTTTGAATCCCTCGCCACACTCAGGATTCAAAATCAGCACTCGCAGCAAAACACGACTTTGCTCTCTTTTTGCTCAAATAACTATTCTTCCTCTATGCGATTACGATGAAACTGTTGAATTGTTGCAGAAATCAACATTTCTGACATAAAAAAAAATAAGTAATTTTTTTTTTAGATGTGTACATCATACACCTACAGTAACGCGAATAGGAACCGATCCGCACTGGATCAAGCTCTGTGAGTTTACATACCCGATGATGTTTGTATGATGTTGAGCAAAACATTGATACAGTCATATTACTACGGACTGCACGCTACTATAAACCTTATGTAAATGTAACACTGTATATAATAGATTATATAACATAATAATGCAAGACATAATGTGTGTTACTTGTACAGTTATGATTATAGCAACGGATAGCGAAATAACTCAACAAATAGATCATCCTCTCTATCGCAGCTGGACTCGAACCTGCTATTACCAGTCTCGTGCAACGACTGTTATTCTTAATTATGTTATATAAGCTTAAATTGGCCTTATAAAGACTTAAATTAGTAAAATTCAACTAGCTAAATTAAAGTGGAATCCATCGACACCTCATTTGTTAAAAGCATGAAAGTAACAAAGGATAATGGCGAGCTCCCGAACAAATTTTTGTTGACATTTTTGTTGCGTCTGCACATGAAAAATATGTCAAAATATAGATTTTGTATTTCTGAACAATTTTTGTTTTTGGTCCGAGATTATTGGAAGTCAGGAATTAAAGATATTCCAGTTTGAAGTATTAGAGGTTAAGTTTTGACAACAAACAATTAAAACAAGTATGAGTGCAAACTACAGTGCAAATAAATAAATACCATGATCAGTTATAACTTAATCAGGGTTTCACTGCTTTTTAAATATATTCACACAGTTATTATGCATATTTAATGGCAAAGTATTGCATAAAAGTATTTTATACGCAAAATAACAAAACGATACTAAACGAATAACGAAACGTAACAGTTGTCAGTGAGCTGACTGACAGCCGGTGACAGTCGGATGTCATTTTTTTTGTCATCTTTGTTGCCATATTGGATTCAAGGTTAGAATTATATTTTCGATTTCATTTTATTTATTTTTACAACTAAAATGGTTGTATTCTTAGCAAAAAAATAATGTTGTCATTTTCGTATTTATTCTGATACTTTGCATTATGTACATATTGAATACTGGCCAAACACTTTACGTAACTCGGAATTTAATTTAATACATATGGCAACACTTATAGTTCAACTGAGAATTGTACAAAAGATGAAGTCCAGAATTGACTTCATCTTTTGTACAATTCTCAGTTTTAATTATGATGATTTTTTTTCCAGACTTAGACAGACTTTCTTAATTACTCGAAAAAACGTAGAAAATAATTTTATATGCATTTATAAAGATGATATATACATACATACATACATACATATTGTCACGCCTGTCTCCCATGGGGGCAGGCAGAGACTATAGATTTCCACTTGCTACGATCCTGGCACACTACTTTCGCTTCATCTACATTCATTAATCTCTTCATGCATGACCGTCGGTTTAGGGTGCTCGGAACCTGGCCTTTTTGAAGAACATCCGCAATTTGGTTGCGGTACGTTCGCCGAGGTCTTCCCCTTCCAACTCGTCCATCCATACTCACCATATATACTTGTTTCGTCAATCTCCGTTCATCCATTCTCTCTACATGACCAAACCATCTTAACATACCTTTCTCAATCCTTGTTACTACATCTTCTTTCACTCCACATCGCTCCCTTATTACACTGTTTCTCACTCTATCTTTTAGCGTCACACCACACATACTTCTCAAAGCTCTCATCTCTACAGCATTTATTCTGCTTTCATGTTTCTTCTGCCATACCCAACTTTCACTACCATACATTAGTGTCGGCGCCAACACTCCCCCAATCACAGCCAGCCGTGCCTTTTCGGACACTTTCCGACTATTCATGAAGGTGTGTAGCGCCCCATTCACCTGGTTACCAGCATTCGCTCTCCTTTCAATATCACTCTCATGTTTACCATCTCTAGTAAACATAGAGCCCAGATATACAAACTCTTTCACCTGTTCTACTCTTACGCTACTCTTATGATATATAGAGACGCTTATTAATCCCATCAACAATTTTTTCGCCATTGTCCTTTTTTTCTCCGCTCCATTTTTACTTTTCATCGCCACATTTTTGTTTAATTGATGGCCTATTTAGTGTACGAACGAATTGATCGGCATCTCATTTATCAAAATCTGACTAGTAGTTTTTGAGCTAGGATCGAACATCAATACATAGACACATACGAACCTCGCAAACTCACTAACAATACTTACTCATAGTTAAGTTAAGTTTTATGTTTCCGCCAAAAACGGTGTCTTCATGGCCCGATCTTAATGAGATCCTACACTAACACCGACTTGATTATACGGCGCCTATCAATACGTACTTCCAACGTGAACAGTCAATGTATAGGCACCCCAATTTGTGTTGATTAAATCCCTACACAGTTGTTAAACTAATTAATTGTTCCAACATGAAAGGACCGAATTGCAATAATATAATTTTGGTACCTAACTCATTTGCTAGTATAACAGTAAACACATCTATGAAAGACATGATTTATTAGAGGAACTTTGAAAGTGTGCATTAATAGCCTTGTAATACGACCATAGGATTGCCATGTTATCAAAGGTCTCGAGTTCGAATCAAAAGGCACGCACCTCCCACTTTTCGAAGTCATGTGCGTATTAATACTAAATTATCATGCGCTTAAAAGTTGTAGGAAAACATCTTAAGGAAACCTTAATGCTTGAGAGAATTTATCGATGGCGTGTGAAGTCTGCCAACCCGCAGTAGGATAGCGTAGACTAGAGCCTAATCCCTCTCATTCTGAGTGGAGTCCCGTGCCCAGCAGTGGGACTTTTATAGGTAGGTATAGGTTGATGATTATGATGAAAGTGGCGCCAGTGACAGAAAAGTTAAAAAGGAATCGTTTGCCTTGGTATGGGCACGACATATTTTCCCAAATTAATTGGGAAAAGGGCTGGAATATTATGAAATCTGAAAGACATGAGACTACTGCGAGTGGGTGTATTTTAGTTATGTGCAGTAAATATGATATTCACTGCGCATGATACTTGTAAATTAAAAAAAACTTTTGTGAGTGGCAGGCGCTAGATGTAAATCTGTACCCTTTGCACCACAAATACTGAGCTGGTAACCAAGCTACACATAATTATAATCTTCTTTTTTAAATAAATGGTTTAAAAAGTTAAAGCTTTTACAAAAAGAACATACTTATATACTAATATCATAAGATATCACAAGAAAATTTAAATAACATAACGTTGCATTTCTAGAAACAAAGGAGAATATATTTTCCGTGTTCCGCATTCCCTAAGTACGCCATAAATCGGTGCTGTTACCCGAAACTCAAAGAACCAGTAGGGTGGAGTTGTGAAATATATGGATTTAATGTTTTAAGCCAATTAGATTTTAAGACAAATTAGGGCTCGTGGCTCAGAAATAACTACGCTGATCATCCGAACTACAAGGTTAAGCTGCACCTGTCGCGGTCAGTATAGACTGACCGCGACAGGTGCAGCTTAACCGGAATAATAGATATAGAACAGCCTCCCATCCATAGGGATGGGAGGCTATTCTCAGCACATCGAGACTCCCCAGTTCAGAGACCGGTATAACGTCATACGAACACCTATTACAATCATTGGTGGTAGGTAGAAAGTCTGTCGAATACCTATAACATTACATATCATCTCGCCTGTATTCCCCGAAGAGCGGTTGAGGTATTTTAATGTACACCCATACTTCGCCGGTATGTTTATGTCCCATGTTCTAGGGCGCAAGTCTATTGCCATTTACCGGGCACAAAACCAGGCTCCGAACTCCTCAGGTGTGTCGAGCAGTGTTATTGAGTTTTTCTAAGTATGAAATTCTCAGCAGCTGCTCAAAGATGGATATGTGCCCGGAAAATGGACATAGCCTCGCCCTCTAGTACAGTGGGTTATAGCTGCTACCTGACCCACTAAGACGCCGCCGGCCCACCTAGGGTGGGTCAGGTAACATCTATAACCCACTGTACATGGGACCTAAACATACCAGCAAAGTGTAAGTGTTCATAAGTACACCTCTGCCTAACCCTTCGGGGAATATAGGCGTGATGGTATGATGTTAAACTAAATATAATTCTAGACTCGAAAATTCGTCCATCATTATCTTCATAGTCTAGACAACGTAGTTGGAACAATGTATCGGTTTTCGAAACATACTATAATCCCTGTTATATTAAATTCTGATTTCGCAAAACCTATAACGAGTAACAAGATAACTTCGTCAATTATATTGTGAAAATTTTAAGTTACATCACTAACAAAAATTGTTTTTATTTACTTACATTACTTAATTATTTTTTAGGATAAGAATACCTTTTTGGAGTGTTTTTTCAAAACCAACCTTTTGCAGGTTTGACTGTCCAAGTCAAAATCATGTACTTTGCATAAAATGCCATCATCACGCTTGTATTCTTTAAAGGGTTAGGCAAAGGTTCGCCGGTATGTTTAAGTCCCGTGTAATAAAGGGCAAGCCTATTATCATTAACCAGGCGCAAAACCACGTCTCCGAACTGCTACTGAAAATATGATAGAAAAGCCCAATCACTTCATAAATACTAATGTTGATATTAATTATATAATAAATACATACGCTTTATTTCCATACCTAGAGCATGTGCCTAACGTAGTGAGTGGAAACTGCAGAACGCCATTTGCTACGATTCCAGCATACTTCTTTTGTTTCGTCCACATTCATACATATTGTCATACACACGGGCCGAACGTGATAACCGTTTGTAAGTTCCTCACCAATAAGGTCAGTGCACATGTTTTTCTGGGGTATCCCCTCCATTCAGCTCCTCTGACAAATATTATATAAAACATTGAATATAATGTATCAAATAAAAAATAATATCAGAATCAGTTCCCAATTTGTGAAGATATCGAACAATGTATACCTACTCCCAAAAACCACATTCAAATTAAAAACCTCCTCTATTTATAAGTCGGTTAAAAAACCTTGAATGTTTACTCTAGAAATGTAACCATCCGTGAAGATAAGTTATTAAACTCTTGTTACCAAAACTTAAACAAAGATCGTCGATAACCAACAAAATTTTTTGAGTACACAGGAGAACTTTCCCGGCTTTTATATTATCAATAGGGGACCCTTTTTTATCAAGATTCAAAACAGCTTTTTGTTTTAATGTATTTTTATACTTTGGCTAGTTGTTGATTTCTAAAATCGATTGCGATTTTCTTTAGGAAATATTTTTTGTTACTATAGGCCGACCGTTTAACTCGCGTATCGCCTGCGCGGTAAGAAGGGAGCGGTGACGGGTAACGCTTCACACGGAGTCAATAATCCAAAGATTTATCTCGAGATAGACATTGTTGGTAAAGAATAAAATAATAAGTATCTTTTTTAAGTATCCCTACTAATAGTAGTACTCCCTTCTTACCGCGCAGGCGATACGCGAGTTAAACGGTCGGCCTATAACTGATCATATTCGTAGCCTTTTTTCCCATTCTATTCAGCTTTCCAGAGTAACCAGACGGCTGAATATCATTCTTTTACACGAAGCAACTGCCATCAAAATGCCGTAACCCAATTTTTAAGCAATCTTAAGACTTAAGATTTACCATACATATTTTTTGTCGGTAAATAACTTAAGAAGCTCGTATTGTTTCCCTAAAAGCAGTGATACGATACCAAACTGATATTAATTTTCGAATTGGTGACGCAGAAAAAAATTATCTGACATATTAGTTATATGGGTGAACGGAGATTGACGAAACAAGTATATATGGCGAGTGCGGATGGACGAGTTGGAAGGGGACGACCTCGGCGAACGTTCCGCAACCAAATTGCGGATGTTCTTAAAAAAGGCCAGGATTCTGAGCTCCCTAAACCGACGGTCATGCATGAAGAGATTAATGAATTTAGATGAAGCGAAAGTAGTGTGCCAGGATCGTGGCAAGGGGAAATCCACAGTCTCTGCCTACCCCGATGGGAGATAGGCGTGACAATATGTATGTATGTATCTTAAGTATACCTTGTATATCCCAAGTATACCTTGGCAGCCACAAAAAACTCCGAAGTAAGTAATTAGATCATCATCATCATCATCATCATCATCATCAGCCTATACTAGTCCACTGCTGGACGTAGGCCTCCCCTAGTGTGCGCCATTTCACCCTGTCCTCCGCTTTTCGCATCCAGCTTCTGCCAGCAACCTTTCGCAATTAGATACGGTGTCTAAATTAACAAAAAATTTTTTTCCCTCATAATTAATGGTACATTTTCAAAAAAACATTTCCAATATAAAGTTAGACAGTTCGTTTCACCGAGGCCTAGATAATTGATATTTTTTTGTTGTTTTCAGTTCCCAGCAGGCCTCAGTTTTTTCATTTACTTTGGAGAACAATAAATTTTGTTGTCAATATAGCAATCAGTCTGTTGGAGTTGTAATAAATCTAGAATTATTGAAAATGTTGTACAATCTTTCATTTGATTTGATATTTTTTCAAATATTTAAGAATCCCGATATTCCAGGTTTTATTTATTATTCATTCATCGATCATAAGACTGCCTCGTTAGTCTAGTGGTCCCAAGCGCGACTGCTACGCTAGAGGTCCTGGGTTCGATCCCCAGGTTGAGCATAGTGTTATTGGGTTTTACTATGAAATTCTCAGTAGCAGCTCGGAGTCTGGATTTGTGACTATTACATGGGACCTAAACATACTGGTGAAATGTGGGTGTACATTAGTACACCTCTGCCTAACCCTTCGGAGAATACAGGCGTGATGGTATGTGTTACGATCATAAGAAGTCTTTACCAACTAAGTTGGATTAAGCTTCCAGTTTTATCAGAAGGAGCAAAATATCAATATTTTCCACGAAGCGCCTTCCATCAGACCTCCGCAACACACTTTTCGGACTTCTGACTAGCACTAACGACTATCATAGGTATTCATTTGATAATCTCTAATTCTCTTGTTCAATAAAACTTATTTTAGGTCTTCCCTTTTCTCGTTTTCCTAAAATTTTGCTTTCGAAAATTGGCCTAAAACCTGTCGTGTCATATCAACTGTCGTATCTTTCCTCGTCCTTTCTTTCTTTCCACCCCAATCATAAATTTTGGCTAACTGCAATGAAATCCATACAACAATCGCTATAAGCGGGTTAATTAAGAAAAGTACTTACGCTGATCTCGCACGAAGGACCGTCGGACTTAATTGAATAGTACTCGGTACAATCAGCATAATGCAGTTTGCTTTAAATGGATCTGCAACTGTAATTTCTCCTCTCCCAACTATTAGCCCGCACCCCTTCGGGAATTACTATGAATTCAGTTCATGATTCTAAACCCCCATGCGTTGGTATTTTTCGTCAGTTATTTAAAAAACTGCTTACACGGTAAAAATGTATGGAACAGCATATTTTTTTTAAATAACCGACGTATGATTTCAACTAGAAGGTCTAGAATCATGTTCTCAATTCACAGTAAGCCGTTGTGCATCGATATCCCTTCCACCCTGTATAATTCACGAGGTTTATAACAGAGTGCAGTGATAGCCTAGTGATCATCATCATCATCATCATGAGCTCTTATTCATCCACTGCTGGACGGAGGCCCCTTAAGTGAACGCCACAGAGCCCGATCTTCAGCTCTTTTCATCCAGTTGCTACCAGCCGCCTTCCGCTAATTGTCACTCAGCCTAGTGATACCATCATTGAACAACAAAGTCCAAGGTCTCGTGTTCCAATCAAAGGCACGCTCTTCTGTCTTTTCGTAGTCATGTGCGTATTAATAATTTATTATCCCGCGCTTAAACGATGAAGAAAAACACCGTGAGGAAACCTGCATACCTGTGCGATTTTGTTGACAGCATGTAAATTCTGCCAACCCGCATTACACTAGTGTGGTGGACTATACCCTTATTCCTCTCATTCTGAGTAGCAAGCTATACTCAGAAAAATAAATGTAACTTATCATTTCTTAGCAATATTGATTACAAGCGTAATCCTATACAAACATCTAGTTCAATAGCTCCTATTTTAAACGATCAAAAATAAATTCCTAAAACTGTAAAAATCCTACCAAACGTCGATTCAAAGAAGTTCTATTTGCCAATACAAACATTCCGAGCACACATTTACTTAGACGCGAACATTTCAAGCGCCCCGTATCGATTCCAAGCCGTTTACACCGTTGACTCTCAACCACCAATCAAGTAATGAAAAGCCTTGCATTGAGGGTTGTTGGCAAAGGAAAGCTTGAAATGAATCTCGGTTACACATTCATTTGAAAAAGTACCTTAAAATATCTATTATATAAAGTTTATACTTAATTTCTTATACGTGTAAAGTCGAATCGAATTAAAAGCAAGTGGATGGTTATAATAAAAGTTAATTAATACGCTAGACTGCAAAATCTCGTTTTAGTCTTTTAAGACTTACTTCAGACGCCTACCTCCGTATCAGTATTAACCCATTGCAATACAACCACTGCTGGGCACGGGTCTCCTTTCAGTATGAGAGGGATAAGGCTATAGTCTGCCATGCTAAACTACTATGGGCTTGTAAACTTCACACGTCGCCGTCCTCGAGAAAATCTTTCTAGCATGCAGGTTTCCTGACGATGTTTTATTTCACTGTTTTATTTGAGGGATAATTAATTATTAATACTGATATGATTAGCCTAATCCCTCTCGTTCTGAGAAGAGACCCGTGCCCAGCAGTGGAACAATGTAATGGGTTGATAATGAATGATGATATGATAACGAAAAGTCAGAGATGGGGGCCTATGAACGCGAGACCTTCGACTTGGCAGTTCAATGGTCATATCACAAGGCTATCACTATATTTCCTATACAAACATATCATCAGTCATATAAATAGTTCCATTACACGCCCCACTCCCTAAGTAAGAGCGAATGTTAGGGACCGGCCCCCATTACTTTTCACCGTTTCAGCCAAAGTGACGTCGTCATAATTTATTACGGTACACGATCACACACTTTGATGTGGGCAAACATTATAAATATAGGCCCAAATTGGCCACATGTGATGAAAAATTACCAACTTTTCGCGATACGTATACATGGTATAATTTTTATTTATTTATACCGTGACGTCAGATAACTTGAATGGTATAATTTGGGAACATATATTATACAGACCAACATCTATGCCAATCATTTGAGATTAAACGAAATATTTTAGTTGTCTAGAATTTTCACAACAGTTTCAAATTTTACTCCATCTCCTTGTCTCAAAAGTTTTATATGACTTGAAGCACTGTTCACATCAACGAGTTTTCTTCTTAGCCAGACTTTGGCAAGATCTAGATATCTATTTGTTCTGGATTTATTTACTATTGTTTTAAGATAAATATACCTACATACACTTTAAGCTTTTACTTATGCTTTCATTATTTTGGGATAGTATGGCATGTGTATCGTTAATCTAGTGGTCCCAATCGAGACTGCTACGCTAGAGGTCCTGGATTCGATCCCCAGGTTGAGCAAAGTGTTATTGGGATTTTCTATGAAATTCTCAGTAGCAGCTCGGAGTCTAGATTTGTGCCCGGTGAATGGCAATAGGCTCGCCCCCTATTACATGGGACCTAAACATATCTGCTTAACCCTTCGGGGAATACAGGTGTGGTATGTTATGTAGTATGGCTTGTATATGTCGCCAACTCATTAACTGTTGCACCGCTGGGCTTGGGATTCCTCTCACAATGAAAGAAGTTAGTTCCACCACATAGAGTTGCTCACGGCTTTGCCCGCATATTGATACCAGTTATATATGAAAGCTACATTATACACTACGTTAATAAGGTTTGATGTAGCTTTCTAATGGTAAATAAGTTATTAAAAAGTAGCATTTTAGCGTTACACCAATTTTATGGTATACATAAGCATAACTATAGGCCGACCGTTTAACTCGCGTATCGCCTGCGCGGTAAGAAGGGAGCGGGGGGAGATGTTAGCGGATGGGTAAAAAGATACTTATTATTTTATTCTTTACCAACAATGTCTATCTCGAGATAAATCTTTGGATTATTGACTCCGTGTGTAGCGTTACCCGCCCCCGCTCCCTTCTTACCGCGCAGGCGATACGCGAGTTAAACGGTCGGCCTATACCTTAAAATGCTATATTCGAATTTCGAGTTAACAAAAGGAGTTCGTGACCAAAGCAGTAACTATTCGTTACATAAAGCAACAGACAACGGTTTTACATCCAAATGACGTCATAAATATTCATCCTTCAGTTTTTTCTGGTTATCCCGTTATCTTCATAAATAAGATGTGTTCAAGTTATCAAAATTTACTGCGGTCTTGTAGAAAATGGGTATTCTTATTCTGTAGACATAAAAAGAACCTAAGCGTACTTATTGTTGATCAAAGTCTATCTTGTTAGGAGTTCCTTTACCCGATTGCGCTTAGGAAATAGAGAGTGATATTTTCCATATGTCTGTACCCAGCAGTTCAATAATGCATTTATGGTGTAAGAATTCGGTCGACTTATAAAAATAATTTTAAATTACCTACAGTTTGTTCGAAATAAGAAGCCGATCGAAAGTGAGCCGTTCCGAACTACCGCGGTGATAAAATCGTTTAATTAAGTGTTTTAATACTTACATAAATATCGAAATTAGTAAACAAAATAATTAGAAATTTGAAACATATGACTCTAAATACCTAGACACCGACTTTTTCTATTAAAATTTACCACTTCTAAACCACTTGCAGACAATTTCCGATCGGCTTACTTATTTCGAACAAACTGTAGTAATAGTTAATTAATGCCTCGTTAGTCTAGTAGTTCGTAGCGTGACTATGGGTAGTAGGTAGCGGACGTAGGTATTGGGTTCGATTCCCAGGTCGAGCAGTGTTGTCGAGTTTTTCTATAAAATTCCTGTAGCAACTCCAAGTCTGGATTTGTGCCCGTTTTATGGCACTAGGCTCGCCGCCTATTACATGGGACCTATACATACCGGCGAAGTGTTGAATACAGTCGTGATAATTTGTATGTATCAATAATTTGTACATTATTAGACCTCTGCCTAACCCTTTGGGTAATACAGGCGTTGGTATGTTATGTTAAAATACATAAACATGCTTAAAGCAATAAAAAAATATCGTACAACCTTCCACTAACCGATCGCAATCGGGGCTAATTAGAGAGAAAATAAGGGGTGCTTGATTAATCGCAACTCATTAACGGCAGCTCGGACTCTAGCTACCTAATTAACCTACAACGACTCCTTTTTAGTGAGGGGAAGTACAGCTGACCTCGGTCAGTTGCGGTTGGAAAGCAGATTGGTTGAATGTACGGTGCTCATGTTTATCTTTTGATTGATTGCTTGAAATCGATAGTTGAAGTGTTGAGACCAATACATAATTTACCTTGTACAAGGTAATTTATGTATAAAGATACATAAATTACCTTGCACAAAGGTGCTTGTTTGTCATCGATAGTTGAAGTGTTGAATGTGAGACCAATACATAATTTACCTCTTATACAGCGAACACTAGACAGAAATCACTCCGTATCTCAATAATCTCATCAACATTTCAACAGGTTGTATTCATAAGAATATGACGGTATTGACTGACATGACTGTATTCATTGATTAAAATAAGGATCTGTGTACTTTTTGACTTTTTAAATGATGATTTACAATTCAAGTTTCAACCATCAACTAAACTTGGCCATAATTTTAATGTTTCTTGAACCTCCTTAACCTTATATTGATCATAGAACAGTTCCACAGTTATTTCCGATAAGTAAAATGATTATGTCAACAATAATAATTATGTATAGAACAATAACTGGTATCAGAAATGTCACACCGAAATAAATAGTCACATCACTAACTTCTTAATCTGACAGAAACTCATTCCCGGTAACAATATTTCCCATCACTACCGCTACCAGCGTCCATGTAATTCTTTATTTGAAAACTTTTCGCATTCAACGTCCAACTGAACTACGAAGATATTTATTAAATAGTTTTGAGCCGCCTTTTTGATTCCGAAGTCGAAGAACAGAGTAATCCATTCAAAAGTAAATTGAGAACTTTATTGTTTCAACTTTTAAGGGTGGGTCATGAATATTGGAGAAGTTTTGTCGGGGAGTGGTTGTATAACTTGACAATCCATACTGAAAAGACACACTTAATTACACTACTTCAGTGGCGAAAGTTCCATAAAACTATATTTCAACCGACTTATCTTATTAGTACTACCAATGCTACTGTGATGCTTCGCCTCACACTGTAGTAGCGTGGAAAGATTTGAATTTATTTCTATTCTATAAACAAAGAATTTTCCGGATCTATAATCGCCATCTATTTCCAACTTAGCGCCATCTAGTTATACTTTTGGAACTAAATGACGCCGAACTAACTAAATTATTACCTACTCTAACACCACCGATTTTGACAAAAATTAAATAAGAACAGACTTAGGCAATCACTTTTATTTGACAAGTATTTGACACTTTGGCAAGATCTAGATATCTATTTATTCTGGATTAATTTAGTAGTGTTTTAAGAAATAAACATATACCTACATACACTTTAAACTTTTACTTATGCTTTCATTATTTTGGGATAGTATGGCATGTATGCCTCGTTGACTGCCTCGTTAGTCTAGTGGTTCCAATCGAGACTGCTACGCTAGAGGTCTTGGGTTCGATTCCCAGGTCGAGCAAAGTGTTATTGGGTTTTTCTATGAAATTCTCAGTAGCAGCTCGGAGTCTGGATTTGTGCCCGGTGAATGGCAATAGGCTCGCCCCCTATTACATGGAACCTAAATATACCGGCGAACTGTGAGTGTACATTAAGTACACCTCTGCCTAACCCTTCGGGAAATACAGGCGTGATAGTATGTATGTATGTATATATGATGATAAATGGGTCAATTAAGTATTGCAGTCTTTTACGAAGTAAATACTTATAGGTATAAAATAGATAAACACGATTAAAAGGCAATTACTAGCCAATACAGATTCATAATCCCGATCAGAACATAAGAATGAAAATCCCGATCAGAAGATAAGAATCAAATTCAATCCGATTTGAAGACATTTAAATTCCTCAGAGAATGCTTCGCAACGACATCAAGAATATTGCTATGGGAAATATAAAATGAAATACTGGATGCATCGTGGATAGTTCCAATTTATTCTCCGTTCTCTTCACGAAAAACAGTTTTCAAATTTTATCACGTAGACGTAACAAAATTACTTCAGAATACACATAAAATCGTGTATCTTTTTTGCAATATGTTCGTAATTCTAGACAGACTATATTATGGCAAGCTGTTACCGTGGTAGGTACTCCTCAAACAAGTGCCGAATTAACTTTTTATTTGAAAATTTAAAGAAATAAAATAACCGGACTTCGTACTAATAAGAAAGTTTTTGCTCTATTTCCTTTTAAAGTAGATTTCTACAACAAGCTCCTTCTATAGAGCTATTCATCGCAATACTGACACAAAAACACATGCAGAAGGTTCATTTGATAAATAACTAGCACCACCGGGCAGCAGTGCAATGTATCGTCGCTTCTCGTTAGAATCCCATACCAGCTCGACCAATTTTTATTTAATGTAATGAACAAAAATAGAATACTGCTAAGTATTGGATGAAATGTTCTTAAGGAGCCTGCACACATAGGTGTAAAAGACTAAAAGAAGTGAACACCTTAATTTAAAGATACCTTGTAAAAGGATATTGGAGCGGACATTTTGTTTTTTTTTTCATAAACCTGATTATCCTGCTTTACGAAATATCTTTCATCTCCGCTCAACTGTTTTGGGCAGAGAGATTAAAAAAATTGAATCAAAGTTTTTGTTTAAAAATCTTTCCAAAGCCTGCCCTCGTAAATCCCTCCGTTATAACCCTTTTAAATCTCTGCTAAAAGTGAACCTTTTGAAAATTCTTCTTTATCAATATTGTTTCTTTGGTGAGCGGAATAAATAAGTCACTGGTGAAAAGGGAATTGGCTCGTTAATGCTGGCGCATTCAATACTACTTATTATGAGAATTTCACTAACGAAGTCGACGGGACGTTAAGAAATCAACAGCCTCGCTGACAATTTCAACTAAAGTCGATTTTCAGCCATCATAATTACTGATGTTTTGATTGTAAACTGGAAGGCGTATCTGCTCTCTCTTACTAAAAGTATTTTTCTCTGTACTTTATTAAAGGGTTCTTTAACCAGATTTTCGGATGCTGTGGTTCATATCAGCCTATTGCCGTCTACTGGCGTAGGCCTCCGCCAAAGGGTCCCAACCATCTCGGTTTTGGGCAGCGCGCATCCATCCGCTGCGTGCAAACTTCTTCAAATCGTCGGACATTTTTCTACTTGCTGTGGTTAATTGAATTGATGAATTTAAATTTAGGATCCTTTCAGCTTGAGAAGCAAAAAAAAATTTTTTTTTGGTTTTCGCATATTTTTACGTCTATAACTCTTTCTAGGGTCCCATGGTAGTAGGAACTGCGATATCAACTTTAGTGTAAATCGTTGGCTTAAAAATAGTTATCGTAGCAAATAGTACTGTAAATTGAAGTTTCTGCCCAAAATAATCAATTAACATGACTCTCTATAGATGTAGGTACATATAATTGCAAAATTAAAATCGGGTCCGATGCGAAACGATGCGACAAACCAATACAAAGCAACCAATACGAGTACAAGACAAATCAAAATATCACGCTTAGCCAACAAAAAAAAAAACAAATTGAATTGGAGAGTAAACATCACTTACATCACTATAATTCGTGTGTTCGAATTTTCGAATTCATTCCACCAATAAATACCTAAATTAAAACTGTGTCTATGTTGGCAAATGACTTCGTCATGCCAATTTGAACTAACTTCCCCAATTGAAGTTGAACTTGTGTGATGAGTTTCGCGTGCCCAAACTTATCAAACAGCTGGCAATTCGGAAACTTGAAGTTTTTTAATTTGTAATTTCAGTTAAAACTTCTTGCCCTATGTAGACATAATTCAATACGTCGGTAGATTAAAAATTACTAACAACCTCCTTTATATCAATCGATTAAATAATAGGTATAATCGATTATACCCACCCAATTATCCATGAATTAACGCAAGCCCTAATTCATGGATATAGAACCTGAAATTATTGGTATTTTATCTATACCCACATATAATATGTCTGTAGAAACGTCGTGTATGTAAGTACAAAATAATTTGGAAAAAACAAGAGGAGAGGGCTAAACGATACTGTAGCCGCATTATTAGAATTGGTGTATGTCTGTTTGTATGTAAGTCCGCTTAAAACCCAAGATCTTCTGAACATATTTATACAAAATTTGGTATATCGACTGCGAACTGGCAACCGGTACTATCTCAATTTTGACAACTTTACAGGATGAAGAAAAAACATGTTAGCATCATCATAGACAGCATATCGTATGTTTAATAAAAATACGTAGTTTTGGCGCCAAATTTAAATGTATCTGTGTTAGGATTTCTTGCAACGATGTGGAATATTAAATAGTATAAAATGACATTAAAAAGTGAAATCTTCAAAAAATTGAGATAGGACCGGTTGCCAGTTCACAGTCGATATAGGTAAATTATAATCCTGGTAAAAATTTTGGGTACTTTTTATCCGACTACGACAGCGCGAAAAAGCACGTACTGCGTTTTTCTATAGTTCTCGATAAAAAAAACTTGATAGATTTATATAGGAATTGGAAAGAAATACATAATTGCATCTTTATGATTTATCAATTATTATCAATTTATCATTTGTGCCCGGTGAATGGCAATAGGCTCGCCCCCTATTACATGGGACCCAAACATACCGGCGAACTGTGGGTGTACATTAAGTGCACCTCTGCCTAACCCTTCGGGGAATACAGGCGTGATGGTATGTTATGTTATGTTATGTTTATGATTTATCAAAACATGCAAACACCAAGTTTTCCAACGCAATGCAGCTTAGTTAGTGTTCATTTTCTTAAAAGTCTTCCAAGCCAAAATCTGAGGCGTGAGAACTTTAGTTTTAACAAATATTTATGACCCGCGAATTTACAACCAGTTAAATAGGTTAAACAAAGGAGGAAATATGCAGAAAGTTGTGTTGTAAGCGTTTTAGTCGTGATCTTGCTTGTTTGACTTATTTTGTGAGCAAAAGTTGGCTATTTACTTTGCTATACAAAATAGAACGTAAAACGCGTACTTCAGACGCGTTTCTGTATGTTGCATATTTATTCTACGTACTTTCTAATTCAATTAACAAACTCGCCCCATAACAGCACTCTTTGGTAACATAAGACTTGAAATATTACTCAAAAAAGGATAAACCCAATTGAATAATAATCAAAGTACCTCCACCTCCCCAGCTTTAAGCATAGGTCCTAAATACGTAGGTCTTTATTCAATTATATATTAAATCATCATCATCAACCCATTAAATCGTCCCACTACTGGCCAAGGGTGTCCTCTCAGAACGAGAGCGATTTGACTGACACGTGACTTCGAAAAGTCAGAGGATTGCCTTGGATTCGAACTCGAAACCTTCGATTTTGCAGTCCAATAATAAGCTCATATCACAAGGCTCCTAATGCTCATTTAACTACACTCATCTACACTCAATAGGTATATTTAATTATGTTTATTAACATAGGTAGGTCTTGGAACGCGGTGAGCACCTCAGTGAATAGAACACCGATCAATTTAGGTAGATATAGGTATAGAACAAAAGTGGGAACTTTCAAGTGGGACATCTCATTGGCGAACCGGAGCGTGGCACCTTGTTCGGTGCTCAGACGAGTGACAAGGATACTCCATAACACAAGGATAAATACAAATAAAGTCTCAACTTGAAAATATCGCATGGAACAAAATATTTGTAAGACATAGCTTTCGAAAGAAGGAAGGGAAGTCTGAAGTAAAGAAAGCGATGAGAATGAGATGAAATGTGTGATGGAGTGACGACTTGCGGAAGGCAGCTGGAAGCGGCCGCAGGTGGAGGTCTACATCCAACAGTGGACGAGTATAGGATGATGATGATGATGATGAACCTGACCTGGCATTGTATAGCCGTTAATGATCATTTTTAAACAGTGAGATGACAATCCACATTATACAGGGTGGAATCCCACATCGACGCACAACCGCTTATTGAATTCATAGTAAGCGGATGTGCATCGATGTCCCTTCCACCCTGTATTAATATACAGGGTATTTTAGCCTTCCATGATAATTCATGGAAGGCTAAAATAGCCATCGATCTCTTTATAAAATAAGCCTCTCCTAATTATATTATAGAAGTATTCCAGCGCAATCAATCCCAGGCTTCTCTTGTTCGGCTAATAAAGGAACTTTTGCTTTGAATTTAATTAAAGTTTGTTAAAAACAGTGTTTGAACGGCCACTGAATAAATCGTGTTGTGATTGTGATACGGGTCGTTTCTTCGAAATGTGGATCACGCTTTTTTCACTTCGTGTTAAATCAATTAAAAAAAACTTTTTGAATACTTTTCTTTTAAATACCAATTTTTGTCATTATTCCCATTTTTAGCTGAAATAAGCACAAGCAAAAAATAGGAAAGAACTGGAGCAGCCTTTACCAATAGTGGGACTTGAAACAAAAATATTATATAGGCATCCCATTATTGTATATAGGCGAATTTATCGCATTGGGGGAACCTGTAATGATAGATGTAAGATAGAGAAAATAAATAAATATTTAACGAAATTTTTCGTTGTAAGACTTTACAATAATGATATCTTAACTAAATGTTAAAAACTTAAGTGGATAGTATCCGCTCTGCGCTCCATACAAAAGTAGTTTGGTCTTATCTTGAATATTAACAAATGAAAGTCTTTAAAATTTTGCAGTAACAATCTTATTATTAAAATACGTGTTCCGTGAATATCAACAAACATTGTGCAACATTTTTGCGTTCGCGAGGGACACTCCTCTTAATAAGACATTATTATATAAATTGCTGCTCTCTATCTATCGATATAATCATATAATTGGCTGCCTCATTAGTCTAGTGGTCCTAAGCGCGACCGCTACGCTGGAAGTTTCGGTCCCCAGGTTGAGAAAACTATTATTGGGTTTTTCTATGAAATTCCCAGTAGCAGCTCGGAGTCTGGATTTGTGCCGGGTTAATGGCAATAGGCCCCCCCCTATTGCATGGGACCTAAACATACCGGCGAAATGTGGGTGTACATTATTAGTACACCTCTGCCTAATCCTTCGGGGAATACAGGCGTGATGATATGTATGTAGGTGCCATTAATGGACACAGAGTACACCCAGACTAGAAACATAAAACAATACTTATTCATGCAATGCATCCTTACACTAGAAAATATTATCGTTTGATACGCAGCTGTGGTATTATTTTAGCAATTCTGTGCAAAGCCACTAGGATTGTGAGCATTCAAGTGTGAGTCCTTATGAAGCCATTGTTCTCCCAGTAAGCTTTAAATGTTACAGACTCATAGAACCACGGTAGTACAAAGCACAGATATGAAAGATATTAAGGAACTTAGTAACAATATAACAGACACAATGCAAAATACGAGTAAGTATTGCGTTTGAAAATGTATTTATTTATTTTGTGAAAGAAAAATTCTTCCTCTACTGAATTCG
Source organism: Subacronicta megacephala (assembly GCA_958496365.1). Taxonomy (NCBI): domain Eukaryota; kingdom Metazoa; phylum Arthropoda; class Insecta; order Lepidoptera; family Noctuidae; genus Subacronicta; species Subacronicta megacephala. Next base: position 12,469,603 of record OY292523.1, on the reverse strand, counting down.
AAGACCACTTTAGTCATAGTTAGTTAAAACGTCCATTGTACTGAAAATACTGATAGATAAACGACACATCTCATCAAAGTATGTGGTTAGCGTCATCATAAATCGTACAATGGAATTAAAATTCGACTCATAGCTTAGTTGGTAGAGATTTAATGGATTCAATTGCTTCCCGTTAGTAAAATGGATTCTAAAAAAAACATCTTGACTTTTATTAATTTCAGAATTATATCATCATTCATCATTCATTCAGGTAGTACTTTAGTAGTCACACAAAGCATGAACATTCGAAGAAAGGTTGCGTATTAATGTATCACGCAATATTGTGACAAAACTCAGTTATTTTTAGCTACTTACATAGAAAACCTCTCAGCAAATATATTTATAACGCAATCTATATAAACACAAAAATGTCATCCGCTGTCTGTACACCTCATCTTCCAACTATAGGTACTGTAGAAGCACCAGGTTTAATGTTTAGGGATCGTAATGCTTCTACGTTGAAAACACTTGATTAAGGAATTCACGACTTCTTTTATTGTTCAAGCAATCAATCTTAGTCCTCTGACATTCATATATAATTCTTTACTCTAGACATATTTCAAACTACTTACTTTTTTTGTTTAAATATTTCTACATGCCGGGACGCGCACATAAAAACTTCTTGTTACAAACTCCTACATCAGCTACGCCCCCGCATTTGGGTAAAACAAATAAATAAAAATTAAAAAAAAGTTTTACCCAACTCCAAACAAAAAAGTAACTAACTACCTGCCTAAGACCTAACTCGAAAAATTACTATCAGGCGAAGAAGTCTTTATTATACCTATTACACTGGTGCGTGAGGCTGGTCCCTTATAATGGGATAGTGTATGGCATGTGCATGGTTAAGTTATCATTAAAATTAATAAAGCTTCAGCATAGTTAATAAACACAACACACCATAAACTTTAACGCACCAAAACGCCTGTAAAAGATGCGTAACGGCCTCCTATCCAATGATGCTTCAAAATTAATTACATTAAAAGCTAAGCATCATACCTTAAGGGTTAATGAAACTAAATATAAAAAGAATTAATATTATATGCAAAAACTTTAACTTCTTCTAACGCAATTGAGTCAGAGAGAGGGAAAGCTTAAGAAAACATATTAACCCTGTCATGAATTCATTCCGAACTATAATTAATTAATTTCCGAGACTAATGTTAATACCCATTTTACATTGTATTATTATACAATTAAAAATAATATTTGCTGAATCATATGTGTCCAACTCAGACACCCTTCGTAAGGACAATATCCCTTTCACGAAGTCGATACAGCATGAGCAGGGTCCCCCTCCTACTAGCAAAAAAAAACCCTTAGAATATATTCGGAATGCCTTCATCCTATAACGCATTGGCATCTTCTTCCCTCTCTCCAGCTCGTTCAGACAGCACATCAGACAGCACATCAGATATATGAAAACACACGAACAAAATCATTAATATTAAATATTCATCTTTTACCAAGCAAAATTAATGAACTATAATATTATGAAACTATCTATAATCTAACATGAAAGGGTTTTAACCTGTTAACATGTACTATATCTCTATATCGATTATTATTTATTTTCCTAATAACATAATTCACATTAGAAATCCTTCTCACAATTTGATAAGGTCCTTTATATAACCTACACAATTTTAAACTTTTACCGTCTATTCTCCTAGGCGTATAAATCATAACTAGTTGGTTAGGCGAGTAATTATTAACTTTAACTTTCTTATCATAACTTAATTTCTGTTTTATTTGTGCTTTTCTCAAATTATGTAAAGCCTTTTGTGATAAGAAATTCTGAAAATCATGTCTTCCAACATAATCAATTATACAATTTCGCCTATCAGAATTAACAACCATATCAGTTTGGAATAAAGGTTCTCTCGCATAAATCATCATGTGTGGTGATATCTTAATGCTTGACTGTTTACTCGAATTATATGCATAACATACTAAGGGTACATAACTACACCAATTCCTTTGATCTGCAGAAACATACATAGACAACATTTGTGTTAACGTTCTGTTAAACCTTTCTACTAGACCATTGGATGCCGGATGAAAAGCTGTAGTAAAGCGAGATTTAGCACCAAAATAACCAACAGTATCTTTAACTAGATGTGATGTAAATACTGAACCTCTATCTGAAATAACTTCTTTCACCCCTCCAAAACGACAAAATACCTCTTCTATCAAAAATTCGCTAACTCTTTGGGCTGTAGCCCTAGGCACTGCCTTGCAAATTGCATACCTAGAAACATATTCTACACAGACTATTATATATTTATTGCCTCTCAATGATTTTCTGAATGGACCTAATATATCTATCCCTACTTTCTCCATTAAATGATTCACTAAGACAGGTTGTAATTGAGCCACTTGTCTCACCTTTTTCCGCTCCTGACATAAACTACAACTCTTAATATAATTTTCAATTTTCTTCTCTGCATCTTTAATAAAGTATTTATCTCTAAATTTGGTTAATGTCTTAGCTAAACCTAGATGTCCTCCAGCCCAAGGATCATCATGTAACTCTTTTAATATATCTGATATCAACCGCTCTGGTAATACCACTAAATTCTTCACACTATTAAATCTCATAGCTTGCCTACATAAAATACCATCTATGACCCTAAATCCTTTATATGCATTTTCCTCGTTAGTCGCTATTCTATCTAATAACTGTTGACAAACCTGATCTTCACGTTGTTCATCTGTCATTTTTGTGACACCTATTTTATACACCTCCAGACCATCATCTTGACCTGCTACTTCTTTATGATTCTCATCATCCTGACTCAATGGGTTTCTACTCAGAAAATCTGCAATCACATTTTCTCTCCCTGCACAGTGGACTATATCAAACTCATATGCCTGAATAGACAACGACCATCTAGCTAATCTCCCATTCATATCTTTCTTATCTCTCAACCAACACAATGCCTTATGATCTGTAACAACCTGAAACTTCATACCCCATAAGAAGTGTTTAAAGTAATTTAATGCCCATACTAAACCTAAACATTCCTTTTCTGTTGTGGAATACTTCTTTTCTCCATCACTAAGTTTCCTAGAAGCATATGAAACCGGATGCATGATATCTTTACCTTGCATTAAACATGCTCCTAATGCTTCTCCGCTGGCGTCAACATATAAACGAGTCAACACATCTTTGTTATTAGTATAAAAACTCAATATAGGAGGATTACACATATATGCTATGATTTTATCAAATGCCTCCTGATGTTTCTGCGACCAAACAAATGGCACACCTTTTTTCAATAATTTAGTGAGAGGTAACACTACTTGTGCAAAATTATCAATGAACTTACGATAGTAAGAAAACAACCCTAATACTGACTTTACTTGTTTAGTATTCATTGGTGGTTTTAACCTTTTTAGTGATTCTAGTTTTTTATTATCAGGTTTAATACCAGCTCCTGATATTTCGTGCCCCAATACCGTAGCTTTGTTGTAACCAAAACTACATTTACTCGGTTTTAATGTTAAATTTGCTTTCTTAAGGCGTTCTAATACTTGTTCTAGAGCTATCCTAAATTCTATAAAGGTTTTACCCCATATTAATATATTATCCACGTAACAAATAGCATTCTTATATTTTATGCCAGCTAATACTTTATCCATTGTTCTTTGGAAAACAGCCTGACTTGTCTTAAGACCGAATGGTAGAACATTAAATTCATAAAGTCCTGAGGGTGTGACAAACGCAGTCTTGTGTTTATCCCTCTCAGAAATTGCTAGTTGCCAATATCCAGAATTTAGATCCAAGTCAGCAAAATAACTTGCCCCCGAAAGATAAATCATTATATCTTCAATGATTGGCAGAGGATAACTATCTGTAATTACCTTTTTATTCAATTTACGATAATCGATGCAAAATCTCCAAGATTGATCAGGCTTCTGTACCAATACCACTGGAGAGGCATAAGCACTCTTGGATTCACGGATCACTCCCGTGTCTAACATATCCTTGACTTGAGAATTAATTATGTCTAATTGTTTAGGGGACACTCTATACGGAGGTCGATGAACGGGTTGCTCATCGGTCGTATTAATATTAATTTCCACTAAATTACAATTTCCTAACTCGGAAGTTGAAAAAGCAAAACATTTTCTATATGAAGAAAAAAGTTCACGTAATGACATCTTGTCATTGTCAGATAAGTCCGGATTTATGTCAATTTCATTTACATTTTTTAAATTATTTGCCAGCGAAAAAATAAATTTATCATCATTTCGTTGTGCCAGCTCTAGAAAATATAAGTAATCATTTTTGGTGATTGAATTAAAACTTTTTTCTTCATTCTTCGTATGATCATACATAATCTTATTTTGTTGAGTTTCATCATGTTGATCATTATAAATCATGGAGTGCGACACAGAAACACCGCTTTGTAGAGACGCTTTACTAAGAAACTTTATCTTAAATTGTTCTTTCAACGTTATACAATTATTTCTGAAATCAACAACAGCATTATTTTTATAAAAAAAGTCTTGACCAAGGACTACTTCTTGATTTATATCCCTGATAATTATAAATTTATTATTAAAAAGACACGAGTCCACCATAAAGTTCAATAATGTCTCTCCGACTACATTTAAACACGCACCGGAAATTGACCTTACAAAACGCTTCTCTGATGTGTCACTGCTACATTTTGCTTTCACCTTCGCTGCTAATCTCTCAGAGATACAGGAGATAGATGCACCTGTATCTATCAGAGCTACCAATGTCTGCCCGTTTATATCAATGTTAATAAAAGGGCTGTACTGACTTAAATTTTTCTGTTCATCTGGGAGTTTTTGAATTTCGGACGCAGTCGTCTGCAACTCCTCATGCTTATTTATTGGCTGCGTCCTTGGAAGTTTGGGTGCTGCGGGTTCCTTCTCACGCTAAAATTATTGGGGGTATTAGCGTTTGTGTAGGTGAAACGAGACCGTGGTCTCAAATTATAACGGGGAGTGTGAAACTCTTCCCTATCCCTCCTTTCTGGGGATTGATATGGGGTTGAAGGCGCTGTCGTCGGCGAATTCCATGCTCTCGGCGGCGTTGGTGACCTTGATGCGGTCGTATTGGACGGTTGTTCAAAGCGTACCTTTGATAATATGCCGCGGGGCGGTTGAATCGGCAGATTAATCGAGGGTGTTTCGTTGTCCTCGAATATGTCTCTTAATTGTACAATGGTTGCACGCAATTCATTTTTTGTGGCATAGAGTTTGGTGCCTAATTTGACTTTATCGCACGGTAATAGCCCCTTTAAAAATGTTTTTATAAAGATGCTTTCATCTACAATATCGGCCTTCGCGGCTAAATCCGTCAACCTATAATAATACGTCAACGAATCTTCCTTCACGTCTTGTTTGTTGCTATAAAATTTCTCCACATAATTGGTTCCTGACGGGAATTCAACTCTCAACTTCTCGCATATGGTTCTGTAATCAATCCCCTCGCGATACACGGACTTAAAAAACATCAAGGCTGGTCCTTGTAAATACGCCCCGACTATCAGAGCTAAATCACTTTCCGGCCATTTATTAATTGCGGCTACCAGCCTAAATTGTACTAGGAACTCATCTAAACATACATTGTCGGTGCCGGTGAAGAAAAACATTTCTTGCGCCATCTTTTATACCACCGAAGAAAAAACAAATGAAACTCGTTCCTGTTTTTCTTTTTTTTTTCTCTTCTTCCTCGGGAAGAATCTTCGGGTTAAGCGGTTCCCTCTTTATTGTTGCACTCGTCAGTGTGCTCCGTGCGCTCCAACCTCGCGTCGTCCGGGCTTGCTTGCCGGCGCAGTTAATTACTTATTTTATGTTTTCTGGAAATTCACAGAAAACGAATTAATGCTTTGTTCTTTATCCTTACCCGGCGCCTCCACCATATGTAGAAGCACCAGGTTTAATGTTTAGGGATCGTAATGCTTCTACGTTGAAAACACTTGATTAAGGAATTCACGACTTCTTTTATTGTTCAAGCAATCAATCTTAGTCCTCTGACATTCATATATAATTCTTTACTCTAGACATATTTCAAACTACTTACTTTTTTTGTTTAAATATTTCTACATGCCGGGACGCGCACATAAAAACTTCTTGTTACAAACTCCTACAGTACTTACTCTACAGAATCGACCATTGTTCTCACAAATGGCAACAGGATTTAACTCCCGTCAAGCATTGAGAGCGCAACTTGTGTCTGACATTGTTTGCACTTAACTCCAAACTTTGCCGGACATCGCACATTAATGCCTGAACGATCCTTTCAGTATTCTATTTGGAGTTTGACGATTCAAAATACTGCATCGTGCATACTTGGGATGAATCATTCAAAGTGTGATACACGTGACGATATTTGACTTAAATATATTTATTTATATATTTTTTGCACACCAATAACACAATAATAGGAGGGAATAAATATGACAAGTTAATGTGCACACGGCTACACATCAAGTTATACAAAACCAGTATAGGCTGGCCTTGAATTGTGCGGAAAACATTTACAATGACAGGTCAGTCTAAACTGGATTTGCATAGCTTGATGTGTAGCCGAGTTTACAATTGGCGGCCTTATCGTGCAAGGCGATCTCTTCCAGACATTCTTTGGATGGACTGGGAGAAAGGAAACACAATGGGTAATGTAAGCGTACTAACACATAAGAATGCTATACATCACAATATTTACCGCGCTATATAATCTCATCTTAACATACGAATCAATCCTAGCAACCCCAGTCGATGTTAAACAATCAATAAAGCTTAGAATTCCGCTCACATATAACAAAACAAAGTGAAAATAAATAGCCCGCATGTACAGACGTACAAGCCAGCTTAATGCGGTGGCGTTAAAGCTCTACTAACTGTGAGAAAAATCGTACCTACTGGTTTAACTGGACAAAGTTACGTAATATCGAATTGAGCTATTTAGGATGGCATTGAAAACGTGCGATCAATCGAAATAAAAATGAAATCAAAGGGTCAGTACCTAATCGTTATTTATTAATTTTAAAATGTAATTTATTGTACAAAAAATGTTCTCATTTTCCATCTTAGATGGTGTAAAAGAAGCTTTTGGTTTTGGGTCAGCCTAAAATATCGGTGTTTAAAAATAAGTATTTCAAGCAAGTAACTATAACAATTATTCGATATATATCGATTCGACCGCATATTATGCGATAATTCCTTTGCACTTGCAGTCATTTACCTCTTTTTTCTATACACAAGTAAAGTAGTAGTAGAGTTGCCGACTCACATCTGTTCCCAGCTCTACATTTTCTTTGTTACATATAGAATGATATATTTTAATTTGAAGCATCTATTCAGTTTCACTCTATATAATATTTTTTTGTTACAATAGTCTACGAACGCTGTGATGTTGTTGTTAAGTGGAACCCATACCATATACAATCCCGAAGGGTTTACACAGTTGGTCACTAATATGTTTAGGTCTGATATAATTGGAAATTACGCTATAACCGAGCACAAACCAAAATTCTAAGCTACCACAAAAAAATATTCAGAAAAATGAAATAATTCGCGCTTACGACTAATGAAGCAATTAAATAAATAAAAATAGATTTTATGTAAATACTACAGTTTTAAATATTATGCAAAATGCAGAAATATTATACAGATATGTAAGCTAAACGTAGCATTTATGTAAATCAACAAAGATAGGACCCGCTTCCAGATGTCTGTAAAAGTACAATAAAACCTATTTTTATACTGAAATAGCACAAAAATTCAGACACATTTGCCTCGAATGTATACGGTCCTCGCAATACCCGAAAAGTTTTAGTTAGAAAAACAATATATTTAAAAACAAATCTGAAAGTCCGTCAGTGTTTAAAACTACAACGAAACAAAACTGGCTTGAAAGTTTGTCCATCAACTAACCTACAGTTAGACTGAAAACAAATAAGTTGACTGTAATAAATCTAACTTTTGATTAATCTCCACGATACTTTATAGTTCTAAATACATACTCTTCTCAACTCATATTAGGCCTTTCCAAATTTGTATTATAGTCGGGCACAGTTGGGCTGAGAAGGCAGCCTTGGATGATTTCATCACCATTATCATCATTTATTATCATCAGTCTAGTGCTGGAGGACCGGGGAGGTCTACATCTAGAAATAAATATTAGCAGAAGTAGTAATAAGCATAACTTCACTCTTTCCTGGGTTATAATACATTCTAAAAATTTGCATAGTCTAAATAATAGATTGTTTGCAGAGAAAGTCGCACACCAACATGATAATATATAACACCCCGTTCCGCACTCACATGCATATATGATACACCCCGTTCCGCACACGAATGTGTATATGATACACCCCAATCCGCATTAAACAACTTCTATCGATTTAACGCATCTATCGCGTTCGGCTTTCTGATTGATCAAGATCTCGGAGCATGCCAATCAGAGCTCCTACACCCAGAGAGTGGGACTCAGTGCCTGAGCCTGTGTTTCCAGTCTCTTTCAACCTGGGAATCTTAAAATCACGAGACAATAGGGTTCTTATAGCCAAGCGTACACCATCGTTGACCACATCATCTTAAGATAGTGTTCAAACGGGAGCCTATCCGACACGAATAAAAAAACTTACATGAAGACCTTGGTGATGAGGGGCGAATATTAATTTGTCGGTAGGTTATAATTAAAACCCTCAGATCAAATATAAAGTAAACTACGCCTTGTCAGCCGAGCTTTCGATAGCTGGACTGACAAGATAAGGCGGCAGTTTCGGCATACGTGTGTGCGTGTGATTGTGTTTGTACACGGCAAGGCGTAGTTGTAGCCGGCCTCACTTCTTTGTTCGCAAACTTTTTATTTGATCTGAGTTAACTGAGTTACCTATAAAAAAATATGTTAACAGAATACATCACATCAAAGTCGATATTTTACATAATTATCATCATCATTTTCTCATCATTTCATGTTTTTATAACACATCACAGTAGATATTTTACATACCTACATACACACACGCCTTTTTCCCACAGGGTTAGTCAGAAAATAGAGACTTCCCCTTGCTACGACTGTTAGATATTTCGCTATCCAAAATCTTTAACTACCAAAAAATTCAATGATTTGCGATTAAAACCACGAATGTTATCTTTATGTCACATTAATTTTCATTAAAAACCCCTCAGAAAAAAAAACGAGAAAGTAAACAGAATTTAACCAGTCATTAATAAATTATTCTAAGGTCCCTCCAGATAAGATGTCCCATCTTTAACCCTCATCTTTCATGTCATTCATTCAACCCTTTGAACTTTCCGAGTTCCTTATGGGATGAAATTGGGGCATAGGACGCGATTTCAACTGTATTGTGATTTTCCAAGACCCACTCTTTGATAAAAATGTCTTCGTATACCGCGCATCTTCCGTGTTTTTTGTAAAGGGGTTTTTAAATAGGACCTTATCGCAATGTTATGCTTTTCGTTAAAAATAACTCTTATAAAATACCTACCGATCTTTAAATTAACATTTAAAAATGCAAGTTCAGTTTCATCATTTTTAATTGATTGTTTATTAAAATGTTTTGCAAAATACAAAAAGTTAATTGCATCGGCCGGGAATCGAACCCGGGCCGCCCGCGTGGCAGGCGAGCATTCTACCACTGAACCACCGATGCTGTGAATAATGCGATGTAATCTAACTATCAGTATTAACGTGTAGTATCAACGTTAAAAGATGATGTGGAATATGACATACTTTCACCTTGTGTAACAATCAGACCTCGCTAAATTGGCAAGCCGCTCGCTTGGTAGTGCAGATCTCTTCTGAGAAAATATCTTGTATAAAAATAAGATCACATTAGAAACAATAGTCCTTTTCTGTTTACGGGGGAAACATGCAACTCAAAAGGCAACTGGCCTTCAGGGAGAAGACTCCAAATCCATTTTGATGGTCATCATCAGCACATCGAATAGCAAATAACTGGGTAGAAAGGTGTTTCTTAAACCTTACACAGCAACACATAACAACTTGGTCGCTTAGAACCAACACTCCTCAGGGAAAAAGGGTGTAGCTTGATGTGCTCTATGTACCTACCTATTAAGGGACACATTTGGTCAACATGGTAATCCATATTTCGGATGAGGAGGATCGGGCCCGACCCGGCCAGAAATGTCCCACGGCTAAAATTACCGCGTTATTTTTAAAACAAAACAAATTTAATCTACCGTCCCTTGCAATTTTAATTAGGCATTCTGTAACAGATTGTATGATATTCAAATTTTTTCAATGTAAAATGATAAACTTTTTTAATAATGCTCCCGGAGCAGATAAAATTTAACAATAAACTTGAAGACCGAAACATTTTTACACAGAACCACAGAATATTATTTAGGAATGGGACGTTTTTGAATATACAATTTCCAATATTAAAAGATTAACAGACTGCCTCGTTGGTCTAGTGGTCCCAATCGCGACTGCTACGCTAGAGGTCCTGGGTTCGATCCCTAGGTCGAGCAAAGTGTTATTGGGTTTTTCTATGAAATTCCCAGTAGCAGCTCGGAGTCTGGATTTGTGCCCGGTTAATGGCAATAGGCTCGCCCCCTATTACATGGGACCTAAACATACCGGCGAAATGTGGATGTATTTACATTTACATAAGTACACCTCTGCCTAACCCTTCGGGGAACACAGGCGTGATGGTATGTTATGTTAAAAGATTAACAAAGATAGCGGTCTAAAAAAGATATAAGTAATGGTCTATTAGTCACCCATCCATTTACTAGCCGCAGTAAGTACTGTTTTTATATCAACACTGATCGTCATTTTAACATGAGCTCTACTAAAGGAAAATTTATTTGAAGATTTTTTATGAGTATGACAGTCCCCATGGATAATTTATGGTACAAACTTACATCAAATAAAATGGCGCCATCTGCCGCGTCTTATGAGTTTTTGACTTTGTGTTTACTGCGCAATATAGTTCTTAGACTAATATCTTGGATTCCGCTCATCGGTCGCATAATAAACGGAGAAAAGGAGAAGGAAGGGGACTGAGGGAGGAATTGGGTCTCCGTCGCTCCACACTTACCATGAGAAACGCAAAAGTATGCATAGATACTGCTACTTGACGTCGATATTCTGTGGGAGGGTAGTACTTCCCCAGTCGTGCTGACCCATTCATGATGACATGTAGACATGTCAGCAAGACACTACTACTACTACTAAAATATTATAGGTATATATATTAACCAGGGAAACAAACTCAGACCTCTAGCACAGCAGTCGTGCTTACGACTATGCAGCCATGGGATCAATGAAGCAGAAAAAAGATAATTTTATTCGAAAACGGAGAGAAACATAAAGTCGTGTAGGTACTAAATTAAAAGCAAGTCAGACAATATTTAAATACTCAGTCATAATAAGCAACAACGCACAAAATAGGTGTGTAATAATATATTGTTATATATCAACGTTTTATTATTTTTTGCTGGTACAATGAAAACCATTCAAAACAATTGCCAATGTATTTTAATGACACAACTAAATAAAAAGTTGATACAAAATAATATTAAATTTAAAAATAGAATTCGAAATACAAACACAGTCCAATTCTATTTTACTTATTTAAAATTCATTTTAAAAAATATGAATCCAAATTCGAAACCTTTTTTATTTGAATTTGAAATGCTAACTGCGATCCCGACGCGACCTCATTATGTCTGGGTTACCTACGGTAAAAAATATTCGCAACGAAATATCGTTCGAGTTTTACGGTTTAAATATTTCACAAATGTACGCCGTATTTAAATTAATGTTTGTTGTGCTAACGAATACATAATATAACGCTTGAATAGACAGCCTGGCCATATAATAAGTCTTATTATTTGAAATTGAGAAAGTGTGAAGCAAAATAACGTGTGATGTAAAAGCGTGATAGAAAAGTATAGTAACAGTGTGCAGTGTGCAATAATCTTTGACTGCCTCATTAGTCTAGTGGTCCCAAGCGCGACTGCTACGCTAGAGGTCCTGGCTTCGATTCTTAGGTCGAGCAAAGTGTTATTGAGTTTTCCTATGAAATTCTCAGTAGCAGGCAGGAGTCTGGATTTGTGCCCGCCTAATGACAATAGGCTCGTCCCCTATTTAATGGGACCATACAGGCGAATACAGTCGTGATAGTATGTACTTATGTATCAATAATTTTGTTAGGAATATTATCAATCAATGTTATAAAATGCTGTTATGCATGCATGTAGGTAGGTAATTTGTTTTTTCAAAAAAGCTGGTTTTTTATATCGTTTTTGTAATTTCTAATCTTCCTACTGCCGGTGCTATGTAAACAACGATTTAGAATTATTACCATATTTAATAAACTTTTACTAACTACTTACATCTCAAAAATAACCGCGTGGTAAAAATATTACTTAGTCTGTGATTATTGTCGGAGCTGTATTCGCAATAAAAAAAATGATGTAAGCTGGTTCGACAGAATTCTACATCGCATACCTGTAAAAATTTCTTCGTTGACTATACTAGTGTGACACAAGATTCCTTCCGGCATGGGCAGAGTTCAAAGTGTCACCAACATGTCGTAAAGTAAAAACTAACAACCCATGTATTTTACAGTCTCTAGCAATAAATTAATTTAGTTTTCTATAATAATACAATTTACTTCAAGGTATTGACAGGGTATATAAACATGGACGTAAAAAAGAATTTACTGTATTTCGCTTAATATAAATAGGTACCTACTTATTTTACAAATAACTGCGGAATATTACTGTATTTTGGATGTTAAATTTATTTGTAAATAATAAATAGATAACATTCCTTTGTCCTAGAATAACGGAACATACTATATACTAACATAGAAATAACCATGGCGTTTTAACGTTATTATATTATTATTATCTAACGTTATAATAAATTAAGTAGGTATAGTAATGGGGACGAGATAAAGGTATGTATATATTTTTGTAAGTGGTCTTAATTCAGTAAGTAATCACATAAGGCTCTCAGCTCCTGTATTTTTTTTTAACAGAATAATTATATAATATCAAAAATTATAAGATGACTCACAACCCCAAAACACAAGTAGGTAAGTGCCAATTCTCATGACACATAATTTTATTTATTCGACAAAACCGTGAAAACAAACGATAAAGTTTAGTAAGAAGTGGGTAGATTTATAAAAATGTATAATTCATTTATCGATCGATATTCATGTAAGTCGAGGGGTTTGCATAAAAAGATCAGCATGAGTGATAGGATAGGGTTGTGTCTCATGTCGGTTTGCTAACAATTTATCATTAATTGAGAAATTCAGCACATCTCTCTTTTAAATCTTGCCTTTATAAAATACGAATAGAAAAACTTTTTATAGAAAATGTGTCAAACTCAGATCAGACCCTGTATCTAACATTTTAGCAAGAGTTTCTTGGGTTCGATCCCCAGGTTGAGCAAAGTATTATTGGGTCTTTCTATGAAATTCTCAGTAGCAGCTCGGAGTGTGGATTTGTTCCCGGTTAATGGCAATAGGCTCACCCCTATAACATGGACCTAAACATACCGGCGAAGTGTGGGTGTACATTATTACACCTCCCATTTGCCTAGGCGTTATGGTTTTGAGAAACATCGCCAGGAACAAGGCAAATTTTGAGCCTGCAACAGTTCGTTATAATTACGATTTTACGAGAGGCAACCCTGAATACGATGCGTGTTATGGTAATAGAACCCTCTTTGTATGAGATAAGACTTGTCTTAATAAAATTACTTTTGGTAAGAATCTTGTGCAATAAATTTCAAATGTAAAAGTTTTTTGCATATTTCTTTCTTTTCTTATCCATAAATATAACATACACATACCATCACACCTGTAGGCATTCCCCAAAGGGTTAGAAGATTAGCAAAGATGTACGTACTGTAACATATAATATCACGTGTAATAAAACTCGCGAGATCCTTCAGAAAGGTCAGGTGCGTAGTACCCGCAACATACGCATGTGTATGACAAGATGTATGAATGTTGGCAAAGCAAAAGAAGTATGCAAGAATCATAGCAGATGGCGTTCTGTAGTTTCTGCCTACCCCTATGGGAAAAAGGCGTGGGCGTATGTATGTATGTATGTAATACTCGCTTCCTTGCAAGTAGCAAGTACCCGGCGGCTCCGCCATAAATGTGGGAATCGTAGCGGAACACAGAATTAAAATAGGATTTAAACCGTTAAATCCTTGTTTATGAAAATATTAGGGGGCGAAGCCATACCAAAACATATGCCACGTTTGTCTTTTAAAGGACCGTCTAGAACAATTCTACTTTTAAAATGATGATTGGTTATGCCAGTCAAACTTATAGTTACACCTATAAGATCCGATACTCCGATCACTGCAGTATCTACTGTGTGCATCCACAAATCGCTGGTATATTTAGATCCCATTAACCGGGCACAAATATAAACTCTGAGCTGCTACTGAGAATTTCACAAAAAAACAATAATTCTTTACTCCACCTGAAAAACTAATCAAGGTCCTCTAGCGTAGCAGTCGCGCTTAGGACCACTAGACTAATGAATAATTAATGATAATGAAGAATTATCTGAGGATATTTATTTATATATTTATGCACACAACAGAAAATAAAGTAAAAAAAAAACATAGGACTATTAAGTACAAAGGTACAGCTAATGTCTTAAGAAATCTCTTCCAGCAGACCTGCGACAGGAGAATTCAAAACCAGAAATGTAGACACCTAGATATAGATTGTATATCGAGGAATTTTACCTTTATTTTTATGTTTCAAAATAATTTAGTTATTTTCCTTTTGGAGCGCGGGTGACCCCGCAGCCGACGCGACGTCCCGTTATCTATAGTAACGTCAAACTCTATTAATATCACTGTGTCTGAAACCCAATTGATAAAGCCTATATTATTTTTATTTTGTCTCAATGAAAAGCTATATTCTACTTAAATTTTTACACAAAATAACTTGACCTACATCTATAAATTCAATAATATAAAATAAGAATTATTTTTTGTTAATTCCTATTATATCAAAAGGTACAGAATTGATAAAAACTAAATATTACAAACAAACCTACGATGGAGGGAAGGGAAGAAAAATATAATAAAAAATTTAAAAAAATGAATATCAAAAGACTGCATCGGCCGGGAATCGAACCCGGGCCGCCCGCGTGGCAGGCGAGCATTCTACCACTGAACCACCGATGCTTACAACAATGTTGTTAAAATTCTCTATCCGTATCAAAGTAAATAACAGCGAAGATGCGCAAGAACACCTTTCACCTTTATACGTGACCTCGCTAGATTATTCAAAGACGATATTAAATAACAACTCAAATAGTCGACAATGTAAAAACTATAATTATGTGAAGTAAATTATGATAGCTCATTTAACGAATCGGACACATTGATTAGATAAAAATATAATTATAACATACCATCACGCCTGTATTGGGGAATACAGGCTTGAAGGATTGGGCAGAAGTGTACTTAATGTACGTATTAACACCCACAGTTCGCCGGTATTTTTAGGTTCAATGTACTAATAGCTATACGCGAACCTGCAGATATTGAGAAGAGGCTGATAAAACGCCACTTCACCTTCTGGGGGAATGCGGACCGCTGATACACAAGGGCAACGGACATCCGGGAAAACATACCTTAACCCCAGATGAAATAAGGGAGCTCACCCCTAAGAAAATCCTGCATTTTGTATTAGCTGCAGGGTTTAGCAGTGAACTTTAAATCAATAAGTGGCGATCACAATTAAATAGACCGGCTGCGGTGGTAGAGATACTATAACACCAAAATATCAATAACAAAAATAGGTTCAATGTAATAGGGGGCGTTAGACGACGCGGGAGTCCCAGGCGGAGATGGCGGGCGGGACGAACTGGACTCCTATTTGAGAGATTGGGCCGTGATAGCTTTAAACCGTAAGAAATGGAAGGAGGGTAGCGAGGCCTTTTCCCAGCAGTAGGATCAACCGGGCTGATAAAAATAAAATAGCCTATTACCATTCACGCAGGCATTTATTCATTTAAATAGACAGAATCAATTCAAAAAACTTATATTTTAATTACAAACACTGACATTTGCTCTCCTTATACCTACTGTGTGTAAATAAACACAAAATAGTTCTAATTGCACAATTTCCGCCAACAGTAGCATACGTCACATCCGCAGCTAGTTTCATACAAGTTTGTTGTAGCTCCGGGCACAAGCCTTGTATGCACAAGCTGGGTTAATTTATGTGCAATAAGGCTTTGTTGACTGATACCATCACGCTTGTATTCCCCGAAGGGTTAGGCAGAGGTGTATTACCTACTAATGTAGGTGCAGCGGGTGTAGGTACACCCGCTGTTCGTTGGTATGTTTAGGTCCCAAGTAATAGGGAGCGAGCCTTATGTCTCTGCTATTGTATTGACATTAACCGGGCACAAATCCAAACTCCGAGCTGCTACTAAAAATTTCATAGAAAAACTCAATAACACTTTGCTCGACCTGGAATCAAACCCAGTACCTCTACCGTAACGGTCCCACCAGTAGTGATCCTAAACGCTTTTGCTTCGCTCGAGGTCCTGGATTCGATTACCCAATTCAAGTAGGTTTGTAAGGGTGTTACCACACCAATCGATCGATCGCCGATCGATATTATCGATCGACATCGGTCGACGTTGATCGATTGGGGTGTGGTAGCTTTAATTGATCGATGGATACCGGTCGACTAACCAATCGATCGATTGCCGGTCGATCGCATCGGTCGACAGCATCGGTCAACGTAGATCGATTGACCCCGGCTATATTCCATCAGTTTCTTTCGAAATGTATTCACAATTCCATTCTACCATCGATCGATGGCATCTATCGACTATCGATCGATTGGTGTGGTAGAAACTATCGATCGACGTCGACTAATCCATTCTACTATCGATCGATTGCATCGATCGACGATTGATCGATTGGTGTGGTAACACCCTAAAATATACCTGTTTATGTAATAAAGACATTTTGTATTTGTAGTGTTTGGCTTTTTCTATGAAATTCTCATTAGTAGCTCGCAGTTTGTACTGTTAACCCGTCAAGCCCCGCATTATAGGCACAATACTAAATCTATTGTTTTGATTATCAGCACCCGATACGGAACGCAGTGACTTAATGATAATAGACTCGCCCCGATGACATCTGCGGGTGTACTACACACGGCTACATATCAACCTATACAAAACCAGTCTAGACTAGTCTTGAATTGAGATCAGCCTATTCTGATTTTGTATAGCTTGATGTGCAGTGATAGCCTTGTGATATGACCATTGACTGCCAAGTCAAAGGTCTCGAGTTCGAATCCAAGGCACGCACCTGTGTCTTTTCGAAGTCATGTGCGTATTAATAATTAATTATCACGCGCTTAAACGGTGAAGGAAAACATCGTGAGGAAACCTGCATGCCTGAGAGATTTTCTTGACGGCATGTGAAGTCTGCCAACCAGCAGTAGGCTAGCGTAGTGGACTATAGCCTAATCCCTCTCGTTCTGAGAGGAGACCCGTGCCCAGCAGTGGGAAAATGTAATGGGTTGATGATGATGATGATAGCTTGATGTGTAGCCGTGCGTACATGAGTATACCTCTGCCTAACCCTTTACGGTATACAGGCGTAATGGTATATATAGCTCACATCAATAATTATATTTCCAACTCGACTTCAAGCGAGCGTTATTATCTATACTTATATTATAAAGCTGAAGAGTTTGTTTGTTTACTTGAACGCACTAATCTCAGGAACTAGGGGCCGATTTAAAAAAATACGTGTTTGATAGCCCATTTATCGAGGAAGGCTATAGGGTATATATCATCACGCTTTGACCAATAGGAGGGGAGCATAAATGAAAAATGTTGCAAAAACGGGAAAAAATAAATGCAGAAAAGCCGAGATACCACGCGGGCGAAGCCGTGGGCGGAAAGATGGTCTATCGATACTGTCGCGACTTCCAGACCGTTTAATTTAACGTCCGTCGCAGTGGCATAAATATCAATATCGTCGGCATAATTACTAATGCTTCAATGTTTTCAGTATTCCTTGCGATATTACAGTATTGATCGTGGCTCTTTTGTTTTTGTATTGTGACTTCTTTTTTTATTAATAAATAGCTTTGGCACGCGGTTTGTTCCCGTGGACGAATATAAAGAATTTACTTTAGGGAATTTAATTTAATCTGGGCCTGTTTGTTTTATGTAGATCCTTACGTAGAAGAGATCATCATTGTTAGTTTTTATGCTAAACATTCAGCATTGGGCGCCAAATTCAATTTTTTACTGGTTTTTCGAAAATTGATCGTCTAAGTATAACACATTCTAGGTAGGTACTTACATGGTGGTAGAAATGGTGACATCAACAATAACTTTTTCACAATTGAGTAGGTAGGTATTATACATTTTGCTTAAAATCGTTCGTAGAAGATTTTGGTGTAAAATAGAGGATTCGGGCAAAATTGTCAATTTACAGTTTGACTGCCTCATTAGTCTAGTCTAGACGCTAGAGGTCCTAGGTTCGAAAGTGTTATTGGGTTTTTCTATGAAATTCCCAGTAGCAGCTCGGAGTCTGGATTTGTGCCCGGTTAATGGCAATAGGCTCGCCCCCTATTACATGGGACCTAAACATACCGGCGAAATGTGGCTGTACATTGGGACACCTCTGCCTAACCGTTTGGGGAATACAGGCGTGATGGTATGTTATGTTTATGACAATTTACACCAAAATCTTATTTAAACCAAAAATATTTTGAATTTGGCGGCCAAGGCTGATCGTTTAGCCTTAAAACCCAACAATTATGATCTTTTCGGATCTTAGCCTTTCTGTTTTAAAGGCTAAAATCTGAGAAAAAAAATTAATCTATCTCATATCAGGACCTGTTCAACTCATTGACATAAGATGTACCGCAGTTCTTAAGTTGAAGCATATACTTTCTAATAGTGAAAACAACATTAAAACAACAACGCAACAAGGCCACCACCAAACTCTTTGTTTCCACTGAAGACTAAACATGTTGTAAACAGCTACCTATCCGACTCACTATTTGAGAGTTAGATAGATGTTTGCAACATATTTTGCCATCAGTGGAAACGCGGGGTAACACAAAAAGCAAACACATTTTTCACGAGAATTCAATAAGTAGTATGTATTTAGTTAATAATGCTTCTTAAATCAGAACTCATTCACGATTCTTTAATAACATTAATCTTGGGATAGCCAATAAGTATTGCTTTCTTTCTATTACAATACAAACAATAATAAAATTCCTCCATCAATATATTTGGCCGACTCATTTCTTATTAGTTTCTCTTAGTATTAGAAATAATACTTGTTAATAAGAATTTATTTGCTATTACAAGACTTTTTCTGTTACTAGCTAAGTATTGTCAGCGGTTTTGATTGCCTGCCTACTAACTCAGACTATTTACTTGTAAATAGTCTGAGTTAGTGAGTTAGTTATTGTTAATCTACTCATTATAAATTATACAAAAAGTCTTTCTTAAAAGTTAGGCTTAATATCCAGATGCTTACACTTCAGTGCATAAAATAATTATACTTAGGTACCTACTTCGTTTCGCACGGCTTTGTAATACACTGCAGTGCAAGAACAAACTGAACAAACTGTGTCCAGCAATGTAAAGTTCAGTGTTGAAAAACGCATCGATGCGTTGGACAACAACTCGTGGAACGAACTTTCTGGAATATTGTGTACACTGCAGTTGTTTTAGCGCCTAAAGAAAATACTGTGGGAGAAAATTGCGCTGCAATTCGGAACAACTAATTCACTGCGACAGCTTTTGTCACGTATTTATCGTATCTGCTACTGAAAACATCGCCATTCAAGTTACACAACTACGAGACAGGATAACTACGTAGAGGAGGAAAATAAAAGGTACGACTTTGATACAAAAATTACATATGTTTATATTTAGTCATGCTTAAATGCATGCCAAACTACCAAATTCAATATTATCATCGTCATATCACCGCCGGTTTACTGTTGAGCGAAGGCCTATCATAGACTTCCACAACGGCCGGTTATAAGCCGCCTGCATCCAGCGCCTGCCAGCAACTTTTCCAGGTCTTGATGGCGGTCGAGGTGCCCGAGTTGCTTGGTCTCTACTTAAGAACCCTTTTCCCCAGCGACCATCAGTTCTACGAGCCATATACAATTATATCGTTCTGTTTTTTCCAGACAAGGGTTGAGCAATACATATTATGTATACTCAGAGCGTCTTTCTTGATTCCGAGGTCCATTTGCCTTTCTTGCTTAATTTAAGATAGTAGCAGTAGTGCCTGCTGGCGTGTCTAAATGCCAGCATGAATGGGTCGGCACGACCGGGGAAGTACTACTCTTCCAAGGTATATCGACGTCAAGTAGCAGTATGTATAATGTTGCGTGTGTTGCTGTTGAGTGAGGAGCGCGCAAGGCCCAATTCCTCCCTCAGTCCCCTTACTTCTCCTTCTTCCTCCTTCCTTTATTAGGCTCAGCAACGCATCTGCAACTCAATGGCAATGGCTACTTAACATCAGGTAGCTCCCCTGCGCGGTCGCCAAGTAATCCCATTAAAAAAAAAAGGTACAATTCTGTATTTTAATAAACAGCAGTAATATTTCAAATAAGAAGCTACAGCCGGGCGAGCAAATTGAATCACATTCGTTGTCGGACGTTCTATCTAGTTGAATTACGTCTTGTACTGTCTGCGCTAATTATGTATTCTTTGTCGCAAGTGTCGCGACTTCTACTTTTTATTGTTTGTATTTCCCACCTTATTTAAGACGTGACTTCTCTTTTAGCTTTTATTTAAGGCAAAGTTGCCTAGAGAAGAGTAGTTTTTGTAACTATAACTAAAACCTTTGCTATTAAATCGACATAATGAGATAAGAGATTTATGAATCAAAAAGAACATACATGTTCACTTATAGGATAATACAAATCTTATGTTGAGTGTAGTCCACTAACTTACGTGATTTTATAAGTTATTGATTTAAATTTAAATTATAAACAACAGTTAGTGACATAATGTCTTAATTTAGTTTTAAATATATATTAAAGGACGATGTGTTCCTGATATCCGCTGGTAGATTATTATAAAGTTGTACGCCTTCATACTAGAAAATTGTAAAAAAAAAAAAAAAATTAACTTATCGCCGTCCGAGAACCTCACCCTTAAACTTTCGTAATATCGTGTTGGCTGTCAGACAAATATTATTTCGCATCTAACTCATTTCGGGATTTTTATTCTATGATATATTTTCATACATTGTACCCTTTTATGTTGCCTTCGCTCTGTTAGTATGTAAGTTGGATAGGTAGGTATGATGTGTAGGTCGATATTATTTAATCCATGAAGGTCAATCATTCCTTATGATTATCAATTTGTACATTCATCATTATAGTCACGCTATTTGGCTAATTATTTAGTACCTACTAACTACTAACTAGTCGCTGTCATGTCTGCATCCTAGTATGAATAGGTCGGCATGACCGCGGAAACTCCAACAAAATATCGACATTAAGTACCAGTATGTATATTGTTGCGTTTCGATCTGTGAATGTGGAGCGCCGGAGGCCCAATTGCTCTCTAAGTCCCTTTCCTTATACATTTCTCCTTCAGGGTCGGCAACGCATCAGCAACTTCTCCGATGTTGCTGGTATCCATGGGCGACTAACCACTTACCATCAGGTGACTCGTCTGTTCATTTGCCAACGTGTATACTTACACATACACACACACACACACATACCATCACGCCTGTATTCCCCGAAGGGTTAGGCAGAGGTATACTTAGGTACACCCACATTTCGCCGGTGTGTTTAGGCCCCATGTAATAGGGGGCGAGCCTATTGCCATTCACCGGGCACAAATCCAGACTCCGAGCTGCTACTGAGAATTTCATATAAAAACCCAATAACACTTTGCTCGACCTGGGGATCGAACCCAGGACCTCTAGCGTAGCAGTCGCGCTTAGGACCACTAGACTAATGAGGTAGTCATAGGTCCTAGGTTATATTCTCATCATCGTCATCATCATCAATACCCAATGGTAATAAGATATCCCTCTATTACATGGAACCTAAGTTTACCGGCAAACTAGCACATCTCTGCCTCATCCTTTGTGTAATACAGGCGTCCCTAATGGTATGTTTATGTAAGTAAAACACTAAAATTGAATGAAAACAGGAATATAATAAAGAACCAGTTTCGCTTCAATGAGAAATACGGAGCATCTGTTACTCGTTGAACCTAATTTGTGAAAGTCTTGAGAGAAAATTAGGTTTAGGATGTTGCAAGCTTCGAGACGAGACGATGGAAAGCTATTGCGCACTATAGGAAGAATAACGCTTGCTCATTAATATTGTACCTCATGATGTGCTGCAATGAGCTTGTTGACAATCTTATAAATACACTTAATTATGGAAACTGCTAACAAAATTTGAAGAGAATCTATTGAAAA
Source organism: Subacronicta megacephala (assembly GCA_958496365.1). Classification (NCBI taxonomy): domain Eukaryota; kingdom Metazoa; phylum Arthropoda; class Insecta; order Lepidoptera; family Noctuidae; genus Subacronicta; species Subacronicta megacephala. Next base: position 12,447,072 of record OY292523.1, on the reverse strand, counting down.
TTGCGAAATACTGTTGATGAATGACGTTTCGCATGCTCTCTCCATCAATAATGGGACTGAAATGTTCTTATTATAGAATAAAAGATCCTTAAATAAATAAAGCTTAAAAAGACAACATAATAAAATTGTAACTGGCTTATGTCTGTACAAGTAGTATAAGAGCCTGAAAAACAATTACCTTTATCATATTTGTTTGTCTGTACGTTTGTTGTACGCGCATCACGCCAAAAAGACTGCACCAATTTGGATGTGGTTTCCACAGTTATATTGATAAGTGCATGTTTTATCTGATGTCACCTAAAATCCATAGTAGGTTAATACTTTTGAGGCGTGGGTAAATCTGCTGGAAACTGCTAGAAGGAAAATAAAGCTTATGCAAAGTCCTATTCAACCAATCTTAGGTATAATTCCATCTACACGACCTCTATAAAACTTTCACGACTATCAAACCCAAACTCATTCGTTATCAACCATAACAGTATTAAGTAGAAACCACCAAACATATTACAAAGCACGCATGTACTTCAAACTAGTTCGCCGAAGTTCGGAACTTCGGTAAAACTGTAATAGGGGTATAAATTCTGTAACGCCATTAGCTGGCGCCACCAACTAAATTAAACTGGCATTTTTGTTCAAAACTCTAACGGGAATGAGTTAAGCTCGTCACACACATAGCTATAATTATATTAGATACTTATTATATACCTAAATGCTAACTGCTTATTTTTTATTATATTTTAGCATTAAATAATGCGAAATTAAATTAATAAATTACTACACAATTTTATTCTTAATTCACTTATCTCAACTTTGCTAAAACGGAAATAACAGCGAAATGTGTAGATTGTTTTACATGGTGTTAAAAGGACGTCGTCTGAAGACGTAAAAATGTGGAAGAGAAATTCGACATCACAGCCAGCGTTCATCATGTCATTGTCACAAAATAAATATTTTGTATATACTCATTATAAAACACATATTAAATGATGTCAGAATACTTTAACACCATGTAAAACAATTTACAAATTCCGCTCTTATTTCTGTTTTAGCAAAGTGGAGATAAGTGAATTAAGAATAAAATTGTGTTGAGTAAACAACGAATTGCAATCCAGAACGCTGAACATCTAGAATGTTTGCCAACCCTGCTTTAAGCTTCAGTTGCCGCCTCCCGAACTAACTCAAGCACTTTGCAAAGTCACAAATGAAGTTGCCGTGTACAGCAAATGAATAAGTAAACGCAGTAATGGCGCCAAGGTGCAGTCCGATTTAGTGAAGAGAAAGATTCTCGTTGCTTTTCAGTAGAGACAGAGGAAGCTGATGTGTTTTGTTGCAACTGCTTCATTACTCTTGTGGTCATAAGCGCTACTGCTACGCTAGAATCGAGCAGTGTTCTTGGGTGTTCTTTTTTAAATTCTCGATAGCAGCTTGGAGTTTAGATTTGTGCCTGATAATTGGTGATGAACTTATCCCTAAACTGTAACCTCTACTGACGCTTAACTAATGAGCGTTTTTTAATATCTCATTGCATACTTAATGCTTTGACATAATCTGGAACATAATCACGTATACTCGTATTCGACCATAAAATCCTAACTTTACTCTGTTTAAAAAAAACTTTTTATAATCTATCTCCCTCTTCAATCGAACAATAAACTCGCGTTAAACCATTTCACAGAGAAACGAACCGTCAACTGCCACCAAAAAATAATCGTCATGAATTTAAAAGAGGGCACCAAATTGATGGTAGTATTAAAGATAATAAATCGACGCTCCGGCTACCTTTTACGTTGTTAGGTAAATACTGCGATGGACGAGGTCGTAGCGATGGCTATGCGAGGGAGGAGCGAGAGATAAACGAGGTTGAAAAGTTAAGTAATTATTGAATTCTCGAATGAGGGAGTACAGTATCGCCAGCATTGTTATACTGGCGATACAGTCATATACCTTAAATTATACCTTATATTACCCTATACCTTAGATACCTTAAATGCATATTGTGAAGAAGAACCAGTTGGTTCTTCACAGTAGACATTTAAGGTAATTAATCAAATATTTAAGATATTAAATTTCTGGCTTATTGTAGTCTCAATATTAGTACTAGCAAATAATGAGGAGTAACGAGACAGTTATAATATATTATTTAGTAATAAGGATCTTTCCACGCACACTATAATACGTGTTTTGTCGTGGAGTTGTGGAAAACAGCCCACTCTACCATATCATACCATACCAGGCCCAACATAACCCATCAAATATATTTGGGCATTAGTTTTTTTACGACTTAATAATCATTCAATTCATTTTTTTTAATCGATTTTTCTGGAAGTAGTCTACTCAAATCTGCTGAGGCTGTTTGTTTGGCCATATCAAGAATGTGCGGCTTTTCAAGACTGCCTGTATTGTTACAACAATACCGACAATTATGTTTGAACTTTTAAAGAGATTATGATCCTCTCAGTTAGTTTTGGCGTATGATGTCATCCATTAATGCAGTCGCCAATTAGTACTTACAATCACCTTCCAAAAAAAATATATTTTGAATCGGTTTATCCATTCGGGAGCTACGATGCCACAGACAGACACACACACACACACACTCACACACATACTTACACACACACACAGACACACACACACACACACACAGACACACACACACACAGACACACACACACACAGTAACGTCAAACTTATAACACCGAGTCGTTTTTGCGTCGGTCATTTAGTTTTTACAACAAATTGACAGTTTTTATTTTTGCCCGGCCTTTTACAGCCAATACTTTCGCCTTATATGGTACACACCGGCGAACTGTGTTTATCAGTACTTCGCCTACCGTTGATTGTGTGTATGTTTACCTCTCAGCTTCATATCCTTTGTATCACACGTAGGATTTACATACCTACGATTCTATATGCCAAGTATGAATATGGTAATTCACGCTTTATTACCAGGCCTTAGGTATTAAAATTCCTTTTCCTCATTCGTGCAGCGCTTTTTTCGCTTTTATGCGGAAATGCCTTTTATTATTGTCCTCTATTGAGCTCACTCCAGGTGAGTTAACATGTTTACCTTTAAGATAGGTAGGCAGACCAATAACATTCTACTGTATATTGTTAAAAAGGTGTTTTTCCAACATACATAATAAAATATCTTTGGTTATTGTTTTTATCTTATTCTACGTAAAATAAAAACAGTGATATTAATGATTTTTCGCGCATATCTCGGGAGTTATATTAAGTATTTAGGACCGTTGACCGTCCCGAGGGTCGTAAATATTGTTTTTTCTACTGTGACTATATTTTTTTCTTGTCAGGGAAATAAATTATTGTTTCTAGTATTTATTTATTTTCGTCGCTACCAAAGACATACAGTTTTAACCTTTTGAACGCCAGAGTATAAACGTATCGCCGGTCCCCCTGACGCCAGGCCACTTTTTCTGTCAAATGACCTTCATAAATGAAAACACACTAAAGTAATGATTAAATTGTTTATTTCATAATATGGTGCGACGTATATTTTGTCATATATTTGTGACAATGGCGTTCAAAAGGTTAATAAAAACTTAGTGTGAACAGTTGGTAGGCACCTAAGTGCTCCTAAAAGCTTGTAACGGAAAAGAAAAATACATTATGTTTTTAACCCCCTACACAAAAACGACGGAGTGTTAATAAGTTTGATGTTTCTGTGGCATCGTAGCTCCCTAACGGATGAAATGCTATTGATTTTTTTTGTTTGAAAGGTCAACTAGTCGGAATTGTTTTTAGTTTTTTGATGAAAATCGGTCGAAATATAATGTCGGGTGCTTTTTAATTTTTAATTTATAGTTATTTTACTAGGTACCATTTTACCATATAACATTTATCCTAAACTAATAACAATTAAAATACTATACCATACGAAGATGGATTTATAAGTAGGTACTTATACGTATAATTTGCACGAGATTTCTATAAATGAAGTAGTTGAAGGTAGGTAATAATTGAGCATAACCATCATGGAAATATTTCAAAAATATTTGGGATGACATGAATAACAAAAAGAGGTGTACTGCTTTGTTTCTTGATATGTCAAAAGCTTTTGACTGTGTGAAATATGACATACTTTTGAAACAATTAGACAACATTGGTATCAGAGGCTTAGGTCAAAAATTAATTGAATCTTACCTTAAAGACAGAGAACAAGCCACAGTTATTGAAACTTATAATAAATCTACTAAAGCGATAGTTTCTGTACAGTCAGACTTTGAAAAAGTGTTACTAGGCGTACCTCAAGGAAGCATTTTGGGTCCTTTATTATTTTTAATCTACGTAAATGATCTTCCAAATATAATAAACCACTTATGCGTCATGTATGCTGATGATGCAACAATTTTTATATGCAATGATAATTTAAATGAAATAGAATACAAGGCAGAAGTTAGTAATACATTAAAAACTGTAACTACATGGCTAAAAGAAATAAATTTAAAAGTAAACCTCAATAAAACTAAACTAATGCAATTCAGAAATTATAAGACGAAACCAAAACCGTTAAACATTTACGAAACAAATACAGAAATAGAAGAGGTAGAACAAATTAATTTTCTGGGTGTCACAATAGATTATCATTTAAACTGGAAGGGTCATATAGAAAAAATTAACAAAAAGTTATCAAGTTACTGTTATGCCTTATCTATACTTATAGAAACAACTTCTATAGATACAGCGAAATCAGCTTACTTTGGAAATGTATATCCACTGTTAATGTATGGAGTCATATACTGGGGTAATTCGTGTGAAATACAATCTACATTCGTTCTTCAAAAAAAATGTCTTCGTATTTCGTTCTACAATATGCAAAACACCGAATCACTGAGGTCAGTTTTTAGAGAGAAGGGTTACCTTACACTTACTGGCATTTATATTTTGGAGTTGTGTTTATTTGTCAAAAATAACACCCAGTTCTTTAATCTCAAAAGCTCATCTAAACCAAATGTACGCAATAAATATAAATATAACCTAAATCTACCACAAATAAATAATATGATATATTATATAAGCACCTACATAACAGCAATACGAGTCTTCAATCACTTACCAGTAGAAATTAAAGAACTGGATGGTAAATCGTTTAAAAATGCTTTAAAAAAATTTCTAACTAAAAATGTGTTTTATAATTTGAACGAATACTTTGTGAATAATTAAGAACATTAATATATATATTAGTTATTATTATAATTGCTACACCCGATTGGGTTGGCTGTTGAGACTTATTATATTTCGTATAACGCCGTTGTTTGTACACAGTTTGAGCAATAAATATCTTTGTCTTTGTCTTTGGATATCTAAGTACGTACAATAGTCTTATAAGAAATTAATGTCAAATCAATAAAAATAAGAGGACATTCTTAAAGTTAAAAAAAAATCTTCCATTTTTTTAAATGTCACTAATTATTTAAATAAATTTTTAATTTAATTAAAATAAGACAGCTACATTCCTGCTCGCGGTAGTACTAATGCCTTATAGGATTAACCGTATTAATTGGAACGCAACGGGCAAATTGCGTGAAACATCAAAATTTGTTCAGCTGTGTGCCTTTGTTGGCACAAAAAAGGTTGTAAACAAAGCAATAATTTGCATTATTAAGCACAATTCATGCAAATATTTTGCTTGATTCGTATTTTATCGTTGAATCTATATTTTATATAAATAAAGATAAAATAGTGTGCCAGGATCGTAGCAAGTGGAAATCTATAGTCTCTGCCTACCCTCATGGGAGTGACGATATGTATGTATGTAAAGATAAAATCATTAATTTCAATCCGCAATAATATATGGGCAATGGTCGAAATGCTAGTTTATTCTACGGTTTCAACTTTCCCCATTTTTCCCTAACTTCATAATTATACTTATACATTTACTGTCTTGCCTTATTGCGCTAATGGTTATAAACGTAGCTGCACAGCGTGAATTTCCTGATTCGATTCCCTAGTCGAGCAATATGTTATTGGGTTTTCCCATTAGGAAATTTACAGAAGCAACTCGGAGTTTGTTCTCTTATCAGTTACGCTCACCCTGGGTCTTAATACCGGTGAACTGCGGACGTCAGAACATCTACTTATCACTTCGAAGACACAGGCGTGATTGTATATAAAAATATTTATTTTGCATGCCTTGCATAGAGACGGGTTTGTTGGCAATGGCTTTTAGAAACCTCATTTATTATCGAGATAAGCAACGAATTTTATTGTCACGTCAGCGTTGCATTTCCAATCATTCTTCTTAACTTGGAGAGATGCCAGACCACGGTTTCCAAACGAATATATTACATTCTGTAATGGGGTACCTACTTGCGTAAATACCCTCTAGCAACTAGCAACCGTAGTAATCAAGAACATTAAAAATTAAATTTTATTATTAATTGTAATACAAGAGCGAAGACCTTGTGTAAATTCGGTGTTCCCGGAGTTACAAACCTGATTATATATAGTTTTGATCCCATAGTCCTTTGAAAATGGGATCAAAAATATATAGAATCAGGTTTCTAGTTGAGCGACCCATGAGCGATCTAATCGCATTTTAGTACATTTTTGTTTCGCTCTAAGACATAATTCGAATCTTGCTACGCTATATTCGGCTGTAAGTCTAACCAGGTAATCAGTAAATCAGCACTTTCATCATCAACCCATTTACTGTCCATCTCCGGGGCACGAGTTCCTGCTACTCAAAATAGGAGAAATTGGGCTATATTCACAAACACGTTAGCCTAGAACAGGTTGGTAAACTTCATAAGTACTTCGCCTTCGAGAAAGGGATGCAAGCCGTTTAAAAAATTCAGTTTCCGAAAAGTGAGTTGTGGATTCAAACTCGAAATCTTTGACTTGACAATCCAATGGTCACATTAGACTATCATCACGGCTGGGCAACCAGTAACTAATAACACAAAATTTAAACCACTTCCAAATAAAACAAAGAAAATACATTACGTTTAAATTAAATTCTCTACAGTTTAATTTGAAGCTCAGAAATTTGTTCTACAAATTAATGGTAACATAGGTACCTACTTAACTATGTGCTCAAAACCTCAATTCATTTTAGCCAGCGTTCCCGGAATATCTGTACAGTATACAAATCTAGACTAAGATACAAATGCTGGAGATTTCTCCGGAAATGGAATGTTCAAGAAATATTTTCATTGTGAACTTGTTTACCTGAACGACGCAAATTGAAAATGTTTTTATTGAAAACAGTTTGTTGTGTGCGCGGTTCAGAATAAATTGTGTTTTTGAATTTTATTGTTAAGGAAAGAAATTGGTTTGTAAGTCAGAGATACATTCACGCCTGTACTCCCGAAGGGTTAGGCCGAGGTGTACTTATGTACACCCAGGTATGTTTTCAGGTTTAATGAAGGAGCGAGCCTATTGCCATCATCCGTGCACAAATTACCCAGAAAACCTCAATGACACTGGCACAATCGGCACGCTGAGAATCCAATAGAACGATATAATAACATTAGAATTTGTTGGGCACAACAGCCTTTTCTATTTTATCAATTCGGTTGTTTATATTTTTTTTGTATTACGGAAACTTCTCATGGGTCATCTGTCAACTGGGCAGGCGGTATGACATATCGATCGGACTCCTAGTGACAATAAAACGAGCGCCTGCCTTAATCACGTAGGTAAGTACTTAGGTACCTACCTAATACCCAGGCGCATCAAAATTTGTCAGAATGTATAATTCGACTGCAACATGAAACTGTATAGTCATTATTGTCTGTTTTCGCTGCGCGCTGTTCATTCCACCGATATCCAATCAAAACAAACAATTTTGTCGAATTGTTTCCGAACAAATAGTGCTGCAAATTGCTGTTGTGCAAATGTTTATTATAAAACGATGAAAAAATAATGTTTACGAATGTTTAATGTTAATATACAATGTATTTTGTATGAGGTGCAAAAAAAGGTTTGTTTGTTTATTTGTTACGATGACCATCTAATATTATGCACCATCAATTTTATTCGAATAGCGTGTGTATTTTTTGTTAATTTCAGCGGATTTAGTAGGTTTTTAGATAACGCTGTGGCATGTCCCTGCTGAAAGATCTTCTAAATAAATAAAGAGTAAAAAAGAGTTCTTTTAATAACCTTTAATTGGCGCAAACATTAATATATAGGCTAGATAGATATATAAAGCTTAAACATTAGGTAAGTAGATACGCCCATTGCAAACGATGTAAATGTAAAGATTGGGTGTAAAATAAAATGTTGACCTATACTTTTTTTGTTACTTACCAAGTTTGTTAACCAATGTAACAATGTTACTTAATTGCACCATTTAATTACAAAATATCAAATAATTCCAATAAGAACCCAAGTTACTACAAAAGGTTTCACAAATAAAATTATCTCTACTATTGTATTATTTACCAAATAATATTTACTCAGCTGTCCACACACATGCCGTTTTAATTTACTGTAGTAATACTAGAAAATCTCTAAGTTTTGAGGACGAGATGGAATTTAATTGAGGCAGAGGAAAGCAATGAGGAAAGTTGTCGTGGCCATATACAGCATACATTATTCAGTGAGTCCATTTCGCGAGTGAGGGCCACAAAGTTAGCGAGACGCTGAATTATTTTATTTGAAAATTCTGCGCGTTTTTTTTTTCTTTTAAAAAAGCTTACTAGTAATCTTGTCAACACCTCGTACTAAGCTAAATGTTTGTATTACGAGTGGGTTCACGTCGATAGTTCAATGGGTGAGTTTTGAACCGGCACCCACATGATCGCAAGTCCGAAGCCCTAGCCCTACCGGCTACCGCCGCACTAAGATGATGAAAATGTTTTTCTTATTATTGCACTGCATTGGGGAATACAATTATATTATAGAATACAATATTAATTATCAGGCAACGTAAAAAAATGTAAGAATCATATGTTGCAGCATGTTCATAGTGACGCTGTCTGGAGACAGGCCACAATTTAAAATTACTCGTGGAGGTTCAAAAGGAATTGAAAATTCATTCTTAGTAATTACGAGTACCTACAGGGTGAAATGGCGCACATTGGGGGAAGCCTACGTCCAGCAGTGAACGTATGTATGCTGATAATGATGACGATGACAAGAATGAACATGGGAAACTATATTTGTAAACTAAGTGATGAAAAATTTGTTATCACACACAAAACAATAGATTTTTTTGTACACAGAGCTTGGAACTAGCTAGACATTTCAAGTCTATCCTGAGAGGATTCAGTCAACATCTAGGAACTCAAATTCTGTTAAACAAACCGTTGGTTTCAAGGCCCCAAAACTCAAAAGGTGGTAGAAATGCAGGTCTCCGTTCTGGCCTAACCAATTGTACGGTGAATAAGCATTTCAATTTAGCTGAGGCGGACTAGCCCCGACAACTTTTGGTACTCAGATTTCTATTAGGGGTTGGAACAGGTTCTATTAATGTATGGGACGTGAAGGGGTTTTGATTTTTCTTACAATTAACTGTAGCAGACGAGCATGTGGCCCACCTGCTGGTTGGTTGGTTGGTTCTCTTAGAAATATTTAAGCAATGTGGAAAAAAACACAACTGCTGCCTAAAGATAAAGATGTATTTATTTGTCAAAACATGTGTGCTATAAAAAAGATGTTACTTAAAGACATAAAGTACCAACATGTTCTGCCATATCTAGCGTACAAATCCGTATGATTACAGAATTACAATTTATTAAAAATCTACCTTTAGAAAAGTGAGGGAAAGGAGAAGGAAGGGAATTGAGAAACGAACGATATGCATAAGCATACGGCTATATACCAGCGATACCTTTCGTACTATTACCCCGGTCGTGCCAATCCATTCAACACCAAAGCCACTGCTATCGCGATTAATTCAAAAATAGAACTTTATTCGTGTGAAATATACTGCAGAGTAATTTAACGAATTGCGGCCTTGGTGTATCATCACGCGCTTTAATAATTAAGGTAAATATCGAGAGGAAACATTCTACCTGAGAGATTTTCTCTCAGGCTTGTGAAGTCTGCCAACTTCAGTACTTAGGCCAGCGTTGTGGACGTCATCCCTCTCATTCTGAGAGGAGACCCGTGCCTTGCAATGGGACAGTAAGATGGGTTGATGATTATTTTCAAGATATTTTACTTCAAAATATTTTTTTTGGTAATATCGCGATTACTAGTGCCATGAACTTTGAATGTGTTAAGAACCTACAAATTGAAAAAAAAAAAAACATTAAAATTTGAATTTGGCTTTTCAAGAGAACTTTTTTGTCTATACTTTCGTATTCAGAAGAACCTATAGGTAGGTAGCATTACATAGCAACCTAAAGTACCTGCCTATGGGTAGGTAGATATTGCAGCCTTAATATAAAATAGTTTAGGTTAAGTACCCACTCACATTGACCATATAAATAATGTAGGTACCACGTGGTTTTGACATACTTAAATATCAAGTTATAGAACATTATTCCACTCTCATCCCAAGTATTTATCAAAACGGGATTTATGGAAATTCAGCCCTTTCATTTGAAACGAAGGCGACGGTGACGTTTTAAAAGAAAATATTTACTTAAAAATATGAAACATTTAGAAGGTAGGAGATGAAAGACAAAGGGGAAAATACACAAAAGGCTCAAACGAAAGACGACCCATTTTCAAAACGTATTTCAAAGAACCTCCCTGTATCTAAATCCGCACGGTTTACTGCGCGTTCACACTTGACGAGTTAAATACTTTTCTTTTTAAATCAGATCTTCCATAAAAATGTGTATTTTGTAGAAAAGATACTTGCTCCCCTTACCTTTTTATATAGAAGTGACAGCAGTCAGCATCAGATAATCTTGCTATACAAACTGTTCCAAATTATCTGAACAAACTAGTTTCTAACACTTACGCGAATATTAGACACTGAAATAAAACTCCTTTTTAGGGTTTTTGTCGCGTTATATTGATATTATTTACTTCTAGATTTTCGGATCCTTTACAGCATCCATGGTCACGGGTAAACTGAGGTGTTGGTCGTCCTTATGTCAAAATTAACAACAGCTACCCTACATTTTGTTTATTAATTATTATTTGAACCGGTCACGCAGAATGAGCTCACCGTATCCTTAGGTCTCGCAGTCTTGTGCTTGGATTTAGATTTAATGGAATCTATGATGGGGTTCCAAGCAGATCGGAAGACCCAACTACCTATGTTCTCTATTGAAATTTGGATGTTTTTTAATTTCAATAGCCTTGCGAATCTTCAGGTAAGAATCGGTTTTCTTTTGCAAGGACTCGTGGTTTATCAAATCTGATGTAGTGCTGGGCCTTGTCAAGTGTATGTTCACAAACTGCTGACTTCCTGGAACGGCGGTGTTTGAGATCGGCGATTTGTTGTTTTACGCGGGTCTCTCATACATAGGCCAAACTAAAAGAAGCAGACGGTGCCTTTTTTAGTTTGGCCTATGTATGAGAGACCGTAATCACAATCAAGCTTGTATACTCTTGCATCTTGTAGAGGTATTTGGCACATGACAGGTGGTAGGAACTGACTAATCTTCTTTAGTAGCTTGAAGTAAGTTTTTATTGAAGCGCGCTTCAAGATAACCATGGTTGCTGTAAAGGATACGAAACGTCGGGAATTATATAATATAACTATAATTATGTTCAGCAAAAATATATTTTTTCCAACCATTTTCGCCTGAACACCGCCTTATTGGAGACTTCAGGCGCCGAGATAAGTATGCGCGAACGTGCTTCACATTACATGACATTTGGGTGGCGAACGAGCGTTCTACCACTTACTAACGCGTTTAGTGACGTCATTGAGTGTTCGTACATCGTCATCGTTTTATTTGTGCCAGTTTTGTTGGCAGCTGCAGTAATAAGGTTATTAATTTAATATAATAATGGTGTCGTCGTCATCATCTTCTTCCTGATCTTTCCCCAATTTGCGCAGCATGTGCATTCATCCCTGTTAGTCGTCATCTAATCATTCAATTCCTTTTCCAAAATATCTGACTTAACACAATCCATCCATATTTTCTATGGTCTCCCTCTACCCCTTCTTTCTTCCACATTCACATTCATAACTCTTTGAGTCACACGAGTTTCATCCCTCCTCATCACGAGCCCATACCATGGCAAACCAATTCCCTTTAAATTTTTTTGGCATCACTTTCAATATAGTGTGTGGCGTCTTTTATAGAAAATTATATTTTGGTACACACGCTACGCGTCAAGCTATACAAAACCAGTTTAGGCAGGCCTCCTATTGTAAAGGGTTTTCGTACCATTCAACGCTAGTCTATACTGGTATTGTATAGCTTGATGTGTAGCTCAAAATACAAAGAGAAAAACGTGTTTTAAAAATAAGAAAACCTGCATGCGTAGTGACAGGATCGAATGATCCGCCTGTCTAAATAAAATTGATCCCCTGTAAAATTGGCACTAAACTGTCTCCGTATGACCCGTCTATCGCAAGTAATATTTAAATGTCTTTGATTGCACAGGACAATATATAAATCAAAGAATGGACCAATGGGTCTTATCGCTGACAGAGATCTGTTCCAGCGAGCTCTTGAGAAAAAAAGATGATAAGTACTTCCCTTCAAAGAAACGGTAATAGCCTAGTAATAGTGGTGGTCACCCGCCGTCATTGCAGGTGCTGTAATGAAAGAATTAAAAACAAAAAAAATGCTGCATCGGCCGGGAATCGAACCCGGGCCGCCCGCGTGGCAGGCGAGCATTCTACCACTGAACCACCGATGCTTCGCACTTTACAAGAAAATGTAGAGCCAGTTAAAGAGTAGATTTATGTAAAGTGCACGGAGAGTAAAGAGTATACCACGGCGCTTTTTGAAATATTAATAATAGCATGAAGAAAATGATTACTTAAGAATCAGCCAATTTTAATATTGAAATGTGATCAAGCATCTGAAAGTCAAGATATCTAACTAATTACTAAACTATTCGTACTTTACGAATATAATTCATACAAGGTTAATAATGTACTTAGTTGAATCGGCTTAAATTAGGGACTCTGGTAACCCAATATAAACCAAATTAAAAAAAAATATATATTTTTACGAGTAGGTAAAAAATAATTGCATCGGCCGGGAATCGAACCCGGGCCGCCCGCGTGGCAGGCGAGCATTCTACCACTGAACCACCGATGCTTGATATATACACATTTAAAATACATATCACAAAGCATGGAAACGTTCAGATAAAAGTAAAAGTGAAGATGTCTGCGCAAGAGCACCTCTCACATCGATTTGACCTCGTTACTATTTTTTGCTTATCTACATAAATATAGTAAATGGAAGAGGTTGTTTGTTTGAACGCACTAATCTCTGGAAATACGGTTACGATTTCAAACCATTTATTACCAAAGATTACTTTATAAAAAAAATATGTAGCCTCTTTTGTGTCCCACTGCTGGGCAAATTCCTCCCCTAATGCCAATGCCACTTTGTGGAAATAAATACGTAAATATTCTAATTATAAACTACATTAAATGTCCAGAAGCAGCGCGTCGAAAAAAAAGTTCTATATTATTAAAATTAAATAATTATATATGTACTAGCTTTTACCCGCGACTTCGTCCGCGTGGAATAGTTTTTCCCCAATCCCGTGGGAATTTCCCAAAATATCGTTATAATTTAAAGCCTATATGTTATTCTGCTGTACAAACAATAATACTGTAAAGTTTCATCAAAATCCGCTCAGTAGTTTTTGCGTGAAAGAGTAACAAACATCCATCCATCCATCCATCCTCACAAACTTTCACATTTATAATATTAGTAGGATAGGATAGTAGGAAGTAGGATTAGTAGGATAGGAAGTAGGATTTAATCAATACCAGTTGCATTTGAATAAATATTTTTGTGTGTTGATAGCCCAATTCTTAATTAGAGTTTTAGGCTATTTAACATCACGATCACTTAGAGGCTAAGTAGCGCCGGTATATAAAAATACAGCGTGTCCATGAAATCGAAACCATGCTTATATGGATGCAAGAGGGTAATATTTATATTCTATCACAAAAAAAATTTCGGAAAACTTATCCATTTTAGAGTTCTAATTGCTTAAAGTTGTTACTTACTATCACGATAATTTCACATTAGATCAGCTGAAATCTGAAACCTAAAAGATATGATATTTTTAGTTCTAAATGTTGTATGAAAATGTTGCCTCAACTCAAACCTGCTAAGTATGGTCCTTTCTTCTAAAGTCATGTTCATATATTGCCCTACATTGTAAAACTCACATATCTAATAAAATGTCTGTTAGGTTTTTCTTCTTAGAGGTCCTCAGTTAGAAAATGTCGACGACATCTTGTAAAAAGACATTAAAACAATGACTTCCTCAGTTGATTCCTCCCTCAGTCCTCTTCCTTCTCCTTGGCTCCGCCACACCCGCAACTCCTTTGGTTATGCAGATGTCTATGGGCGGCGATGACTACTTACCAGGTACGTCAGGTAGCTCAACAGCTCGTTTGCGGAGTTATCCCATAAAAAAAAATGTCTTTAAAATATCTATTTACAAAAATAAATGGATTCGAGATGACCCTACTCACTTTATATACGTACAAGTTAATAAACCAATGGATGACGTAACGTAGGACAGTATTAAGGTTGCACGTGACTCGTCGGACATTTATTTATTAAAGGGATCAATATGGACGCTACATTCGTTCAACCCGGTCTGCGTTTAAATTTATTTATATTGGAATACACAGCGCTTTAGCACGTTTATGTCTATAAGCATTTATTACGCTGTGGCTTTTCATTGTTGACTTTATTTCAATGACTAAATTTGTTATTATACAAAGATGGTAAAAAAGCATACGCGCCATCTGATGGTAAGCGACAACCGCAGCCTATAGACGCTAGCAACACTACTATCATTAATCTTCAGACACCCATTGTCCAGTAATGTTCACATTACGACCCCAAACGAACTCAAGCATCCTCTCTCTCTCTCTTCCATTTAAGAGCTCAGCTCTAGTCAGTGGATCACGGTTCTCTATTCTCTGATCGTATTCTATGATTATTTTTGATCTCTTGATACGATTCTACTCCCACTTTTTACTCCGCTTCTCTATCACAACATAGTATAAAAAGTCGCTTCCCGCTGTCTGTCTGCCCTATGTATGCTTAGGTCTTTAAAACTACGCAACGTATTTTGATGCGGTTTTTTTAATAGATCGAGTGATTCAAAAGGAAGGTTTATATGCATAATACAAACATATAGTACAGAAAAGTCAACAAAACACGCAGGCGAAGCCGTGGGCGGAAAGCTAGTGTTCAATTGAACTTTTTTTGAGTCTTCACCTTCCTGGTCTTCTTTAATTTTTGCCTTTTAAAATTGGCTTATAAAGTTGTCATGATCCATGATCCTACCTTAAAATAAAATAATGCGTATGATGTAAGATCAAATGTATTCAATCTATCTTGACCAATAGAAAGCATAAGATCATCAGCCTTCTAACCTTTTCCCAACTATGCTGAAGTATCCTTTGCACCTTAGGAGACGCGGCTGGTTTACACGAAGCAACTGCTATCAGCCTCTGCAAATATCTGGGCAATACCCCAGATATTAAGGATAACTATCGGGTTTTTTGAGCTTCTGACTACCAGTAATAATTGTCATATGTCAGTCTATGTCTGCCGGATGTGTCTCAAACTCGTCGTAACTTGAAATTCCAACCTTCATATTTTTTTTATTATTTTTTTATTCATGATAGGCGTACGCTTGACCGCCAGTTCGCCTGATGTTAAGCGATACTGCGATCTACGATGGAGCGCGCTTGCCTAGGAGGAACCGATTCACTCGTGATTTAAAGACCCCCAGATTATAGCTATCGGGGAAGACCCACTCGGGAAGCTCATTCCACACTTCAGCGGTACACATGATAAAAGTGGACTTAAAGCGTTTCATTCGGGTTTTTTGGATGTCCACCATGAACCGATGTCGCTTTTTTGTGCTTCTGGTCGTCCGATAGAAGAACGGGTACGGTATATAAAAATACCCACAACTATTTTCCGAGATACAGCACTCAATCCAATTTCACATACTAGCAAAATGTATAATTAGTACATTCAAACCAACGCACGACTAGAGATATAAATATCTGGTCTGAAAACACTGAATCTTATTAAACCTAGATAAAAATATGTTTTTCTTAGAACTAGACATTACAGATATTTTCTAGTTATTAAGTTTAATCCAATAATCTGTTTTTATGAAAAATAGGTTATTACTAGGTTTATGTATTATTAGTTGAAGATATTAAGAAAGATTTATAAAAAAAAGAATTATCAAAAATAAATGCATCGGCCGGGAATCGAACCCGGGCCGATGCAATATATATTTTTTTGCAAATTTTTTTTTTTTTTTTCACATATAGAGTATAAAAGTTCAAACTAGCACCCTAGCAATAGTCTTGGTGAAACCGATTTTTTTGTTATCACAAATAGACGCTTGACCCCAACTTCCCTTATGTTTAGCAACGAAGAGGTCTACGATGGAGCGCGCTTGCCCAAAAGATACCTATTCACTCTCGTCTTCAACACACCCAAATTGTAGGTCTCGGGGAATAAAGGTTCGGGCAGCGAGTTCCAAAATAGAGCAGTACGCACTATAAATGTAGAGGCAAAACGCTTCGTGCGAGATTTAGGCACTTCCACAAGGGCTACGCCGTAGCCCTGCTCGTCCGATAGTGGAACGGGGATGGTGGATCTATTTCATGTAGTTCCGATGCACACTCTCCGAAATGTAAGGTAAAAGACGGAAAGACATGCAACTTTGCGCCGATGCTCAAGGCTAAAATGTCAAAAGGCTTAAGAGGGACTGGGACCAACAACACTAAGTTCTTGATCAGTAACAAGTCCTAATGTAATAAGAGACAGCTTCATCACTGGAGAAAGAGTTTTCTCCTGTCAATGAACCCCCACATCAATTCTGTTATGGGCTTGTAAAGCCGATCTTATGATGTTTGAATGTAAAGAAAATAAGTACCTATGTTAACCATATTCTGGACAATGACATGCATACAATCACGCCTATATTCCTAGAAGGGTAAAGAAAGAAAGAAAGATTTATTTAGCCAATAGCACAGGAGACAGTACATACGAATGAATTTTTAATTAATATATCAGTTACAGATAAGGCAAAGGTTTACCAATATACAATAATACACCCACATTTCGCAAGTATGTTTAAGTCCCAGTAGTTTAATACAAATTAATTAATTGTAAGTAAGTATTTATAATTACGGCAGTACACTAGCGCGGTGGACTATAGCCTGATCCCTCTCGTTCTGAGAGGAGACCCGTGCCCAGCAGTGGGACATTAAATGAATTGATTATGATGATGATTTATAGTTATAGTATAAGGTACTTAGGTATATCTAATTAGTTGCTATATATTTAACGCCTACCTAACACCATCTAGCTTAAAAAAAATTATGTAAAACATTTTTTTTTTTTTTTTTTTATACCATCACGCCTATATTCCCCGAAGGGTTAGGCAGAGGTGTACTTAATGTACACCCACAGTTCGCCGGTATGTTTGGGTCCCATGTAATAGGGGGCGAGCCTATTGCCATTCACCGGGCACAAATCCAGACTCCGAGCTGCTACTGAGAATTTCATAGAAAAACTCAATAACACTTTGCTCGACCTGGGGATCGAACCCAAGACCTCTAGCGTAGCAGTCGCGATTGGGACCACTAGACCAACGAGGCAGTCTGTAAAACATTGACTTGTAAAAGTATCTTGAAGGATTTATATACAGAAAAAAAATTCATTTGTCATGAGTAATTTTAGATAATACGTTACAAACAGAAAAACAACGTAAAAAAATAAATAAAAGGTATCACATTACAGGTAAGGGACGAGACGGAAAAATTAAATGTAAATGAGTGCGGCAAGCCATAAAATTATAATTTTAATTAATTCCTTACGCCACAATTTCTTATTGCGACAGAAATATGGTAATTCGGGACACTTCCAGCTCACCCTTAGGTAAATTATATGTAGCTATCTACAAATGATAATCGTCATCAACCCATATACAGTACCATTGTTGGGAACTGGTCCCCCTCAGAAGTTAAGGCTATATATAGTTCACCGCGCAAATCTACTGCGCGTTGCTACACTTCACACGTCGTCGAGAAAAACTCTCAGGCATGCAGGTTTCGGTGCAGTGATAACCTAGTGATATGACCATTGGACTGCCAAGTCAAAGGTCTCGAGTTCGAATCCAAGGCACGCACCTCTGACTTTTCGAAGTCAAGTGCGTATTAATAATTAATTATCACGCGCTTAAACGGTGAAGGAAAACATCGTGAGGACACCTGCATGCCTGAGAGATTTTCTTGACGGCGTGTGAAGTCTGCCAACCCGCAGTAGGCTAGCGTGGCGGACTATAGCCTTATCCCTCTCGTACTGAGAGGAGACCCTTGCCCACCAGTGGGACAATGTACTGGGTTGATGATGATGATGATGATGCAGGTTTCTGGGAAAGAACAAGACTTACTTAGTGCAGCAATAAGACCTAATATTGCAAATATTCACTGGCTAAGTGGCTACACTACCTCCAACACGCAAACCCTAAAATAATGATAGACAACCATCCATTACTAAAAGGCAGAATATTTGTCTGGGCTCCAGAGACACATCAGCTCAAAACCTACAACAGTCCTAAAATATTATAGTAATTGTTTTAAAGTCCAAAAACAATTACTGCATCGGCCGGGAATCGAACCCGGGCCGCCCGCGTGGCAGGCGAGCATTCTACCACTGAACCACCGATGCTTGATATTGAATGAACAAAATTGCTATTCATTATTTAAACAAAATTTACCTTTCACTGCAAAACTATAATACCTAACGACAAGCTTAGATAATGTTATGTAAATTCAATTACAGATTATGTTGAAATTGCACATAAACTGTGAAGAGAAACACGTAGCGAAATTTGATTAAAATTTTCTAGAATCACAACACGGAGGAAGCCGAACGTGTCCGACGATTTCTCGAGTGGAGATAGGAGAGAGGAAGATTATAAGGCTAGAATAGCTGAGAGCTGAGTGAGAATAACGCACCGGATAAGCAAACTGAAGTGGACTGTCCACATCTGTAGAAGAACCGACCGCTGAAGTAGATGGAGATTTTTGTTGTGGTAGGGCCACGCTGTTCGCAGCATGAATGGGCCGGCTTGACCGGGGAAGTACCACACTCTCGCAGAAGACCGACGTCCGAGTAGTAGCGTTTCGCTACTGCGCTTCGTTCGGTGAGCGAGAGGGCCGGAGGCCCAATTCCTCCCTCAATCCCCTTCCTTCTCCTTTTCTCCTTCCCCTCCCTTTCCCTAAATAGGCTCGGCAACGAATCTGCAACTCCTTTGGTTTTGCAGATGTACATGGGCGGCGATGACTACTTACCATCAGGTAGCTCGCCTGCTCGTTTGCCGAGTTATACCATAAAAAAAAAAAAAAAAGATGTTCTCGAGTGGAGACCACGACTCGGCCAACGTAGTATAGGACGCCCTGCGGCAAGATGGAGTGATGATTTGCGAAAGCTGTAAAGACTGGATGCGAAAAGCCAAGGACAGGATGAAATGGCGCAGGCGCACACTAGTGGAGGCCTACGTCCAGCAGTGGACTGATATAGGGTGATGATGATGATGATGATGATGATGAGTAAGAACAGCCAGCTAGAGCCACTTGAGAGTTAGGCACACAGTTAACTTGTCTTGTCCTATGTGGAATGAATTGAGGTCCATAAGAGAAGACATGTTTTAAACGCAAGTGCAGTGCAGTAGGTACAGCAGGGAGATGTACATATATATCATCACGCCTGTATTCGCCGAAGGGCTAGGTGTAGGGGACGAGCCTATAGCCATTAACCGGGACAAATTCAGATTCAGAGAATTTCATAGAAAAAACCAATAACACTTTACTCGACCTGGGAATTGAACCTAAGACCTCTAATGTAGCAGTCGCGCTTAGGACCACTAGACTAGGGAGGCAGTCTTGATAATGATGATGATGTCAGTGAAAAAAGTTAGGCAAACACATTTAAATACTCCATACTACTTGTTTTTGTTGCAATGTAAAAACATGTTTCCAATGTCACATACCATCACGCCTGTTTTCCCCGAAGGGTAAGGCAGAGCATATCTCTAGATAAATCAATCTGTAGAAAATCTAATCATAATTAACGTCTAAAAAGCAAGTAACATAAGTCATCAATGGCCTATGAAGTTCCCACTGCTGGGACACAGGCCTCCTCTCAGTGAGAGGGAGTGGGCTGAAATCTACCACGCGGCCCCGTGCGGATTGGTAGATGTCACACGTCTTCGAATTTTTGGTTCTAGGACATGCCGGTTTTCTCACGATGTTTTCTTTCACCGTATTGGGAGCAGTGGTGATGAAATAATTTACACAAAGTATAGCACCTGTCTAGGTCGAACCTGCAACTCGTTAGTCGCAGCCGTTACCACTAAACAACCACTGCTCCGTAACTTAACATAAGTACCAACTAGTTTTTTGTTGTGGTAGGGCCACGCTGTTCGCAGCATGAATGGGCCGGCTTGACCGGGGAAGCACCACACTCTCGCAGAAGACCGACGTCCTAGTAGTAGCGTTTCGCTACTGCGCTTCGTTCGGTGAGCGAGAGGGCCGGAGGCCCAATTCCTCCCTCAATCCCCTTCCTTCTCCTTTTCTCCTTCCCCTCCCTTTCCCTAAATAGGCTCGGCAACGCATCTGCAACTCCTCTGGTTTTGCAGATGTCCATGGGCGGCGATGACTACTTACCATCAGGTAGCTCGCCTGCTCGTTTGCCGAGTTATACCATAAAAAAAAAAAAAAAAAAAAAACTTGTTATTATTATCAGCTTCTGTTGTAAGAGCATAAAAAAACGATGATTACACAAAAGTGAATGGACTATCAATTTATAAGACGTGCTTCTGCAATTAAATAACAGTCATGTTTAGAGAGAATATGTATAAGCATCGGTGGTTCAGTGGTAGAATGCTCGCCTGCCACGCGGGCGGCCCGGGTTCGATTCCCGGCCGATGCAAATAATACTTTTTGTGATTATTTTTTTTGTTGAAAAAAATATAATATGGAATATTTTTAATTTAATATGACTGCCTCATGGCCTATGCTTATGGGGAGACTTATACCGAGGAGTTGGTTGACACAAGCTGTTTTAGCTGATAATGATGGCTTCCTTCAACCGGAAATCCATAAAGTCGTTAGGAAGAGTTTTAGGCAGAGATATGTGCCCACTGCTATACTCCAATTATAATAGGAGTCGAGACTATTGCTATTAACTTGCTGCTATTTACTGGGAACGCGAGAAACTAATATTTTTTTATCTATTTCAGACACAAATGTATTGATGTACCATTTTAAATAGAATAAGCCACGAATGTTTCAAATACATTTTTTTACACAAATTGAGGGAGTTCTACGGTCTCCTTCAATTTGTGCCATATACTATTAAGTCTTTATTACGAAGCTATGACTGCCTCATTAGTCTAGTGATCCTAAGCGCAACTGCTACGCTATAGGTCTTCGGTTCGATAGTCCCAGGTCGAGCAAACTGTTATTGCATTTTTTTAAGAAATTTTCAGTAGAAGCTCGGAGTTTGGATATGTTTCCGGTGGATGGCAATAGGCATGCCCTTTAAACATACCGACGAACTGTGGGTGTAAGCACATTAAGTACCAAAACCTGTGCTTTACCCTTCGGGGGAAACAGGCGTGATGATTCGTGAAGCTACACCGGAAATAAACATGCCTAAATTCCAACATCCCAAGAACATTTTCTGGCTTTAAAATCCAAACAAAGAATCACCCAAAACAACCCTTTTCTGAGCTCCCCTCTATAACAAATTCAGGTTTCACGTTGATAAACAAAGTCTTCTATCTTTATTTGTGGCGACCGGCCGACGTGTATGTGCGCTATCAATCTCTATTAGATCCCAATCGCCGGCTAGCGTGAATTTATGAAGGTTAAGACATACATACCATCACACCTGCATTCCCCAAAGGGTAAGGCAGAGGTGTACTAATGTACACCCACATTTCGCCAGTATGTTTAGGTCCCATGTATATATAGGGGGCGAGCCTATTGCCATTAACAAATCCAGACTCCGAGCTGCTGGGAATTTAATAGAAAAACCCAATAACACTTTGCTCGACCTGAAGATCGAACCTAGGACTTCTAGCTTAGCAGTCGTGTTTAGGACCAATAGATTAATGAGGCAGTCTATCTAAGACTATGAAGGTAAAGAATGGTAATATTTGGTCACGCATCAAGATCTGAAGGCAAGGACCTTCTTCAGTATTTGGAAAAAGCCTATTCAGAAAGGCACAGTTCCTTTACCAGAACTGGAAGGTTAAAGTCACGTATGCATGGCTTCACATCAAGCTATACAAATCCAGTTGACGCTGACCTCTTACTGAATGGGATAGGTATAGGTTATTAATAAACATTGAGTATTGAGTATTGAGTATTGAGGTTGACCTTTAACCGTGTGTACATCTTCCTAACCTTTTGCCCAATTATGTTGAGGTCCAGGCTTCCAGTCTAACCAGAAGTGGGTGAATATCGATATTTGACACGAAGCTACTGCCATCCGACCTCCGGAACAAGTGTAGGTAATGTTAGCCAGTCATCATCATCATCATCATCATCAACCCATTACATTGTCCCACTGCTGGGCACGGGTCTCCTCTCAATACGAGAGGGATTAGGCTATAGTCCGCCACGCTAGCCTACTGCGGGTTGGCAGACTTCACATGCCGTCAAGAAAATCTCTCAGGCATGCAGGTTTCCTCACGATGTTTTCCTTCACCGTTTAAGCGCGTGATAATTAATTATTAATACGCACATAACTTCGAAAAGTTAGAGGTGCGTGCCTTGGATTCGAACTCGAGACCTTTGACTTGGCAGTCCAATGATCATATCACTAGGCTATCACTGCACCTGTTAGCCAGTAAGTCTAATTAATTTTAACTGATGTCTTTGCTGTGCCCAAACAGGGTCCATAATGATACATTCTATACTTAAGTTTACCACCTAATTTACATTGTGTAACTGCAAATAAAGAATATGAATGAATGAATAATCACATTTCTGGGTAGCACCGATTATTTGAACAATAGAAGTAAGCTACCATAGTCATAGATGTTTGTATGATAACCGGGACCGACGGCATTACGTGCTCTGCGAGGCATATAGGGGTCTCGCTGTATTAAGAACGGTCACCCATCCACAGACTGACAGTGACAGGAGTAGCTTAACCTTGCAGATTTATTAATCAGCGCAGATACAACTGAGAATTACATTAGATATTATCTACTAAATTTTATCTAAGTACCAATCTAACAACGCTCGTTTTAGTGTATTTAGATATTGCTCGCGACTGTAACAAACCTCACCCGATTTCGTGCAGTGGTTTTTGCGTGATGCATGTATAAACAGAAAGACAAACGAACATTCTAAAAATGTTTTGACTTATGTTGATCTAAAAGACCTCCTTATTCGGTTTGCGGCAATATCTATTAGGATGTTCAATTCTATTATACTTATGTACTCGTAAATAACATACAAAAGATTTCATTCTCTTTGTGATACAGAAGACCTTTTAGAGCATTTTAAAATACAATATACCGGGAAAACTAGACGCAAAAGATTCGCAAAGAGTCGTACAATACAAAAATAAGCTTCGTTTTCAATAATATTGGAAGAAAGAATTGTATAAAAATCTTGGAACTGTTGTGTTTTTGTATTTAATTAAATAAATGATTTGTTTACTACTTCGAAAGTTATACTTTGAGATGAAATGGTTTGTGTATTTCAGTTAGAGCACCCAGCCGAATAGCACCTGAGCAAATATCTAGCACCTAGAATTCCCCTTTTTTTTTAAAGGAATTTTCAATATTTTTGTTGATTGCTCTAAACAGAGCATAACATACCATCACGCCTGTATTCCCCGAAGGGTTAGGCAGAGGACTACTAATGTACACCCACACTCCGCCGGTGTACCTATGCTTAGGTCCCATGTAAGTAATAGGGGGCGAGCCTATTGCCATTAACCGGGCACAAATCCAGACTAAGAGCTGCTACTGAGAATTTTGTAGGAAAACCTAATAACACTGCTCGACCTGGGGATCGAACCCAGGATCTCTAGTCTAGCGTAGCAGTCGCGCATAGGACCACTTGACTAATAAGGCAGTCTAGAATAACACAGACATGCTTTTTTTCGAAATTACTGTGCGCGTTTGATGTTGTTCGCAAGCAGAGGTATTTCTTTTTTAGAAAGAGTCGGTGCAAAGACAATTTGGATAGTTTACGTTTTGTATTTGTGATTATTTTCTCAGCTAATTTCGATTTTTATGTATAAAAAACACTTAATAAACTGATTTAGCCTGTGCGGCTAACTTCAGACGCGGCAGTTATTTCGAATAAACTGTACACACGGCTATAGGTCAACCTCTACAATTCTAGTTTAAGCTGATCTCGCATTGTTTAGGCTGTCCTAGCAATAAGGGGCCAGTGTAAACTGGATTTATATAGCTCGACGTGAAGCCGTCTGTACATGAGACCCGCGTTACACTTCGTGGAATACAGGCGTGATGGTATATTATATTTTTAAGTGAGCGTTACTAAAAGTACCTAGCTAATAAAATAAGCGTAATTCAAACACAGGACGATCCGGTTTCCCTTAGAGATCATCTCGATATAAAGTTATAATACTATTTATTTCCATCTTCCCCACAATTTCCCCGGGGCCGGGGTGGTTTACAGAGTAGATAATTATTATCGTATTTGTGGAATAAAGTGTCAAAGTCCCCACGAGTTTGTACTTTAGAAGACAGTTGGGATTGTTGGGAATACTTGATAAGAAACATAACATCATACAACGCCTGTATTCCCCGAAGGGTAAGGCAGAAGTGTAATAATTTACATCTATACTTCGCCGGTATGTTTAGGTCCCATGTAATAGGGGGCGAGTCTATTCCAATTGACCGGGTACAAATCCAGCCTTGGAGCTGCTACAGAGAATTTCTTGGAACATCTCAATATCACTTTGCTCGACCTGGGGATGGAACCCAGGACCTCTAGCGTAGCAGTCGCGCTTGGGACCCCTAGACTAACGAGGCGAGAAATATAAAAAGATAATTACGAATGATTACAAAATTACTATTTTTATTTTATATTTTTAAGGCACACAAACAACTTATTTACAATTACATAATATGATAAGGAGTAAACATAAATTATATTATTCGGTGCAAATAAGTTACTTATAGGCATATATAAGTATGTACTTACTTTAAAATACGCTTATATAACTAGAATTAGCATACCCTCGCATGTTTATCTATACTGATAACAGTTGCTAAGTTACACAGTTAATTAGTATGTTACATAAATCGCGGAAGTGTTATCACCAGACGAAGTTTGTAAAGCGCGTAGGTAGGTATGTAGGTATGTACTAATATTACTTTATCTGATGTACGTATTTTACATAATACCTAATGCTAAAGCCTACCTAATAAGAAAGAACTGCTTCGCAAGTGGGGCTGGTACGCTAGAGGTTTTGAGTACGATTCTCAGGTCGAGCAGTGTTATGGAGTTTTTCTATGAAATTCTAAGAAACAGAACGTAGTTTTGATATGTGCCCGATAAATGGCAATTGGCTCGCCCCCTACTACTTGCGACCTACCGGCGATCTGTGAGTGTACAATAAGTACACATCCGCTTAACCTTTTAGGGAATATAAGCGTGATGGTATATGGCTAATATATTAGATATTTATTGCATTCCATAATGGAACAGGCACAATAACTAATTACTTATTCTGTGGTACAGGGGTCCACATCATTTTCTCCCCCTTAGCCTTAGTTTTTTACTAATACCCCTGCATAGAATATTCAGGTTAACAATCAAATCCAACTTCCAAATTCAAAATCGATCCCAACAAACCTTAAAAGCAATTTACAAATAAACCCAATTCATAGTCATTTTATTCGCAACAACAAAACGCGGTGATTATCGTAAAAACGTTTGATTTACGGGCCGCTGCGCCGAATACCGACGACCGTAAACCGCATGAACTTTGTTATAGCCAAACTTTTTGAGACAGGAGATACTAAATTACATAGATGTTGAAACGAATACTCTTTGCTTTAGAATCAATGGAATCATGATCTCTTTCAAAGCAAATTTTCCCATTGCCCATTCAGAACATTTAGCGGGACATAAAATTTATGATGAAGAGCCGGCAAGCACCTCCATAAAATACTTATTTAAATACTTAATAACCTTCTGCCTATGTAACCCTTCGGGGAATTCAGGCGTGATGGTATGTACATATGTATGTTCAAAATATTTTTGTTATATGAATGTGAGAATTATGTACAAGTTGGTTTGATGGAAAAGATAAAAATAGGCCAGGATCAATAATTACCTTCCAAAAGTATGTTTCAGAAACCGGATAGCCATGGCATGAAGGACCGACCAGTCTCGACAAACGAGATCTATTCACAAGCATGACGTATGTATAAACGTTTATAATGACTTTCCTTATTTTCAAGCCCACTTAACCAAAAGTTCTTTTTTTATAGGTAGGTAAGTACTTAAAAAAGATTGCCTTTTATTTAAATATTGACTTAGATAATATTCTCTGCGTCTGGAGCGGAGCAACCGTTTTGTAAATAATGCCCATAAATAATGTGCATAGACTAGCTCTAAAATATATAAGTAGCTTCTCAGACTTTTTTCTTTATATTCTCAATGGAAAGCTAAAACAAAACCTAAAAACATTCATACCTAGGTACCTAAAACTGGCTACGACTCAAAAGTATGTAGGTACAACTATATCTAATCCTCTAGGGAACTCGTGATATTTTCGAAGATCCACAATAATTTAACCTGCCTACCTACCTTTACAAACTTACACCCTCGTCAATACCCAAAAAAAGAAGTATCTAGGGCAAAAAATATATTGGGATGCCTTCAGAGCACCGCCGAGAATGTTGAAAAACAGTCTGGAACTAGGTTCATGTTTAAATATCTAACGTAGGTATTTTTTGCGCCGAAAGTTTTGTTCTATAGCACTCTATACCACCTAAATAACCTTATTCTCTGAAACGCTTAATAAACCTTCATCAACAAGTGACACTAAGATAATTTTAATACTTAGATAAGTAGGTATTTCCATTTCGGTATTTTTAATTTTCTTATCTCCAATTATCAATACTCAAAAACTTAGTCGAAGTAAGTATAGACACAGATTTTATTATACTACTTATACTTATCTTCTTGTCATCCAAGCATTAGTACATACCGTACTGGGATGGAACCAACTAAAGTAGCAAAACCATTGTTTTCGGAACTGGGAAAATCTGTTCATGAACGGCGAACACAACAGTGGGTACTGTTGAATTAACCTCTTCTTTTGTGTCTCTCTACTTTTTTCTCTCTGTCTCTCTTTTTGAAGTCTGTTATATAAAATAACACACACAGCTCTGGTTTTCTGATAGGAACGTATTGTTAGACGGTAAGCAGTTACCTCAGTGATTTTTCTAATAGGTACTCCACCACAGTCACTTCAGACTTTATAGAATAAAATAGTTTCTCCTTGTCATTTTTATGTCAATAAAACGAGACGGTACTAAAAATGATAACTAGTTTATCTAAGAAATATTCGCTGAATGTTTTGGAGTAAGGAGGTACGTTTTTACGACCTGAGTGACGAGACAATTCGCGCTTGTAAGCAACTCACCCTGGGGGAAGACAAAACATTTTTTGCTTACCTACCTACAAAAGTTTGACAGTGTTTTTGCTGAAGCTGTCTGGTGCGAAGTACTTCGATAACGTCCTTTTATAAGCTTAGATTAATTAGAGAGAGCTTAAGATAAAATGGACTGCCTTTGAACTCTGTTGATATTATGAAAAAAGGTGTTTGTTTTTCTCTACCTAAAATAAATTAGGGATGTGAAGTAAAAATGATTTGTGATGTCTGTAATAGACAATAAGTATATCATCATATCACCCATTGACAGTATCACTGCTGGAAAAGGCTCTCTAATTGAGAGGAGTTAGGCTATAGTCTACCCCATTTGCAGTAGGCAGGCCTACAGTTACAAATATAATATGAACTACCTAATTTTGCCACTTTCGTAATAAGTTTAAGTACCTACTTATAGTTATAAATAAGTACTTACCTCAGTTTGCTCGACTAGGGATTCGAACCCAGTTCATCATACTTAATTAAATTTATAACATGCTCTTTCTTAAATAACACCATAGTCTAAATGTTTCTAACCGCATAATCATTCTATCTATCTATCTATCAATTTCATAGGTAAAGACCTAATATAATTAACACAAAGTTCAAATTTCAATAATACTATAACCTTCATGCACATACTTTAGACTAGGATTTCAGCACTGCATGGTTCGATTCTTTGTTTTATAAAAAAAAAACTGAACGTTACTTATCTTTCCAATTTTGAAAAGCGCGTCCGCTTCCATGTTTGAAATCGCAAAATTAATTCCTTAACCCACACTCCGCTTCCCAAAACTTCCCCGGTTTATTATGCCAAGTTGGTAGGTCGTGATTCAATCACAACAGTACAAGAATGGTTGGTTAAAACAACGGCATACTTAATCAAAGTCGTGAAATTCCGAGTCGGTTCCAAAACCCATATCGACCGCTCTAATGCCAGGAGCTACTAATTACATAGAAACTCATTTACTAGATATTGCAATAAGAAAAAAGGTGGAGGTTACAGTTTGTTCGAAATAAGTAAGCCGATCGGAAGTTAGCCGTTTTCTGGGGCCACGCAGTTACAGTCGCGTAATAAAGTGTTAGCGTTCGGAAACGTATTCAAATAATTTCGAAAATAAGATTAATAATTTGTTAACATTACGTGTAATATTGCTGGATTGCTTTATTGATAAAATCCATACTTGAATTTTCACAAAATTATTAAAATGTCATTTTAATTTTAAATAGTCAACAGATTTGCAAAACAGTGTTGCGGTTTAGGCATTTTTCAGCAAAAAGAAACAAGTACAAACCACAATAATACATTAGCAATGAGAAATAACAAAAACAATATCCAAGAACTAAACAACAATAACGTCAAAATAAAAACAACGCGTAGCACTTTTGGCAATGACTGTGTACTTGCACTGGGGGAGCGAGACAGAATTATGCATCAAACACTATTGATTGAGTGAAACAGCGAAGAGGCGCTGACCCCGCCCCTCGCGCCATTACCACGCATGCGCGCTACTGATTTTGTCGTAAAAATGACTGCTGCGCAGCGACTTGCAGACTACTTCCGATCGGCTTACTTATTCCAAACAAACTGTACAATTTCGTCTCAACACCATCACTATCATTCCAGTTAATTGACGCGGCGCGAGGCAGCGGAGCGAACCTACATTAAGGCTAAACCTTCAGCTTTGGGCGCCAAATTTTTTTGGTTTTTCTAATTTAAAGGTCTTTCATTTTTAATGATATTTGAACTTGAATGACACTAGGTATGTGTAATAAATATCAAAAAATTTGCCCATACAAAAATGATTAATTTTTAAATTAAAATCACGCCTATATTTCCCAAAGGGTTAGGTTGAGGCGAACTAATATACACATTTCGCATAATAGGGGGCGAGCTTATTACCCGTAACACAAATCCAAATCTCGAGCCACTACTGAGGATTTCATAGCAAAATCCAATATCACTTTCCTCGACTTTGAAATCCAACCCAGAGCTTCTCAGGCTTTTATAATTTTATTTTGTATATTTCTCTCCTTTTCATAATCCTGAAACACCGAAACCTGAAACGCTTGGAAATTCAGATCCAATACAAGGACTCAAAAATCACGTGTGTGATCAGAAATAGAAATACAAAATGAAAAGCATAGGTATCTAGCGCACCTCTATTGCTGCACAAGACAAACATTGGCGCAGTGAATTTGATTGAAGCGGATATTTGGCGTTCCGGTTCCGCTCGCTAGTGGGCGCGGTCTTCGCTCCAGTTAATTTTATTTTTTTCATCCGATTAAAATCCAATCACAGCGTCTAGCTAACATCGTCTTTTAAAAAAAAAGAAAAACTACAGTGATATTTTTTAAAATTCTAAATGATTACATTGCAGTATTATTGCTATTTGGTACTGATGTTTATCAGTTTGGTAGTTCGCTACCAAAGTTTGCTCGGCAAATCTCACATAAATAATATTATAAGACCGCGGTTACTAAGTAAGTAATTACTAATATTTTATAAGCTACTGTGGCAAATCCACTGTACTGTATCCAATGTGCATAATCATTTTATTATATTATTACAAATAACACCGAAAAGTACAGTAAATTTACGACCACCAAGTTAGTACAACCAGTTGTACTTTTAATTTAGTGACATCTATTATGTACTAGCAGTACTGCCTGACAAGTACCTGGGTAACGAAATCGCATCACAATTTTACTAAGAGTTTTTAAATATGCGTGGCAGGTGGCAGTGCAAGGACAATATTTTTTATAAATTTATTTATTTTATTTGTATTACAAACGACGTAAAAGTATCGGAACAACAAATTTATCATGTTTACTCTTGACTGTAATGTTCTAGTCAAATTGTTGGACCTATGCTCCCACATAATTAGGAAAAATGAGGAGAATCTTGAGCCATTTGATTCTGAATGAACTTTACTGTTAGGAATTTATGTAGGTAAGTAATAACAGTTATTTAATGCCACTTGTTGAAATCGTTGGCGTCAAGTGCAGACGAGTTGTGAAGGTGGCAAAAAAGTCAAAAAGGCTTTGGTAAATCAATAAGATTACTCAATATCGGTTTTTTTTTAGTGAATGGTTTTGAAGTAAAATATCATTGAAGCCCGTATGGAAAACAGCTATCCAAACCTTGAGGAATAAATTGATATTGAGTCAAACGTTGAGCTTTCCCGAACCTATAGCTCTGTGCCTGTAGTTTCTTAGTAGGACACACGGCTAAACTACACATCAAGCTATACAAATCCAGTATAGGCAGGCCGCACACTCTGCAGAGCGTTTACGATGTGTAGTGTGTAGCCGTGCGTACCTACGTTGCATTTCTTCCTTCCAGAGTACGTCTAGTATTGCCACTTAAAGAATTATCCCTACTAATATTATAAATGCGAAAGTAACTCTGTCTGTCTGTCTGTTACGCTTTCGTGCCTAAACCACTCAACCGATTTTAATGAAATTTGGTACTGGGATAGACTAAAGCTTGAGAAAGGACATAGGCTACCTTTTATTGCAAAAAATAGTTTTGAAGGGGTTGAAAGTTTGTATGGAAGTCAGTCATTTTTCAAGATAAAACCATGAAACCTTATATTAAGTCACTTAAAAAGAAATAAATAAATATCTGTTCTAGCGTTTTTGAAATTTCAACCTGTGTGTGGATGATAGTTCGTTTAGAAATCCAAACTAAGTCACGCTTTCAAGTTTAACCCGGGAACCGATTTTGATAAAATTTGGAACAAAAATAGACAAGACTTTGGGAAAGGATATAAGCTACCTTTATATTTCGGTAAATAATTAAGTTGGACAAATTTTGTGTTCTACCCGAGCAAAGAAGCGGTCGGAAAGATATGTACTTAAGGATAATTTGCAATTTCCGGCCAGAATTGGAAAACTAAACAGTCAAAATCGTGTTGTCCACGCGGGCGAAGCTGCGGGCGGAAAGCTAGTAGACATTTGTTGTCTACTCGTGTGGTACATATTTACCGCGTAATTATGAAGGAAAAAGAAAGAAAGCTGTCGCTTAGGTTAAACAAAGGATGAAATAATGTAGGTAGGTACTTACATACATACTTACACAATGTAAAAATTATATACTTATTTTATAATTGTACAAACTAACATAGTTAACAACTAACGAAAATAAGGGTTTTGCCTGAATTGAAGTTTAAAATAAATAAATAAATTAAATTATTACAATGATATTATTTTATTTGGTTTATATTAAAAAAGTTTTTCTAATCGTTATGATAATCCTACCTACCGGCTTAGATAAAATGCTTGTTAGGTTTGAATTACAGCTGCATAGAATTTCCTCTCGCAAGTAAAATCTCTTTTCAACCGACTTCAAAAAGGAGGAGGTTCTCAATTCGTCTGTATGTTTTTTTTTTTTTTTTTTTTGTATGTTTGTTACGCGATATCTCCGCCAGTTGTGGACCGATTTTAATGATTATTTTTTTGTTTGGTAGGTCATACTTCAGAGGTGGTCCCGTTCAAATTTTATCGAAATCGGTTAAGCAGTTTTGAAAATATCAACAAAAATCTAAAATTTGTTTACATCGATGATATTATCGTTTACTCCGAAACATCGCTGTCTTATTGGAGCAGTGCGTTTAGTTGGCTAACAAGTACTTCTAAACAAACTTTCCACTAAAAATTACAAAATAAAATTACTTTTAACAAAAAAGTTAAACCGCCTTCAAAAAATAATAAAATAATTTTGTCTGAAACAGTTTGGGAAGTCGGTGGCGAAAATAAAAGACCCACTCAAATAGAAGTCACCGACTTCCCAAACTGTTTCAGACAAAATTATTTTATTATTTTTTGAAGGCGGTTTAACTTTTTTGTTAAAAGAAATTTTTACAAAAGAAAGGTCTTAAAAAGGCTGAATCTATATTATATTCCTTTGCAGGCTGAAGATAAAAAGTTGATCTGGTTTTAACACATAAAACAGTCATACGCTCTAAGAAAATAAATATTGGCTTCTCTTTTCAACTTTGCTTGTAGAGCGTGCTTTAAAAAGAGATAGAAAACACTAAAGTCGATTCGAAAGCGTAAGCTTCAGATACCGATACGGAATAGGCAGCGCTAGCGACTGTGACGGTATTTCGTAAATAAATGTCAAAATAACTCTCTCGATGCTAAGTGACTATTGTTGTTTTTACATTGATAATTCGTTTAATTTCTTAAAATGCATCGAGATCGAGTGATTCGCGTCCGCGTTAATGTGGTATTGACACGTAAAATAACATGATAAGTGGTTACCGTACGCTGATTTGATAAGTAATCCGTGCTTCAAAATGTCAAATGGTTTTTTAGTGTTTTGTATGTGTTTTTGTTTAAAAAAGCAGTTAACTGACTGTAATAATAGTGTTCATGAGTGCTGTGTCATTATTCCATTTGATAATATCGTAAAATATAGTGTTAATGTAGGAATATTGCTACGTGAAGTGTGTTAGTGAGGTTAGTTTTTCTTCCCGCTATTATGTGGTTCCCTGTTCTTATATCCTGGCTGCGGTTCGGTGAGTAATAGCGAGTAAGTTTTCTATGGAAGGATTTCTAAGAGAAAATTCATATAAATTTGAAAATTCATTTGTTTACGATTAAATAAAAGCTATGTTTGTGGTGTATAACAAATATAAAACAGATGCCTAGAACTTAGTCTACATTGGACTTATGTGCTCGAAAATGGCTAATAAGTATACTTTACATAAACTACTAAATGGTATTTCTTTAATGTTACCCATTATACTACTCTTTCCATATTTAATTACATGTGATGAACAACATTAGTAAAACTGTATCGGTAATTGAACAATACATTCCATTGTATAAAAATACTTAAAGAATAGCTATCATATAAGAGTAAGAAGTAAAAGTGTTGACATACCTTGCTTGTTTTGTTGGTTTTATAGAAAAAATAGTAATGATAATGCTACTTTGCTGTATTTAAGGCATAGTTACTGACTAATTCAAATTTTGGGTTTGACTCCCATAACAAACCAATGTTTTACCCGTCAAATAATAAAATTACAGATAAGACAAAACCATTAATCCCGGCTACTGGAAAAACTATTTAACTGACTGAGTTACAGTTTATCACAAGACAGTGGGTTTGAGTCCCATAAACCATTTTGTGAGCTTAGTATTAGTCACAGAAATGTGGGATCATACTCGCAGAATATTCCAACACATGAAATAATGTTATTTTTTATTTTTTTTATCTTTTGGGTTCGATTCCCGATGTTACCTATATGTTTTTAAACATTGGTATAGAAATGCAACCAGTGGTTACCATTTAGCAACAAATCATGGACAGTCAATTGTTTTTAGTACTAAGACCTGGGAAATACTTGAATTAAAATCTGCCTCATCATCAAGTGGTTGTTGCAGATCACAAACAATGATTTGTCTGCACGTGATGGTGGTAACAGTGGTTCGATTCCAACCTGATATTTTTTTGTGTGTTTACAGTAATTTGTTATGAGACTGGGTGTACTTTGTGTCAGGGCACAGGACAGGGGTAGGAATCTATTGCTGGAAGTGTCTTTAAAAAAAGACTATTATGTATGTTATGTTTTTATTTAAATATGTGTGTATGCTTGTTACGGACCACCCTAGATACAGGGTTTATAAGACTTTATAAAATGACAGAGAGCAAAAATACTTAATACAGCTTGCATGATTATGTTGAGCTTAGTATAGGTCCATGATGATTTGAGAACATGCTGAAGGCATTCGGAATAAATGAAAATTAATTCTAGATGATAATAAAAATATGTTATTGTGGGTTCGACTCCCATTAAAACTGCAGTTCTCAATATACCACTGCATGGCTGGAGGAACATGGTGATAACTTTATGGGAAAAAATCTAGGTGGGTTCGAATCCCACTGTACAATATTATCATTTCTGAATTTAAACCAATTTGATAAAATGGAATACAAAGTGTATGGGTTCAAGTCCCATACTTGTACTGCTGAAACTTGTATTATTAACTTAACTTATATATTTGGGTTCAACTCCCATGTTACTTTTTGTGACTGTCTAATTGTTAATGAATTGTGGACATTCTCAAAAATGTCAGGCTAAGAATGCCCTTAATAAACAATGATATTATACAAGGAGGTTAATGAATGTAGATGATGTGAAAGTGGTGTACCAGGATCATAACAAGTAGGGATAACAATATACTATGCTATGATGTGGGTTTGACTCCCATTGAATATTGGCAATAATATGTCCTTAATTATTAAAAAGTTCATGTGGTCTTTTACTTGTGGGTTCGAATCCCATATTCTATTTACTCAATGTTGGTAATATTTAAGATTATTTAGGTACTTATATGGCCATTGTGCGAGCTAAGGCCTATGCCATTCACAATGTAGTGCAATGAATATGTTAACTATGTGGGTTCGAATCCCACTATAAATATTAATTATTAATAATTAACTACCTAATTAGTAATATTATTACTCATTATTATTACAGCTGGACAAGTGTATGCCCAGGTTTTCATATGACACAACTGACAATAATATATGGCTACTGTTCAAGCAAAAGCCTCACTACAACACTTCATTATTACTATCAATAGCTGGGCAAGTATATCCCCAGGTTTTCATATTACAGTAGTTATTCATTAGTGGGTTCGAATCCCATGTGACACAACAGGCTCAAAGGCAAGGTCCGTTACTAATAATCCAGCTTGTGGGTTCAATCCCCATAATACTATTAAAAGTTTAGTTGCAAGGGTATTACATCAAAATAATAATGCATTTCAATTTAGCAAAATCCTTGGGTTTGATCCCTGAGTATATACAATAATTCCAGTAGCTAAAAAATGTAAACATTGATGGAGTTTATGGCTTCAATGTTGGTATTATGGGTTCAATTCCCTGTAACATTTTGGATTTGTTATATAAATTATTTATAACAAAATAATAAAGGTAAGTACCTACCAAAAGTTACTTAAAGTTACTTTTTATCATTTGACATTAATATGATAGATATTCTTTAGTAGTACCTATTTGATTTTTATAATTATGAATAGCCATTTTCTCGCACTTATTGTGTAGACATCTGTTAATAATATTAGACTTCCTTCAATTCTTAATTACTACCACTGCAATTATTACTTTAATAACCATGGTGCCATTACGTTAAAGTTTTTAAAACTTTAAATATGAAATTTCGCAAAAAAAATCGCGGAAATTTATTTTTTGTTATATTTACTTAATTATTTCTATTTAATTAGAATGTAAGGAATTGTTTGTAAATTGATTATTTTTAATAAAATAAAGGATAATAAAATAAAAAAAAGAAAAGAAAAAAGAAAGTAAAATATAAATAAGAAAAAAGAAAGTAAAGGTTCAACAGTAAGAACAAAAATAAAACGCTTTGGAAGTGTTGGTCTACTTATTTACCTGTCCTAATCCATTTTCCCATCTGGTGTTATTAGATTTAATTACTTACCTCCTTTTTTATATAAAAATGGTCATGTTCTGTTGGTAATGAATAAACTAAGAAATACCTATTATCAAGAGAGCATGAACGTTAAATAGGTATAATTAAATGCTTGTAAAAAATACTGTGTTTTATTATTTCCTAGGTATAGGTAAATAATGGTCTGGTTTTGCTCACAGTTCCAGCTCAATTCATTCCTGGAAGGACGGGTGCAGGCCTGTTAATACTCAACGGGTTCACTTTTTATATGAAAAATCATCAGGCGCATGGCAAGAAGCAATGGTACTGTTCCTCAAGAGACGTCCACGGGTGCCGTGCTGATGTCATCACGTACAAAGGTTTAGACGGAAGAGATTATATATCCATATTCCGTGGCCGACACATCCATGAACCTCCCCGTTTGCGACAATGCCACGACGGTAGATATATAAGAGAAAAACTTTTCATTACTAGACAATCACTACACTGATCTTTATTTTTTTCTAATTTTTAAACGTATTTTTTAATTATTATTTTTATTTTATATAAAAATGTGATGTACTTATCGTAACGACGTGTTCTACAAACGCATGTTTCTCGTGTAGGGACCTGCTAGTGAGTAGGTGAACAGTTATTTGTGATTATTTTAGGAAATACAGTATTCTGGTATCTCATGTTGGTTTTATTGACCCACCTTATTGTGAGATGTGTGCAACTAGCGTAGTTGGTAGAAAAAATATTTATCCGACAAAAATTGCCAGTTAACGTATATTGTAAAATAGAAGGATTGTAAAGGACATGTTTTAAATTTATATAGCAATAAAAATGAATAATTTCGATAAAAAATTATCATGTAAAATAACTCAAGCAATCGTTTTTATTTATAAACACTTTAGAGAAATGTAAATATAGATCTAAACTACTAATTTAAGTCTGATCTCTATGACTCTCGTGAAGAAATTCCATATTAGAGTAATTTTAATGCCCATTGACGAATGCATATCTGTTCGGGAGAGATCTTCCATGCAAGGCGAGCAATGGCCGTTAAAATGCCATCTTTAATCAAGTTTTCTAGAGTAATTTATTTTGTGCGGGTAATAAGACCAAAAGTTCTTTCCAGGTATTTACTACCTACCATCACATAGGACTGGCAGCATGGTCTTGATATACAACGACAACAAGTACTGGATCAACAACCGTTATCAGAACACCATTAATTGGACTTGCAGAGATCGCAAACGGCTTGGCTGCAACAGTTGCGTTCAAACAACCGTAGAAGGGAGGTATCTTAAACATAAAGGTTTTCACAATCACGAGGACAACTATACGAAGTACAATTTTAACGATTGATATCAGGATCTACTTTGGCCTGTCATTACATCTGTTGAGGGGCGTTGGTCGCTTGAGTGAAGAGTTCACATAGCTACAGGTCAAGCTATGAATTCCAGTTTAAGCTGATCTCGCGTTGTATAGGCTGTTTATACTAGAAGAGGCCAGAGTAAACTGGATTTATAGAGCTCGACGTGTAGCCGTGCTTAATCTGAGTAATATCAAGTGCCTCATTTTTTAGTTCTTTTGCATACGTTACAACGGCTAAAAATTGTTGGTGTTGATTGCGGGATTTTTGTTGTAATACGGATATGGTGAGAAGCAATAACTACTCTGTATAATTAGAATCTTATTATATTACTGTGTAAACTAGAAATCCAACTTACTACGGAACTTGTTGCCCGAATTGAACCTTAAAATTCAATTACTTATGTAACTCGGCAGACGTTTATTTCGACTGGCCTCAGTAGTTTAACCTGTAATGTTGCATTTATCGTATATATTCAATTAGGTAGATAATATTTATTTAAGACACTCATAAGTAATACTATGTAGTAAGGAAATAATACTAGAAAGTGGCACTTTTGTATGGAAACTGTATTGCTGTTAAGTACGAAGTATGAAGAGCACGATGTACGAGTACGGTACTTACTATTTTGAAATGGGATTCAGGTAACATTGTTGTATTTATCATAAATATACTATACAGATTTTATAGTTAGAGGTGTGAGAGCTCATAGATTTTTAGTAGGGAAGGACTTAGGATGTATGTTGTTGGTTTATTGTAAATAACGCCACCTAGTGGTTGATAGACGTATCTGTATTTCATTACTTAATTTTATATAACAAGAGATGGCGTTAGTTGTTTGCCCAACTAAGTTCAGCTAAAGAAACTGAATGAATAGTCCAAGCTCTGAATTGTTTAAGTTTACTGAATAATCTCTGTAATGAATTACTCAAATTTGTAGAAAAATTATATCCATGTACGTAAGTAACTAGTACTTAAAAACTGAATACTACTTATATGTATACTTACCTAGTCATAAAATGTTTTCCTTCATAATGAACATGTGTGCCAAATCTTTATTTAAAAATATGATAAAAGTAGTAATGTAAAAGTTACTCGATTGAATTGGGATAGTATTTTTTTTATGGCTGTACGTGTGGCATCACATCGTGCTACACAAATCCATTATAGACTGGAAATAGTATATATTTCCAGTGTATATAGCTTGATGTGTAGCCGTGGGCCTACAGTTCCCGTAATATAACTGTGTCCCTCTGAAGTCAGCAGGTACAGTCGCATTCAAAAGTGAAGAATATTGAAAACTTTTGTAAAATATTAAAGAGCCTGTCTTCACACCACCACAATTTTGGCTGAGGCTGAGGTCACATTGTAAAGGAAAGGAAGAAAAATGTTTGTCACAGTTTGAGCTTGCTCCACGGCTGTGCCCAATGGCCCGCTCAGCTAAAAGCCAGACCCCTGGTAAGCTGCCTGGCGCTGGTTTTCAAATGGAAAGGGCGATAAGGCTTTCCGTACCTGGCCAGCCTATACTGGATTTTGTATATTCTTTATTGTACAGCTTCATAGAGGCACAGATATTCTGCCGGTACTGTAATTCCAAACACAGTGAGAAGTTTTTTTTAATAATATACAGGGTGTTTGGTGCATCGTTTGCCAAATGGAAATGGCCGATAGAAGAGGTCATTAGCTATCTCTTCAGGCCCAATAAATCATTTTTTGTCACGCCGGTTTTTT
This sequence comes from Subacronicta megacephala, assembly GCA_958496365.1. Classification (NCBI taxonomy): domain Eukaryota; kingdom Metazoa; phylum Arthropoda; class Insecta; order Lepidoptera; family Noctuidae; genus Subacronicta; species Subacronicta megacephala. The sequence continues at coordinate 12,407,746 of OY292523.1, read as the reverse complement.
TATAACCACTTTTGAAACTTTATTTGGAAAAATTCCAGAACTCAGCATTAAACCTTCATTTAAAAAAAATATAATTAGTGTAGCGTTTAAATTTCAATTTAATTTTGATGTCTACTCTTGTATGGTTCTATAAAATTCAAAATTACTTGCTAGTAACGTCTAGTTCCTTTTTAAAAACCTCACAAAGTTTTTAAAAAAAGAAAAGTTCAATTAAAACTCAACTTAAAATTGCTGTAAAAAAATAACTAAAAGCGATTGGGATCTTCGAGTTCTTTTAAAATGTTCTCTAGTCTGTCCCTTTTCCGACGGTATGCCATTAGCTAAAAAAACACTTTGATTAACTTCACTAATTCCCTAAATGTGTAATCGAGGCACATTAGGCTGATTTTCGATATTACGGTAAGTATCACTAGTTTTCGCATAACATGCTTTAAGTAGGTAGATAGTGTTATTTGACTCTTACGCAGTCTTTTATCTCGTTCTTACATTGGGAACTATCTATCCTGGAACAGGAAATCATTTTTTTTACTAGTAAATACCTAATTAAAAAAATTTTTGCATATGCACGCGCGACATCTTCGGAGAAATAACTTTTTACGCATCGGAAGTTGAGGCTAGGGCTTTCTTCACTATCAAAGCAGAAATACGTTTACGTACAACTACAGTCAGTTTAAGCGGTCGCGCGTGCATAAGCAATAGAGTCAGATAATTTGAACAAAATTTGTATTTAGGTTCTTACTTTTTTCTATGGGATAACTCGGGAAACGAGCAGGAAAGCTACCTGATGGTAAGTTGTGGTCGGTGCCCGTGGAAATCTGCTAATCCAAAGGAGTCGCAGATGCGTTGCCGAGCCTATTAAAGGAAAAGGGAGGGGAAGGAGAAAACGAGAAGGAAGAGGACTGAGGGAGCAATTGGGCCTCTGGCGCTTCACGCTCAGCGGACGAAACGCAACAGTATGCATACAGCTACAGTTTGTTCGAAATAAGTACGCCGATCGGAAGTTGTCTGCAAGTGGTTTAGAAGTGGTGAATTTTAATAGAAAGAGTCGGTGTAAAGATAATTAGAGTCGTATATGTTTCACATTTTTAATTATTTTGTTTTTTGATTTCGATATATTTATGTATTAAAACACTTAATTAAACGTTTTTATCACCGCGGTAGTTCGGAACGGCTAACTTCCGATTGGCTTACTTATTTCGAACAAACTGTACTTGACGTCGATATTCTGTGGGAGGGTAGTACTTCCACGGTCGTGCGAACCCATTCATACTGGCATGCAGACATGCGCGACTCTACTCCTACTTACTACTTTCTTATTTTTTTTTTCATGTTCGAGGAAAGTTTGTTCCATATGTCTGAAAGATATAAGAGACTGCGTAAGAGTCAAATAACACTATCTGCCTACATAAAGCATGTTATGCGAAAACTAGTGATACTTACCGTAATATCGAAAATCAGCCTGATGTGCCTCGATTACACATTTAGGGAATTATTGAAGTTAATCAAAGTTTTTTTTTGGCTTATGGCATACCGTTGGAAAGGGGACAGACTAGAGAACATTTTAAAATAATTCGAAGATCCCAATCGCTTTTGGTAATTTTTTTACAGAAATTTTAAGTTGAGTTTTAATTGAATTTTTCTTTTTCAAAAATCTTTGTGAGGTTTTTAAAAAGGAACTAGACGTTACTAGCAAGTAATTTTGAATTTCATAGAACCATACAAGAGTAGACATCAAAATTAAATTGAATTTTAAACGGTACACTAATTATATATTTTTTAAATCAAGGTTTAATGCTGAGTTCTGGAATTTTTCCAAATAAAGTTTTAAAAGTGGTTATAAAAAAACCGGCGTGACAAAGAATGAGTTATTGGGCCTGAAGAGATAGCTAATGACCTCTTCTATCGGCCATTTCCATTTGGCAAACGATGCGCCAAACACCCTGTATAATATTCTAGGACACATATTTTGTACTTCCTTGCGTGAATATTTATTTCAAATGTTAAAAAATATAAAATAAATTATTTTATTTTAAACTATGTTATATTAAGTATATGAGTATATATCTTACAGGAATGTCAAGTTTTTGCTATTATATTTTAAATTTTCAAAAGACGATAAACTATCATTCCAATGATTTCTATATTCTAAAATCGATCGTAGCTTTTATATTGTAATGTTATATTATTAACTATATAAAATAAATGCATTCAGTGAAAAATAGTATTTTCGGTTATTCGTTTTAATTTATTGATTTTATTCCAATTTTAAATTTAGGGTGATGTGATTAGGTGTCATGGAGTCTATTAAATTAGTTCCTTATCATGTTTTCTGCAAATTACAGATTTATAAACTACTTTCGCGTCACTAACTAGAAGTGTGGAATTATTTACAACGCAAAATAATTTGCCTAAAACTTCGCGTTTCGTTACCAAAAAACTCCGTTTAGTTCTACGTTGTCCAAAAAGATTGTCAAAAGCTTTTTTTGAAATCTATAATATTTCTTAGAAACTCGATTTTAAGAAGACTGTTTAGTTAAATGGTTGCATATGTATATAAAGAACATAACAGCGTGATTTTTTTTAAGCGTGACGGCACGGAGAATAGCTAGGCGTTTGGGGTAACAGGTTGTTTGTTTGTGCAAACTAATATGACCATTTATCTCCAAAACGAATTAATTAGATAAAGGGTTCTGATTAATCAACACTCTCTTTGTCTCATTTTTTTTTGTCCAAGATCTGTTAACTTCGTCAAATATATTTTTCGCAGTGAAACTCATAACAACAAGTAAAGGTGGTAATCTGCTGTTGTATAATGACTATACGTACTGTCGCCACTACAGGCTGAAGACTGGTTTCCGTTGCCAATGCACCAAGACACGCTGCCGCGCGTACCTTATCATCAGTGAAAATGGACATCTTCTAACAGCGAAAGAATCGCACTCGCACAAACCGGACGAATATTACTTTAATGAAGCTGGTATTTATATTAAATTGGTGAAATGCGGTAAAATTAATAAGTAGTCCTAATAAATGCATGAGAACGTAGTAAGTAGGTATCTATTCTCCTAATTACTTTGAAATGACCTGTTAACTTATATCGTATAGTTTAAGAAGTGATGAATATAATTATCTGAAATGTGTCCTTTTAATATTAAAAGATTTCAATGAACTTCAAATTAATTATTTTACAAACACGGTACACGGAAATCCAAATTCTCTTCTAATCCAAGGTCTCACTTTCAGCCAGCTGGATAAGACTCGTCAATGGAAAAACCCTGATCAGATACAACCGGTACGTGTACTGCAGCCACTGCAAATTGAAACTTGGAGATCGTTGGAGATGCAACCAGTATTTGCTGAATGGATGCAAGGCCCATCTCGTACTGGACCAATACCTGAATGTCCTCAAGGCAGTTGAGGTCCATCATCATGCTCCTCCAATGTATCTCCGAGGGAGGAACGGGTGCTATATTAAGGCCTAAGCATTTTTATTCGACGGAGCATTCGTAGTTTGGTCGTGGGTTATAAATGATTATGATGGAGGAGATTGTGGAGTATATCTAAAAAGGAAGTCTGATTTTATGATGTATCTGTAGAGTGAACTCTAAAAAGTTTTTAATAGTCTGGTGCTTAATTAAACCAGCTCACACAACCTACCCTTCCGACAGACATCTATGCTTGTAAAGATATCAGATTTTGGCTTTTTCAATCTTTTCATGATAAAAACATAGAGAATAACAGATAAGCAACCTAATCTAAATATTTATTTGTTTATTTTAGTATAGTGGTTGCTACACAGCTACTAAAAATCACAGGCATCAGTCATTTAAATCCCTAGTGAATGTAATATGGTTGACTACTTTTTTATTTTGAAGTTTATCATCTCCTAGAGATTACTAATAATGTGTCAAATATGAGGAAAAACTTTAGTAGAGATTTTTAGAATTAGAAACTTTTTTTTTTGCATGCTTGAGCATTCCAGAGACATTACAATGTTAAACGTGTAAGCCATTAATGAATCAGAATGTCAAATGCGACCAAGTTTAGACAGCTCTGTAAGTACAGGGACCTATGTTCCAGAAGTTTTTTGGTTTACTTGTATTTACGCCTTTGCAATGGTGTCCACTTTTTGTGGTATTTATCATTCAAGCGTAATGTCAAACTAGAAAAGTGTATTTTTACAAAATTGCAGAGCAATTTTGACTTCTAAGTTCCGTGATATTAATTATTTGTTCTATTTTATATACCTATTCTATTTTATAATTATGAAATTCTAGTCAGCCTATCTTTTCAAAGATAAATCTTGTACTAAGTACTATTTATTGTTAGAGAGCTATTATTATTCTAAGAATATAATATACTTCTCCCTGTTTACGATTAAAGAAGCACTCTATTTCCTGAGCAAAGCCTGGTCAAATATCTAGTCTTAGACTAAATTCATAGTTACCAAGTATAAGATGTAGGTATTATTTCTGAGTCATTATATAATATAAGTATCAGTATTTAATGTCTTATTCTACGTATGTGGGTACGATAACTTACGAATTTACTTATTTATGTGCTATTTATTATTAATAAGTAGGTACTTTTATCCCATTTTACTGTCACTATTTTAAAAACTAATGACATTGTAGAAGGATAAGACATATTATTAATGGAATAAACTTGTATACTTAACCTGATTATGGTCATTGTAGGTATAATACATGTATTTTAGTAACATAAGAATATTTAAAACAATAATAATAAATACAAAGAAGAGCTGTCGCATTGCAGCTTTAAATTGGATAATTCTTCGATTTGTACCGGTCATTTAAAGAACTGCAAATTTCCATAATAGCGCCATCTCTGTGTGAACAAAACTACTACCGCAATCGACTATTATCACGGCCCATGATACAGATGTCGCCACTGAATCCTGCATAGCGAAAGCGAAAATGAATAAAAAATATCCATAATAATGTATTATTATTAGGTAGTTCTTTTTTATTCGGTATTACGAATACTGGTCCATAACGCCTACTTAGATCCTGTCTGAAGGATATTTCCTATTAATATTGCGTTGTTACCTATATACTTGCCTCTATCTATACTCTTGAATACAATGATGACTAATAAGTATCCTTAGCTGCAATGCGTCCAAACTTTGACTATTAATATTATTGATGGGTATTGTAACAAATTCGCCTTTAAAAAATAAGACTAAATGCCACCAAGGTGTTCAATATTTGAACCCTCATCTAGAGTGGATTACAGGCAACATTATGAGGCCTTTCAGCCTAGTAAAGCTTATAAAGAGAGGTTAATAATCAAAAAGGGACTTATAATACCCCCTTTATAATAGTCGACTATTGTTGTATAATTTTTGGAAATATTGAACAATAAATTAATGTAGGTATCGTAAAAAATAATGTTCATACTGTGTTAAATATTACAATTATATTATTAATGAATATAATGTGTCAACCTTAATAGTATTCTTCGTGTATTTTTAATGTAATTATATTCCACGTTTTAGGTGAAAGCATCATGTTTATAATGTTATTAATTTAATAACGAACAAACTGTCTTTTATGGGGTATAAAGTTGTTTTGTTCCATTCCATAAACATTGTTATAAAATATACCATTAAAATAAAATTGATGTGTAGATCTTAATAAAGTAGTCTTTAAAAACCACATCGATTAGTCTCACTTAATAATTGAATTGATTAAAGCTTGGAATAGCAAAAGTAAATACATTTCTCTTAGTGTCAAAACTGTCAGTGTATTACTCAGCATCAGCATGCATACGACACTAGTTCTTCAAGTCCTAAAACGTAAAAGAAGCTATGTCGGTTCTTGGCCAATATACAAATCGACAAAAAAAAATTTAACACCTTCCAAATTCTGCGCTAGTATTGCGAAATTTTTCATTGAAACAATAGTAATTTTGGTTATCAAACTTTTTACCAGCCCAAGCTTCACCTCCCTCCCTCCATATTACTCGTATATTCGGTGTGAATTCCTTATTTCGTTCCCTTTTGCAGTTCAATTCTGTATCACGAGCGAAGGCAGACCGTTAGCACTGTACGATGATTTTACTTTCTCCGTCCACTACAAGTTGCAATATGGGTATCGTTGGCAATGCACGAAGAGATCGTCCCAGAAATGCAACGCCTACCTCATCGTCGATAATAATGCAAATATTATGAGGAAACGCGACAATCATACGCACTCGCCCTCCGAACATATAATCACAAGTCAGGGAGTCTATGTTCGGATACCTAATTAAGTCACTGAAGATTACTAAAATTCTAATCATTTGTATTGTAGTTGTTTTAATTAAATTTCGTTCGTATAAATGCTATTATTTTGTGTGAATGTTTTGTTTGGTTATTTTGTGTACTGTACACACAATATTTATTTATTTATTTATGCTATAATGTACACCAAGTATTATTACAAAATATACAAAGTTTTGTATTTGACAATATACAATGGGCGGCCTTATCGCGATCTGCGATTTCTTCCAGGCAACCTTTGGATGGACACAACTGCACTGAACTGAAACTAGGGTTGCTTACGGTGCAACAATATTTATTAAAATGAATATACATATATACTAATAAATATTATAACAAGTACAACAAACATATAATATATGAATATATACTAATCATATAAAATATATATTTATATATATATAATACTTCATTTCCTTGGTGAAGTTCCGGCTTCTCAGCCTTTTTCTTACCGTCACTCACCGTACTTTTCTTACCGTCACCCGCCGTACTCCTTTCCTTTTCTTTCAATTCAGTCCCTGTCTTTCATTTCAGAATCATCGTATATAAATATGTATACATAATGAGCAACGAAACTTATATTTGTACATATTATGTTATAAAACAGGTCCTAGGTTAGCTAGAAGCAATCGACCTTGTCAGGCACAGCACTTGTAGCGACTCTTGTATCTGTTAAATTAAAATATTATTCCGTACATGGGTATTCCAGTAATTTATTATTTTTTCAGCCGAATTCATCCTAACAGATAACTATAGGACCTACGCAATGTTTAATGGCTTCACGTACTTCAGGCATTATTCCCTGAAGTCGGGTAAAGTTCGATGGCAATGCAACAAGCACTTCTCTAAAAAATGTAGAGCTTTTTTGATCCTTGATGCTCATGGAAGGGTTATGAAGCGGAACGAATATCACACTCATGAACCGACTATGTATATCAAAAGTAACAATGGTGTTTATATCAAAATGAACTAAATAATTTTGTGTGTTTGCCTTATTTTTGTAATTATATTTTTTTTTACTTATATGTACTACATAGGAGATATTGAAGAAAAAATAATATTAGGGATATTTATAAGAGCAATAGAAGTCAAAACAAATATCTCTTGTATTTTCATTTATTTATCTTTATGTTTATACGCACATAACGAAAAAATTACATCAAATTACATGCGGTTCTCACAGTTGTTGAATCTAACTTAAAATCTAGTGTCAGTCTAGAAGCCGAATATACTAACTATACTTACATTATTAAGTAAATCCTTTTTGGCACGAGACACAAAAAGTCGTTTTAACAAAACGATAAGACGCAAATCTGGAGAAAAAATCTCACATCTACGTTTATGGAAATGGAAAAGGTAAAAACTTGTCATGATATCATTCCACAAACAACTCTCTAAAGGCTCTTAGGGGTGTTGCAGCTATTATTGATACTTTATAAGATAAGGACAGCGCTAAACAGAATACAAGGTGCTCTTTTACAAAACAAAGAAAGCTATAACATAAAACACAAAACTAGTCCATCGAGCAAGCATTAGATTAATAATTAGACTATAATATGTTCACAATCTATCGTAGTTGACACCTCCTTTGTTTTCAGTACTCCTGGTAAAAGGAAGGAATGGAAAGAACTTGCTAATGCTCGACGGCTACACTTACTATCAACATAAGGTCCTGAGGGACGGTTTTCGATGGAGCTGCACCCAGATGGGGTCCAGATCCTGTCGCGGATTCCTACACGTCACTAATGAAAAACTCGTGGTGCGAGCCTTCACAGAACACACTCATCCACCCTCGACCTACTCTTGGAAGAGTACGAAAAAACAAGTGAGGGGCAATGATGTAAGTATTTTTTTTATTGATTCATTAAAAACTGACAAAACTCTGCTTGTATATCATCACCTGATATACAACCGATAGGCAAAGTAACCAAAAGATTCATAATATTATGGCTAATGGTTGGACAGTTTTTTTTTTAAATACATATCGTGGGTTGCAACAGTCAAAACCATTGAAAATGTAGCTCGTTCTCCAATAACATTAATAGATTTTAACTATTTTGCAGAGCTTCCAAATACGGGACAAAGATTCTGTATTTACTTAGCTTAATAATTTTTGCCTCTCTGTATTAACTTACCTTCCATTCCATTGGAATATGACAGGATAACACAATATTCTAATGCAGACTTCTTTGTTTCAGAATAAAAGGCATAATATGGACAAAGAAGCACTCAATCCACTGGCGTTAAAAATAGCGAACGTCAAAGGCCGAGTTGGTTTCTGAATAATGCCTTGAAAATATATTTAACTTTAATATTATTAGAAACCTATAGTTATCCCGAATTATGTCTTAAGAAAGTATCAAGACTTAGAGGTCCGGTATTCTAAAATTGGGCTTCCAGCGGTGATCATTACTTGCAGTCTGTGCTGTCGAATCAGGCTAGCGTAATGGGCGGCGTACTGGGATAGTTTGCCCAATATCAAAAACAATTTCCCCAGTAAATAATGTGCATGTTACTTTTAAAAAAGTCCTGTGAACTTTGGACCTTAGCCTGTCACTATTGAGGCGCATGTTGCGAATCCCATATCCATAAGTAGAGAGCAATGGAAGACAACTTTGGTTATTCTACAGTACAAGCCCGATATGAACTGCCATGTCCCCGGGCAGACAGTTCAAGAGAATAATACGCACAACAAAAAAAGGCTAGCAACGCTTATCTCGTCTAACTTTGAGAATGTGGTGAAAAGTTAGATGGAAGGGGGGGGGGGAGAGTGGGCACATACCAAATTGTGAACTTGCGTTAGTCGATCTTTTTTTATTCAACAACTTAACGTTGCTGTATTCAGCGATACCTATGAAATATATTGGGTGTAGTCACTGCTTGAGCACAATTTTAGAATGCAGGTTTCAAAGTTGCTAACACTTTAGTAATATAAAGTACCTGTACGAGTATATACATAATTATAATTATATTCGCTGCCCTAGGGATCTAGACAAGAGGCACTGTTATGTTGGAATCGATGAAGGAACCTAAATAAAATGTATAGAAATGACATTTGTGAAAGCTATTGTCCATGTAGGTTTTGTTTCGAGATAATCGTTGATTCAATTAGTAAGAGAGTCTTTGTGATCCAAATGTTGTTTCATGTTTGATAGGATCAATAATTATGGCCCCGCCCCCGCAGTATACCTAAGTAATTGCATGTATGTCGCCCAACGGTCACCCGCTATGGTGATCCTTCCATTTTTGCTCTATTTTTATGCTTTATCTATAGGTAATTTTTTTCTGAGACTAGACAGACGGACCGCATTTCAACTGCAATTTGCGGTTGGATTGCAGTTGAAATGCGGTCCGTCTGTCTAGAGCCTTAGAAGTGTTAACCTTATTAGCAAGTCTCGATTTCATCCTAAACCTAAACGTATATGATTACAAATAAGCTATTTTATATTGTTTTACTTTAATCTTTTGTTATTAACTAATAGTATAAGAGCATAATCGTATGAAGGGGGACGAGTGTACTACATGATTTTAAAAGTGATAGTAACTGACAATCGATCTCAAAACTTCGACGCAGAATATTATTTATAATAAAAAAAATGTGCACTAAATAATAGATTATCAGTAATTATGGTTTTTTATAATAAGAGGCAGGTCAGATAAAAAGACGACATTTTTGCTTGATTGTGCATACACTCTGGCTTAGTTATGAGTTATGAAGAATTAATTTCTGAATATTTTACTAACGTTAGACATTAAATAGCTGAAGATGTGAATAACTTACCAACTGTAAAAAATGCAGTTCCTCAAATATGACTAACCATAAGCCAAATGTTTCGTAAAATATGGGAACTAAATAATCCGAATATAGAAAAGACAGTACCTAAGTACCTAACATTTTAAGCAATAAATCGAAATGTTATTACATATTGCCATGTTATTTATTCCTGAAGTGGACAATAGTATAAATATATACATATATTATTTTATACATTTAAGAATAGATACTAATGTGTAGTGATCGCAATAACTTTAAGCCTTAGATCAGTGTTCGAAATCATGTTTATTATTAGAAATAAATAATAAAATATAACTATCACATGTTTTGTTAGGGATGGACTTTGTTTGCATGCTTGGAATTGAAAGCCCATTGAATGAAAGCTTTGTAGTCGTCGATCAAGCTTGTATCTAGTAAGGTCGACTTTATTTTCTAATGCTATACTAAATGAAGTATAGATAATAAATAAACGATAAAAAACAACAGAATTGAAATGAAAGAGGCTGCTTTTTAGGCTGTAACAGTCAGTGACTATGACTAGGTATATGTTCACCGAAATTATTGTGGAGTAGAGATGTGTCAGAGTTCTAATTCTCACAACACAACTTTAACTACGTAAGTACGTCAAAGTGGCTGAACGTAGGAATATAACCAAATAGTTATGATTTTCCATTTCCATGCATGTAAATATGAACCAACCACAATATGTGACTAAATATGTCCGTTATGTAATTTTGCAGATTAAGTATATGATCCTAAGTAAAATGTATTATTAACTTAAACTATTTTGTGTAAAGTATTGCTTATTAAATCATCTCCAAGTATTTCTTCGTTTTATCTCAACAGCTTGTTTTTCGATCTTAAATTAATTTAAATTATAAAATGCTTTTAATGTGAAAGTGATTTGTTTATTGTTGAAAGCAGTCCTTTAATACTTAAGTCCTTAGTTTAAATATAAACACAAATATAGGTATAGAAAGAGCATCTACTTCTTTGAAGAAAAACTGTATGTTTTTAAATAGAGTAAGAGCTTTATCGTCAGAAAGACCAGCAGTGAACAGCGTTTTACAAAAAATAAATTTTAATTTAATGTAGGTACGTTCTCTTACAATATCTGCCATAACTCTTATTGACGTAGTATGTTTTTCCAACAGTTGAATTCTACCTTCGTCCTAGCGGCCGGATCAATCTGCGTTTGAACAACTTCACATTCTACAAACACTTGAAAGCTAGAAGTAACGCCCATCGCTGGAGTTGCACAGCTTACGGCTCCAAATGGAAGTGCAAGGCGCACCTGATCATCACCGACAGGCTTGAAGTCCTGAAAGCCAACATTTTCCACAGCCATCCCCCGAGCTCGAAGAAAGAAATGAAGCTACCGTTGCCGAAGCTAGTGAGGAAAGAACAAGTACCGAAATCTGGATCTAATGTTATTCCTGATATGAATGAGTTTTCGCGTACTTTGACACCGTTTCAGAATTATTTGGCAGCTCATAGCGTGTTTGGCGGTTACTAGCCATTCCATGATGTCAAGCTCTACCACTAACTTTGCTCGATAAAATAACGAACACTCGTAGCCATAAGCTTTTATACCTTCACCGTAAAAAATATTCGCTGAATGCCGCACTTGCCCTTCATAAATAAATTTCCTTAATTCCTACAAAAAATTGTTAAACAGACACCCGACTCGTCTTGGGTTTTAGAACTATGAAAACTTCCTCACTTAAATTCATTTCTATTAAGTTAAACGTATATTAGCTAGACTTCCGAATTATCTCTACCACATTTACCAAGTAAGTGATCAACTGATTATATTTTTAATTGTAGTATTTGAACGTGCATCATATTTTACCGATTAGTAATATATGTATGTACCTATAAGGTAGTTGCTGTTTTATCAACTATATGTATAACCGTACTGCCCTTTTACAAGATTATAACGCATAGTGTATTTATAAGGACCGTGAATTTTTAACAAATTTGCCATGTTAATTATCATGTTGTTCTCATTTTAGATCTCATACATTAGTTTTTCAAAATTTAGGTTTTAGGTTGGCAGTATTATTACAACAATTTTTAGTTTAAATTTCATCACAGCCATAATAATTAATAATTGGTTTTATTTTAACCTCGTAGGCTAAGATAAGTATTTTCTTAGATATTGTATTAGTAATATCATATTAATTAACAATGTGATTATACATAATCGTAGTTGTATCGAAATATCAATTAGGATAGTCATCAAAATTTATTGAAAAGTGCCTTTGATTAAACGTGTCTTTTAAATTAGAAATAACACCAATGTTTAGGTTTAATTCTTTGTAGCAGCTTGTGTGATATGTTTTTTGCATTTCAAAAACGCATCCAGTATTATTATTTGTGATCGATCAAACATTTTTGTAGTTTAGCTTAGTAATGAAACATATTCTTGCATCACTAATTATCGTTGTGTAAGCAGGGTAGGTATATGAATTGTATATAGGTATTGCTGTGTAATTCTAACATTTAATGGCATTAGAACGAACTATTATTGCTTTACAACGATTATCGGATTCTAACTAGAATGAAAGCACGTTATTTATAAGAAATACCAATATCTTTTTAGGATTTTTGTCTAAGTATAACATATCCGTAATTTTTATATCCCGTGTATCGATGTCATAGAAATATTTTTCTAATAATATGTAGAAACGGTATTAGCATGCTTGTAACTCATTCCTATATTCACAGAATTATGTATAATGTAAGTATATGATGTAGGTCAAATTGTATTTTATCTCGAATTAAACCTGCTAGCTTTTGCCATATTTTCTGTTAAAAGTGGGCTCCTAAAAATATATATTGAACATAAAGTTTAGGATTCGTATCGATTTTAAAAAGTGGTCCGTGAATTAAACCCTGTGGAACTCTTCATTCCCTTGTAACGTCAAAGATAACTTTTCATTTTCGCTGGGTCAACTTAGTTAGGTACCTATTTGAAGCAAAATCATAAAACCGATCAAATATACTTAATTATGCTTCGTGAACAAAAAGACATTGAAGCATATTGTATAGCTTTCCGATCTATAACGTAAGAAAGCACTCAATTAATCTTCATCACTAGAAATAATAAGTGTATTAAATATAGTTTGTATACGTAAATGGATATTTTAAATGTCATCTGAACTAGTGATAATCATTATATTAAGACTGCATGCTTGATGTTTGTGATATTATGGCATTTTATTTGGATCTCATTTCTATTATTTGGAAACTAAACACATTTCAAGACTGTAACCAATAACCAAATTAAACATTGTATACGAGATTAGTTGTAGTAAGTTCATCTCTTTGGTTCAAAAACTTTAAATTGGAGATCCTGAGTTGTTGATTTAGGATTTTTAAGTACCTATTGTTGTTTTGAGAGCTATATCTCTGTGTAGCAGACAAAATTCATGCTTACACAACAGCAAATTTGTCAAATATATTCCTTAAATTTTATTAGTATTATGTCATTCTACAACGATTTACGTTTATGTTACTTCGTGTTTTGATATTTAGTTTCATTAAAATTTATCTAACTCTCTCACTTTATTTTATATGTCAATGAATGCACTTTCAAATGTTTCTAAATACATCCTTTTATGAGTTTTACAATGTTAATTTATGTGACGCTTTACTTGAGACACTTAAATCAAAATGGCGGAAAAAGAAATGGGTCCAAGTGAGTTTTACACTTAAAACTCTAAAATCAGTTCGTCAAGTATTACACCTCAGATACCTACGTCACAGAAAAGTTCTTCAGTCAATCTAGATAGTTTAAAGTTGTATAGATTCTTAAGCAAAAATACAGTGAAAATACAAAAAAAAACATACATCACAGTACCTACCTACCACAATTGACGGTCTTATCGTTAAAAGCAATTTCTTACAGACAACCATTGGATGGACAAGCGCCACTAAGAAAACGGTTAACGTAAATATATTTACAGGTAAGTCGTCATGAATCTTCCAGGTATCACTTTTCAATGACAAAACTTGTTCTTCCAGGGCGGGAACATAACCTTCAACTAATAGAATTGATAAATGGTAGGACATTACTCCTTGTAGACGGTTATCCTTTCTACAGAAAGCAGCCGTCCAAGGATGGATACCGCTGGTGCTGCAACAGGGCCTACTGCAAAGCTTTCTTGCGTATAAGCCATAGCTTTGAAGTCTTAAATGGTAACCATCAACATAATCATGTACCGACCAAGTTCTGTAAATCTCCTAGCGGGAAATATGTTAGGTTATAAGCGCATTTATGGATTATGTGATTCATTATCTACATATACATGGTTTATTATTATGAACTCTACGCGTACGAAAATACGGCACTAGTTACGATAACAAACGGCTATCTTGCGCAGAAGGCAAGGGCGGTGAGAGAGGCTCATGCAGAGGGGAATATGTTTTTTTTTGTACTTTTGCATTGCTTCATTAGTCTATCGTTTTAATATATGTATTATAATCTTTTGAAATATAGGAACAATTAAAACTATATTGAATATAATATATATGAAGTATGTAATACCTTATATATATTTTATTGTTACATATCTTTGTAATCTTCTCAAAACGAAAATACTTATGAATGAATTGTAAATGTTTAGTTAATCATTAATCCTGTGCTCCATGATCTCGGCATATCTAAATACATAATTTGACAGAATAAACACCTATTTATGTAATTTCTTAAGTATATAAAAATGTTGTCAGACCTGATAGTCATATATAGATGTTATAATCTTTAAATAGGTGGTAGTTATAGTAAAGTACCTATTATATATCCTTAAAATATACGGGTAATTTTATTTGAGGGTAAAAACAACAACAACAAGGGTAAGTCAACATAACACCACTAGTGACCTCGGTCCTCAGTGCAACATGTTTCTGTAACATAATTTACACCTGGCTGCATTGTCGTCATGCTCCCTTAGATGTCATTGCTTGCGGTAGCGTCATTGGTCGGGTCACCCCCTTCCCTCTAAAATGGCGAGGGAGGTGATGGCTGATCCGTGCGTTATACTCGTGAACGGGTGCTGCTTGTGGTGACTGGTTGACTTGCTGGCTATCGTGTCTCAAATATTATTTTTTTATTTTTTTTTCATTTACGAGTTGACTGAGTTGCCTTGTAGGTCATAGTTATCATGCATAGTATTATTATGAATGTACACTGTACCATACAAAATGTAAATGTGAGTACTATGTCGGTTTTAACTCGTATAACATTTATTTATATTAAAGATTTCTGAAAGTTTTGAGTATTTCCCATGACCTACGCAAATGTCTTGCTGATCTGGTATCGTTGTGCGTCGGGTCGTTGGGCTCCCGAAAAATGGTTGAGCTACACGATGACTGATGTATGCGTTCCGTCAGTTAGGACAGGTCAACTCAAAGCTGGTATGGTTCTTTCTTCAAAAGGCCTGTTCAGATTTTGCCCTACATTGAACTCGCATATAATATAATTATTGTCTGGACTTTAAAAGAGACCATGATTCTCTGAGTTTGTTTCGACGTTTCTTCTCAGAGGTCGTCAGATAGGAAACGTCGACGCCATCTAGTTAAAAAAAATATGTAAAAAAACGACTTGTAAAAGTGTCTTAAAAGATCTATTTACAGAATTAAATATCATTTCATTTCAACATAATTATCATCACGTCCGTATCCCCGAAGGTGTACTGTTGTACACCCACAGTTGCCAGCATATTTTTTTGGTCCCATATATTAAGAAACAAGCCTTTTAACCATACCAAAATAAGCTGCTGGGGAATACCAAAAATTCTGGTAGACCAAGACCATTCTCCTCGCCCGCGCTTGCAACCACTACACCAATAAAGCCGTTTAGACTCATACCGATCGTAGTCGTGTTGTCTTAAATGACTCATTTAAAAATGTTCACAAATAAAATCTTGCTTTTGTATCACATGTGACTTTAAGTAACAATAGACATATGAAAATAAGTAGTCTGTAAAATCAATGATATCGGTATATTAAAGAGTAATCATCAATCCAAACTAACAACTACTTACAACTACTTAATTATTTAATTAATATTTACTAACGTAAAAACTAACCTACTAACCAACAATTTAAAATGTTTTTTCCAGGAAATAAAATGCTTTTTATTTTATTTTAAAGGGTAATTTCAAATTTTGTTTCTACAGGCAGCCTGGTTAGACTTGTTGACGGAAAAGAACTATTTGTTCTCAACGGCTACACTTACTATAGAAGATGGGCCGTCGGTAACGGCCTGAACAGCAGGTGGTCCTGTACCAATTCAAACAAATGCAGGTCCTATATACATCTCGACAGTGACTTGAACGTAATCTATAGATCTAAGCACGAGCACATACATTCGATCCGAAGGATCTTTAGAAGTGAGAGCGGACATTATTTTAGAGTTTAAATTTGCAATTATCTCTCTCGCAGAGTAGCAGAGCACAATAATTTATTTACTTGTAAAGGGAAACGCCCATTTTTGGCCATGCTTTGCCCATGAATGTGGTTTTAGTAACGCATTTAGTAGTGTGGTTACGCATTTAGTAACTAAAATATTGCTATAAACTTATTTGTAGCAGAACTCCGGAATTAAAAGCCGATTTAATTAAGACACTCAATCGGATTACTTTATTTTACAACTTCCGGGGTTAGGTCAATCCGTCAAAGTAAGGAGGGATAGCGACTTTTACTGAAAAAATCGATACACTAAAACCGGTAAAAACAGATTTTTGGGAAATCTTTTTGTTTGTGCGTTTTTTCTGCTTTTTTTGTTGTCTTTTCTTTTTCTGGTTGATTTTTCGACGACTTTAATTACGATTATGGACCCTGTTACCGCTCCTGATGACGACCTTGGCTTTTCATTGGATTCTGTACCCGCTTCCCACGACCAAAAATCATAAAACTACAAGTATGTTTTTTTGTTAACCGTGAATTTTTTAATATGATTTTTATAACTCCAACCGAGTTCAGTGTAAAAAATAGTGGTTGTTTGTTTATCTATAATGTCAACTCTAATGCCTATAATTTGTTTCTTTCATGGGCGTCATTTGGCCAAAACCTCTTTATCAAATGGGCATTTCCCTTTATATTCACATGTACCTAACTTTTTTGCGTAATAAAGATTATAAAACATAATCAGGGTGTTCCTTAATAAAGTAAGTCTATCCATCATCCATACCGCAAAAATGACGTAAGCCATCTTATCTTACGTCATTTTTACGGCATTTGTACTAGTTTCTAAGTAATATTGTATCATAATATATTTTTATAGGACCTTGATACCGGTACTAAATATATTAAATTATATAACCTAACTAATTGATCTAAAAAAGGACGAGGTAAGTCTGACCCATATACAACCTTTACAGTAGCTATGACTACGTAAGTGTCGGAGCCCAAAAGAGTGATTATCGTGGTCTATCTTAGGCTTTCTCAGGAAAGAGGTCAAACACAATAAAGTATTCTCAATTTATTGTATTTAAAAAGAAATAAGTTACGTCATATCTCAGATATTTCGATTTTTATTATTTTTTGCTTTATTTTCATGATTATGTATTACTTTTTAATTTAGGAACTATGTGAACTTAGTAATTTTTTTTTATTTCAGTTAAGTAAATTTAAAAAAGCTTGAAATCTTTTTTATTCTACCATAATTTTTTTTGACATACATTTACATTGTCACGCCTGTCTCCCATAGGCAGAGACTATAGATTTCCACTTACTACGATCCTGGAACACTACTTTCGCTTCATCTACATTAATCTCTTCATGCATGACCGTCGGTTTAGGGTTCTCGTAAGGAACTAGAGTTTAAATGTGTAGGGGTTGTTAGTGCGGTGTGTGTCCCTAAAAATGTGAACGTAAAAGACATTCTATTCTTGTATCTTGTCACTTATAAAATTAACAAAGTAAGTTTAATAAAAAGAAATGTTAAATTCAATATGTACCTTGATTTTTTTTCGACCCATATTCTTTCAATTTGTCGACTTTAAAACTAGAAAATAAAGTGTTAAAATCTAATTCTATTTTTAGGTGTACTTATAACACTTGCCAATGGAAAAAAAAGAATTAGGTACAAAAACTTTACATATTCAAATAAGGGCAAGTGCAGCGGATCCAATCCAAATTATCGTTGGAAGTGCACAGATCAAAATTGTAAGGCATACATAATAGTGACACCAGATCTGGGCATCACAAAAGTTATGGACGTCCATAATCATAATCCTCCTAAGTATATGAAAACTGCTAATGGTGTATATATAGCCATGGATTGGTTTAAGAACGATAATTAAAATTGATGAAATGAAGATTTAAATGTAATGTAAAATATTGAAATTGAAGTAAACTAATTTTGTACCAGACCTTGTATTTTATTTCTATACACAACCCTTGTACTTGTACAAATATAATACAAATAGAAGTAGACGCTGTGCGTATGAGCGTCATGCTAGTACTAATGTTGTTCAATTTCAGTTAACATATTCATGACGACTCGTGGAAAGGAGCGGCTGATTTACCAAGACTACACGTACTATAAACAGAGTAGAACAAAGTGTGGATTCCGATGGGGTTGTACCAAGAACCGATGGCATAAATGTAAAGCTTACTTGCACTTAGCTGATAATATGACAATTTCAAGAAGTAATATGCAACATACTCACACCCCGTTTAGTACTCCAGAAAGGAGAAGAAAAAGGAAAACCGTAGTCGACGAATGAAATAAAACAGACTAAATTGGTATTTATGTGTAGTATGCACGGTAACTATTCGCTACATGGAGAATCTGTCTTCTCCAATTAGCTCACAAAGCTTATTAATCCAGTCATATAGTTCTTCAATTTTAATTGTTCCTTGTTTAGAGTTATCATCGAGGGAAATCCCGAGTGGCGTTTTGAAAACAGTGATTAATTAATGTCACTAAGATAGTACCAGTATTATTATAGGTGAACAAGCGTTTATGATAAGCTTGGAATTTCCGTCGACAATACATATAAGTCTACTACGTTCACATTCACTTTTACCAGTGGCTTACATGCTTCCCGTGACATAATTAAGACGTCACATTATCATCGTCTTCATCAATTATTTCAGGACGAGATGCAACGACAGTTTTTTTTTTCATTCATAGCTCGCATGTTACTAAAGCTATTTGAGAATATTTTGTTGTGTTTGCAGTGTAAGCGTTATAATGAGGTATAGAGTGTTAAGATTTTATCGTCTGTCCCGATAACTATATTGAATCTGTTACTTGGTTTTATATTTTTATGTTTATCCAATTTATTGTCAAGTATACCAATGTTTTCTTTCAAAATATTCAGGATTTTAACTTCACTTAGTATTGTAACTGTCGTCGAATTCAATAATGACGCCAGAAAATGAGTAAGCATTAGCATTCTACAGCATACGTAATAGAGCTTATATTCGATACGTAGGTAGGTACGTAGTGGTTTATTTAAAGTTTACTAATATTGTGTTGTGATCAAATGGTTTTACAAAGCGTACGATCTCTTAAACAAATGTGATTATTTTCTTTACCCTTTATCTCTGTAATTTATTTTAGTTTTACAAGAACAGTGATCTCAAATTTATAAGTTGTAGGAAAATCTAGTTAAGGCTTAAGGCTCAACCGTCAGAGCTGTTGTTGATGTCGCAATTTCTATTCCCATGTACGGTGGCCAGCGCATCAAGTTACCTCAAAATGACAATTTTTCTCAGTTGATTTTGAACTTTACCTTCAACAATCTTTTTGTATTTTTTAGGCATTTTCCATGCAAAGATTATTATTATTTTATGACGTCGCCTCAAAGACGTAAATAAAAAAATGTGAAGGCAAATTTCGACATGGCGGGTGGGAGTCGCGGTGGCTTAGCGGTCATAGCGTCTGGTGTACTTAACCAGAAGACGCAGGTTCGAATTCTGCCCGCGGTCGTATTTTTCCTTCACTAAAATTATTTACATTCAACATTTTAAGGTTTAAAATTTTGGAGAAATTTGACAGTTTTGTATACCTTGACCTGCTGGCGACTGTACCTAGAATGTGTTATAGCCGAAAAATTTGCGAAAAACCAAGAAAAAATTGAATTTCGCGCCCAACCATGATGCTTTAGCCTTAAAAACTATATTCTCAGGTAAATGATAAATCTTTACCCTCTTAGACTTTTCCAAAATATGTAGGGTTCATCTGGTTAGACTGGAAACCGACCCCAGCATAGCTGAGCAAAGATCTTTTAGGCCCGACGCTCATTATCGGCATCGGCAAGAAAAGGGATCCTTCGGCAATCCTACATGCAAGCGCACACTGTCGGAAACTATGTCTTGGCATGCTGCAACGTTCTTAGGGATGACGAGGCGTCCTTAAGCAAACTATTATGCATACCGAAGGATCCCGAAGTATACCGAAGCAGCCTCAAAGCTCCCGATGCAGTAGCCTCAAGTATACCGAAGCGGTATTTTTGTTACTACGATCATATATCATTGAAATTTCTACTTTATTGCCATGAAGTTAATGTATAATGCTTTTTATCACCTAAAATCTTCAGCCGTGCTGATGCCGATAGTGGGCGCCGGGCCATATGAATTGGAATACGAAACATAAAGCTTTGCAGTCTATAAATTGGTTTACCTACCAAAGTCTAGTCAGTTATAGAAAGCATAATGGACCTCCCCTGCCGCATTAACTCCGCTAAACAACTCGAAAAATAAATAATACCTATTTCAGTTATCCGTCCATTCAGATCTCATTTTCTATACGGGTATACAGAAACATGGAGAGATGTCTTTCTCCCTCTATTAATAAGCGAACTCATTGTGCTATTTGATCCGGAAAAATTGTTCGTATAATATCACAAAACATGAAATTGCTTAAATTTTTTATTTCACTTGTACCTGTAAAGGGGTTAATTTTTTGGTAAATTTTATTGTTATCGATTACCTACCAAAGATAAACAGATTTAATGTATGAAATATATTTTAATATAAAAATAGCATGATGTAAAACAAATATGTTTAATATGTATACAGGAATCTTTTGTTACCGTGAGAAATTATGTTAATGTTATTTTTAGGAGTATCTTAATTTTTTTTCGATTCAAATGTTGCCGGGGATGTACTAGGAGGAGGTATATCTGACAAGAACACTGCCAAGTATCTTATCAAAATTAAAATCTCAGAAACCTCATGCTTGAGAGATGCTCTTAGCAGCGTGAGATGCCTGCTCATTAGCTGTTTTTCATGGTGGACTATATACCCTTATCTCTCTCATTCTGGGTTGACCGTTGCCCAGCGGTGGGACAGAAAATGGGTAAATTAAAAAATGTGGGATTTATACATAATTAAACGTAGACTTGATAAGAGCGACTGAATTGTCACGGTAACAAAATTTTCCTGTTCACTCTAATGCTCCCACGACGCAGGTACGTCGTAATGCGCTAATTAACGCGTTAATTAAAACTTAACGCAGATATAACCAATATTTTAATGCGTTAATAGATATAACCATGCTCCTGTTGCGACTGTATTCGTGTAAAACAACATAATCAATTAACGCATAAAAATATTTGCTACATCGGAGTAATGTTTGAGTTAACGCATTCGCACGCACGTGGAGCAAATCTGTAATTGAATGGTAATGTAACTGCTTCAAAATATTGTTTATTTTATTTGTTCACTATGTATAACACGATCTCATTATTTTTAAATATAAAGTTACATTCTTATTAAATATGCTATATTTTATTCCATGAGCATCAATTAGAAACAATAACCTTACTAAATGTCCTTGTTCCGTACGACGAGTATATCTACAATACATAAATAGGTACACTAATCTACATATCGTTTTTTTTATCAATTTAGTAAATTTTTGTATGCATTGTATGATTTTAAATGAAAAAGTAAGAGCTTAAATATTTTTTAGCGCGATTCAGAATTACATTTACACGTAGGAAACAATACGCAGGGTCATGTATGAAACATTAATATTTATGTAACACCTTTTTGCAATAAATATATGACTATGATTATGATTATAATGCTTACATCAAGCTATTCGGGCATCGGGGCTATTTACTTCAATTTGCACATAGGATAGTGACGGTTTTGTAATAAATATGCCTTATGGTATCTACTATGGTATAGCTATGTATAGCAGTAAATATATGATATTTTTAAACGGCGCAAAAATAAGGATGTTCTTAATTTACTCAGTATTATAGGACATTGTGACGTCAAACTGTGTGTACGTCACACAAATGCTTATCTAACACGTATGGTTTTGCGGGAAAGTGACATATCATCCCCTCTCTATCCTACCAAAAACTTTAAAAGCTTGGAATTTTAGTGGTCAATTTAAATTATTTTTTTCAGTATACGCAATATATTTTATATTTTTCAAAAGGCCTGTTATTTTTAATTTCACCAGACAACTACCCTTGACTAACTAAAAAAACCCTAAACTACCATTTACCTATTGCAAGCAATTGCAATGGCGCACGCTAGGGGAGGCCTTCGTCCAGCAGTGGACTAATATATACTGATGATGATGATGATGAAGCAATTGCAAATCGCTGTTGGGGTGGAATACGGGTGGATGGAAAGGCAAACTGAATGTGCTGCAATGTGTTCGTGTGTCGTCTTTCGTCTTGATCACCACGACGGTGTGTTATAAGTTTGACGTGTCTGTGTGTGTGTGTGTTTGTCTGTGGTATCGTAGCTTTCGAACGGAGGAACCGAATTTGATTTTATCTTTTTTTGTTTGAACGGTAAATTAGTCGGGAGTCTTCTTAGCTTAGCTTTTAATTGATCATATTATAGTATTTTACTAACTACCTACTATCTTAGAGTTGTAGCACGTGGCTTCACAACTTACAATGGATGCCCCTGCTTATAATCAGTAGGGGTCCACATAAACCATCGTGGATCCTTCCGAGAGACAGAGGACATTTGTGAGGACTTTCAGACCAGGATTTTCCGTAAATAATCTTCATCTGAATGATTATCATATCATATAAACCTAACTAAAAATGCTGTTTCTGCGATCCACAGCCCAATACATAACGCTGGTCCGTGGGTCAAGGCTTCTACTCCTGCAAGGTTTCTCCTTCTTCAAGAGTGGTTCTATCCGTAATGGTGGTTCCCGGTACAGCTGTTCTTTGTCCAGCGTTGCCACTAAAAACTGTAAGGCGTATGCACATATATCCGCTGATGACGTCCTCATCAAAGCCAACTTGGAACACAACCATCTGCCAGTAAAATACGTGCAGATTAACGATGGCCGATATGTTAAAGTATAAAAAAAATACATTGTACAGTCGAACATAGAACCTCCTTGTTTTATAAAGTTAGTTAAAAATAATACTCGTAGCTCGTAAATTAGAAAATAAATGCATAATTGAAAAATTGGCTTGTTGTCTGTTTCTCATCTCCCAGTACTAGACTAGGTTCCTATTGCTTAAGTTCGACTCGAGTGTTTTTGTTACGATAAACGTTCGGTCGGCAGCACATCAAACTACTACAGAATGTAAAATTTTCTCAGTCGATTTTGAACATAATCATAAACATTTTAAGGTTTAAAATCATTTGGAGAAAGTTTTTAGTTTGTATAACCTGATGTGCTGGCGACTGTACATTATAACTGAATGGATTTCTTGCATGTAGTACTTTTCAATACATTTTTAAATAAGATTTTGAGGTAACTCTAGTTTTTCGGGAATGGTATTGCCAAATATGTGCTAATATCATTGTGTTCCGGTTTGAAGGGCAATGTAGCCAATGAAATAATGTCTCAATATAACGTCGCGCCACTGGTGTGGCTGGCGTTAATGGCCTGCTTTTGCCGCTTACCATTAGGTAGGTGGTCCGTATATTGTTAACAAGGCTACACATCAAGCTATACAAATCCAGAATAGGCTGACCTCGCATTGTATCGCAAGACTTATATACAATGCGAGGATAGCGTATACTGGATTTGTATAGCATGTTGTGTAGCCGTGCGTACTATTTGCAGCATCCGTAAATTTTATAATGTTTGTATAAAATGAAAATAAAGAACTTAACATTGTAAGATTGCTTAGTTTTCTGCATGGATTCAGATGTTATGGTTTTAGGGACATCTTTGACAATTATCATTGTCTTGTAAGTAATACATCTTAGATGAAATAAAATAATTATACCATATGTATGCCTTTTTCCCATCAAAGACTAGTGCGGTCATTCTATCCCTTGCACTTGCATTGGAATCCATAACGGTTAGGCCGATTTTATGAAATTTGAAGTCTTCTTTAGCAAATATTCAGTGAGTTACAATACAATGCAATTTTAGTCGCTGCAACATTGAGAGCGCGACTGTTGGCCGGTAAACCTGATTTCGGTTGACATAATGAGCGTCTGCTCATGAGAGCGGCGCGCCTGCCCCGCCCACAAGGCCCTTCAAACCTCTTTTACTTGCTCTGTGTTTTTAACCTTATACTCAGATACTGTAGTATGAGTAAATAAGTTCTTAAATTCTTCTTTTATATATAAATGAATTGCCGTTCGTTAGTGTCGCTAAAGCTCTGACTAGATCGATTCGGCTAATTTTGGTTTTGAAAAAATTGTGGGAGGGAATGTTTAAACGGCGAGATAATATGGGAAAAATTTGACCTAATAGATGGCGCTGCGATCGAGTTCGGACAGGACAACATCTGTCGTGTCCACTAGTATATTATTTAATGGAAAACGTATGGAAAGTAATAGTGAGTTCTGATTTATTTTTTAACAGTCTGTTTATATTTCACAGCAAAATTTATTACTCGGGATACTGGGAAAAGGTTGCTAATGATCGACGGCTACAGTTTCTCCAAGGGCGGATTTTCTGACGCTAGGTCAGCTAACTACAAATGCTCCAGCTCTTTTTCCAAACAATGCGGGGCCAGTGCTCGGGTCAGCTGCGATAACGTCATCCTAAAGTTCCCCACCGGCCATAACCACAAACCTCCCAAGTTTTTGAAACTAAAGGATGGAAAATACTACCGATTAAATAATTAGTCTAGTGGTCCTTAGCGCTACTGCTACGCTGTCTTGGGAGGTCATCCAGCAAAGTTTTATTGGTTTTTTTTATGAAATCCTCAGTAGCAGTTCGGAGTTTGGAAATGTGCCTGGTGAATGACAATAGGCTCGCCCCCTTTTAAATGGGACCTAGACATATCGTGGAACTGTAGGTATACAGGCGTGATGACATGTTAAATATCAAGGAACGAATATAAATGTCAATTTTGAATGTTTGAATAAAATTTGAGTTAAATTACAGGTTTTAATTTTTATTTTCTGATGTGTGAAGATATCCATGGCCGGCGATGACAACTTACCATCAGGTGGCCCATATGCTCGTTTTCTGACCTAAAAAAAACTCATGATACCCCCTGCAAAAAAGGGAAGGTGATAGGCGAAATTTTCCGCTATGGATATTAAGTAAAACAAACGCCAATTTATGTTGTAGCTGTCCCACTCGGCTTTCGCTAAACATAGCGGCGGTGTTTAACAATGAACTCCATAGGTTAGCATGGTGGACTATAGCCAAACTCCTTTCTACACAACACAGTACCCACATGGATCGATGGCTGATGTATTCTAATCGTCAATTTTGGTAAATATGTACTGAACATATTATTGGTTCAGGTTTGGATATTTTGATTCAGTGTTTATAAACATCCTAACTAAAATAACCTTGATGTATTTTTTTACAATTTCTAGCACAATACATTACTTTAGAGAATGGAACGAGATTGCTTATTATTGGCGGCTACAGTTTCTCCAGGAGTGGCTACATTGCTGGCGGGTCTCGCTACACGTGCTCCTGTGCATTCACCAAACACTGCAGAGCATATGCCCACGTCAGCTGTCATGACCTTATCCTCAAGTCACACACCACACATAATCACAAGCCTATAAAATTCATTAAGTTGAAAAGTGGGAGATATTTCAGGTTGGCAACTAGAAATACTTAAAATTGTATATCTTACTAGATTACCCGGCAAACTTCGTAGCGCCATACTTCATATTACGAGATAAAAAAAATGATCTATTTTTTAAAATTTTCCTTTATTGCCTTTCCTTGTGCCTACTGACAAAAAAGACCACAAATAATGCAGTCGTTCAGAAGTTATGCGTGTACATACATTTCAGCGATTCTTTTTATATATATAAATAAAGCCTTGTCATTCACAGTTGTGTTTATATACCCATTAAAAAAAAGAAACGGCTTACATAAATAACCATCTACAGACTCCGTCGCAGTTATGGTTAACGGGACGTTTGATGTAATGATGCGCAAAATTTAATTCTGCCGTACCCGAAGGTTCGATTCTAGTTTCGTCTCTCGATCCTTTATTAAGAGCTCTTATTGAAACACGCTATTAGCATCTTCTATAACAAGGTAGTGTTGTGTTGTGCTAATTTTTGTTTTGAGAAATTTGTGGGAGGGAATGTTTAAACGGCGAGATAATATGGGAAAAATTGGACCAAATAGATGGTGCTGCGATCGAGTTCGGACAGGACAACGTCTGTCGTGTCCACTAGTATATTATTTAATGGAAAACGTATGGAAAGTAATAGTGAGTTCTGTTTTATTTTATAACAGTCTGTTTATATTTCACAGCAAAATTTATTACTCTGGATACTGGGAAAAGGTTGCTAATGATCGACGGCTACGGTTTCTCCAAGAGCGGATTTTCTGACGCTAGGTCAGCTAACTACAAATGCTCCAGCTCTTTTTCCAAACAATGCGGGGCGAGTGCTCGGGTGAGCTGCGATGACGTTATCCTCAAGTTCCCCACGGGCCATAACCACAAACCTGCCAAATTTTTGAAACTAAAGGATGGAAAATACTACCGATTAAATAATTAGTCTAGTGGTCCTAAGCGCTACTGCTACGCTAGATGTCTTGATATCGATTCTCAGGTTGGCAATGTGTTGTTGGGTTTTTCTATAAAAAAATTAGTAGTAGCTCGGAGGTATGTCCGGTGAATGACAATAGGCTCGCGCCCTTTTAAATGGGACCTAAACATATCGTGGAACTGCGAGTGGTCAGGCGTGATGATATGTTAAATATCAAGGAAATAATATAAATGTCAATCGTGAATGTTTGAATATAATTTGAGTTAAGGTTTTATTTTTTATTTTCTGATGTGTGAAGAATCGCGCAGTGGCGTCGCATATACAGTAGTTTTATGGGTAGGCAACGCGTTGCAGTGTTACAGATATCCATGGGCGGCGATGACCACTTACCATCAGTTGGCCCATATACTCGTTTTCTGACGTCTAAGTATTAAAAAAACTCATGATACCCCCTGCAAAAAAGGGAAGGTGATAGGCGAAATTTTCCACTATGGATATCAAGTAACACAAACGCCAATTTATGTTGTAGTCACTCGTCTTTCGTCATAGATAAGCATGGTGGACTACAGCCAAACTCCCTTTTTTATGGGTGACCTGTACACAACACAGTACATGGGTCGATGGCTGATATATCTACAATTTTGGTAAATACTTAAAATATCTTCAGGTTTGGATATTTTGATTCAGTGTTTATAAACATCCTTACTAAAATAACCTTCTATATTGTATTTTTTTACAATTTCTAGCACAATACATTACTTTAGAGAATGGAACGAGATTGCTTATTATTGGCGGCTACAGTTTCTCCAGGAGTGGCTACATTGCTGGCGGGTCTCGCTACACGTGCTCCTGTGCATTCACCAAACACTGCAGAGCATATGCCCACGTCAGCTGTCATGATCTTATCCTCAAGTCACACACCACACATAATCACAAGCCTATAAAATTTATTAAGTTGAAAAGTGGGAGATATTTCAGGTTGGCAACTAGAAATACTTAAAATTTTATATCTTACTAGATTACCCGGCAAACTTCGTAGCGCCATACTTCATATTACGAGATAAAAAAAATGATCTATTTTTTAAAATTTTCCTTTATTGCCTTTCCTTGTGCCTACTGACAAAAACGACCATAAATAATGCAGTCGTTCAGAAGTTATGCGTGTACATACATTTCAGCGATTCTTTTTATATGTATAAATAAAGTCTTGTCATTCACAGTTGTGTTTTAATACCTATTAAAAAAAAGAAACGGCTTACATAAATAACCATCTGCAGACTCCGTCGCAGTTATGGTTAACGGGACGTTTGATGTAATGATGCGCAAAAATTAATTCTGCCGTACCCGAAGGTGCGGTTCTAGTTTCGTCTCTCGATCCTTTATTAAGAGCTCTCATTGAAACACGCTATTAGCAGCTTCTATAACAAGGTAGGTATCTCAATTGTGGAGTTTTTTAACCGACGCAAAAACAACGGGGTGTTATAAGTGTGACGTGTTTGTGTGTGTGTGTGTGTGTGTGTGAAAGGTGCAGTAATCGGGAGTGTTCTAACCTATGTTTGATGAAAATCGGACGAGATATAATGCAATTGTCGGGGTTGTTTTCGGATTATATTTCTAACATTGGAATATTTGTTCCTCAATCGCGAGCGTTTATTTCGCGTGGTCAGATATTATTTATTGATTCTTCTACCCGACTACGAAAAAGGAGGGGTAATGAGTTCTCTTATTAGCTTAATGTGACAAATTGCAGTAGGCACACTCAGTAAGCCGCGGTCGTCTTAAACGCACATATTAAAGATTTGCATAAGCGATGGTAACGTGGACGATTAGCAAAGAACCAAAAATATAAAACCCATTAATAGGAGTACATAAGAACCTAATGCCTAAAGGAAACTCTATCCTACTACAACAATGCCTTTACTCCTAGAAGGTTATATGGTATTCAGTTCCTTCCTCCTCCCTCGGGAACTGAATACCATAATCCTCTTAAGTAATCCTACTTTAATGCTTTTCCAATTGTCTATTTACAGATGCTCCAAGATTTATCACGTCAATTAAAGGTGCTACTCTATTGCTTGTAGGGGGTTATACATTTAGCAAGAATACTGCATTAAGGAAGGGTGGCTATAGGTACGCCTGCTCGAGCATGCTTTCTAAAAGTTGCAAAGCGTATTTACATTTGTCTTGTGACAATGAAATTCTTAAGATTAACACTGAACACACTCATGAACCTCCTCAAATTCATATTACTAATTCTGGAGAATTTTTCAAGAGGTAGTGAGAATATATTGTTAAATTTGGAGACTTTACCAGTTGTCTGATATCGCGTTGTTATCTTGATATTTTGTCCGGCTGTACATTGTGTACCTGTAAAGAGTCAAGTTTTAGATAGATACCTAGACAAATTTTACAGACAACAGATTGTATTAATTCTTTTTTTTTTTGGTAAAGTTTAGTAAAAAAAAATTAAGTTCTCGACTCTAGAGGGAGAAGCTATTTCAAATTTACATAATCAATTTAAATTTTAAATAATCATGAACTTATTTTTTTGCTTTTAAAAGTTGTCGTTTTAATACGCCGCTACATACCAATAAAAGTTAGTATATCGTTTTACGTAAGTGTTTTATTTGCCCCTAATTTGAATGCAATGATGGTACAAGAAAATTTAAAAACCAGCATGCGCAGGGTAACTCCATCTTGGTAGTTTTAACCGAATAAATTATTTTGGTTATAAATGCAGATAGCGACTTGTTATTGGAGCTGTTTGGAGATGGCTATGATTCAAAACTGATAAGCCTCTGCCTCCCTAATGGTTGTGTAACATATTCCTTGATGAATCTCAACCATCAACATCCTATATTTCGTCCCTTTTTGAGACTCCCCCTCTACGTAGAAAAGAGGTTCAACGCTACCAGCACGAGAAAATGTCTCAGGAGAGCGATACCATGTAGTCAGAAATAACATAGCTATTCGCAACGTGCCCCGGGTGTAATCAAAGCCGCTACAATACTTTGAGGACTACCTACTTTGCTACAAAGTTCTTAAAAAAACTGTTACGTGCAAAATTAACAACTACTACATGCGCAACACTGGTCGTGAATTTAGCACTGATGCGGCCGAATTAAAAAAGTTTATAAGGTCTATTTTATCGTCGGATATATCACATACGCGCGGCTCTCTCTTTTCTGGCGGGAGGGGGTGCGACTCTGCTTAGTAGTTCAATACTTTGCGTTACAGCATTAGCTTTACGTTTGGAATGGCATATAATTATTCCAGTATGCCATAGGTACTTCGTAAGATACTATTCAAAGACGAATCTCTACGTTGGCTGGATAAAAACTTAATGCTTGATACAGTATTCAGGATATACCAACGTTTACATTTATTTTATTGATTTCTTTTTATTTTTTATTGATAATAATTTACCTTATAGTTGAATTATGTTGTGCATTTTTTATTTCAGTAAGATACGTGAAGACTCAATCGGGGACCGTGATGTTGCTTGTAGATGGTTACGTTTTCAGTAGAAATGGGAAAATTCGGCAGGGCGGCAACAGGTATGCCTGCGGGAATCGACTGTCACGACAGTGTCAAGCATACGTCCACATGTCAAAAGACCACGAACTGCTCAAATGCCATAATTTACATAGTCACCCACCGCCGATCTACACTTTTACCTCGGATGGATATTTTATTAAAACTTAAAACTTCAGAAATTGTACACATTCGTTTAAAGAAATAAGAAAAGGTAATACTAACAATATTGAATAACTTACCCTAAACGTAGGTATCGAATAAAGTGCCTAATTCCTTGCAATATTTACACTATGTGCTATACAATATATTCTAGATAAGTATACATATATACCCACGCCTTTTTCCCACATAGGTAGACAAAAACTAGACATTGCCACTGGCAACTATTTATACATCTTTATATACACACACGCCGGTTATAAGTACTAGGCAGCTAACCTTTTGAAGGACCTAACCAATAAGATTATGTACCTTTCTGTCATGCTGGTAACATTCGCCAAAACCATGAGAGGCTGTGGAACCCCATGAACGGGCGAGGCGTAGTTCGCTCGCTTCCTACTTAATAATACTCCGTCCTCCTTGGTGAAAGCACTACTACAGTACAAATTAAATACATTTACATATTTTAATTTTCTTGCAATGGGAATTTGTTTGACTGGATGAGATCGGACGGGATCTGTTTTGACGTCATTTTGTTTTTGATTTTTCAAAAGAAAGGGTGTATTATTAAAAAAAAAAATTGCATTCCATATTTTTCATTTTATTTATTACAATAAGAGACAGCAGAAATAGACATAGAAATAGAAATATTTATTTCGCTAGGAACATTGTAAAAGGATCATACAGTGGAAAATAGATCTACATGTTCACACTTACTACATATTTTGATGGATCAGCAGGGCTAATAAGTATGATTGAAAGTATAATATTTTATACTTACTTCAAATAAAGACAGACTTAGATATTAAGACGTAATGTAAAATGCGTAAACATGTTATTTGGTTTTACATACTTTATGATATTGTTTTTTTCTGTAAGGATGTTTTAAAATTTCATTTAAAAAACCATCTGTTTGATTCTTAAATACAAATCACTTATTTTTTATTTTCGTAGTATGTATCCACAACTTGAATATTATATAGGTACTTTTTAAGTATTGTATAAAAATGCGTTATCGATGAAATAATTCCAGATTTTATAAACCGTTAAACTTTTTATAATATAAATCATTAATACATACCTACATATTTTGTAAAAGTATCAATTAAGTCTGTTCGAAGGCTTAATTACATTGTACAGTGAATTGAAATGTTATTTATTAGACAAACAAAACTATTTTTATGAGGAATTGATATTATTAAATGATATTATTATAAATATAAATATTACATAAAATAATAAAAAAACTGGAAATAAATTAATAGTAATTATGTCTGAGTTCTTATCGTACGTTATCCTCAAATTCATTATTATTTTAAATTTTGTAAAATCATGCACCGACACAAAAACTATCAAATCATCACGCCTATATTACCCGAAGGTATTACACCCACATTTCGCCGGTATTTTTGTGTCCCATGCAATATGGGTGAGCCTACTGCCATTAACCAGGCACAAATCCAAACACACCGATTTGAGCTGTTACTGAGAAATTAATGGCAAAACCCAATAACTTTGCTGACCTAGGAATCCAGAGGGCTTAGACAAGTGGCATGAACGCTAATCCAATAGAATAGAATAGAATTCTCAATGTATGGGAGTGACACTAGCTTACGACATTAATTGACATGTCATGTCGTAAGCTAGTGTCACTCCCATACATTGAGAATTCTATTCTATTCTATTGGATTAGCGTTCATGCCACTTGTCGAGGGGCCCTGGACATCTAGCGTTCCAGCGCGCTTAAAACCAAAAACAGAAAACAATCAAAGTTTGCCTTTCCTTTATTTTAGGGTTGAACACGTTAAAAATATAATCTTTTTCCGCTTAATAAAGCATTTTTCCCTTAATTCCTCAAATTCGCACAGTAACAGAGTACATAATCCGTTTTTCAAAACCTCATATAAAATATAGCTTTCAAAAAATATAACTTTTTCCATGTTTCCAGTTGAATTTATTAAGCTGATGAACGGTGCGAAACTTGTTATGGTTGATGGGTTTACATACCATAGAAATGGTGCTAAAAGACGTGGAGGCGTCAGGTGGTTCTGCTCAGGTACGAGCAAAGGATGCCCTGCGAAACTGGTTCTCAATGAGGCCAACAATACGGTATACCGATTTGTAGGCATACATAACCATATACGGCCACGATACTTTGTTCGCGGGAAATACCATATAAAAATTTGAGTTTTTCTTTTCGTTTGATTTGTCTCATCTAATTTCACAAACAGGGATGAAGCCAATACTGCCGTCGTGTGTATTATAAATTCATTTGGCGTTGAAAGATGGTACACACGTTTATAGGTCAAGCTATACATTTACAATATAAGCTAATCTCAGATTGTATAGGCTTTTGGTACATTGACAGGTCAGCTTAAATTGGATTTGTATAGCTCGACGTGCAGCCGTTCATACTTCGCCAAGTCGATATTTTTTTTTTATATCGACTTGGACAATATACATGTTTGGGTCTGAAGACTTTGAAATGGATTGGGGTTTTTTTCCTTTTTGTTAAATGCACACCTAAAAATACAAAAGACTTTTTTCAAAGACAATTGCAAGTTAAACATATATAATGGGTACAGTATCGCGATGTTCATTGTTTCTTCGGTAACTTGTACCTAAAAACATATATAATACATTATTTTTTCATTTTTTTTATTCTATAGGATATATTAAATATAAAATACATCTTTATTTATTTAATCGTTTAAATAGAAGAACAGAATTATACGTAATTGTTTTTAAATAGCATTTCCAAAGACAGGTACGACAGGTATTTCCATAATATAAAAAAATATCAGCTTTAGAACCTCATATTTAAATAAATTGAACCTTAACATTTATTGTTTTATTATTTTGTACGAACACTTGGTATTAAAAAATAAATTGAGTATGGTTCTTATATCTGTCTTTCAGTATCGCCATTATTGCCGATCTTGTAAAAATCGTAACCACTGCCATAACTATATCGTCCAACCATTGGGCTGGTGGTCTGCCTTATATCTGCACACCTATTATTAATTAATTTCCATATAATTTTGCAGATCCCCAATTCATCAAGTTGACGTCAGGTATAATCCTACTTAAAATTGACGGCTACACATTTCACAAGGTGTACAGTGCAGGCATAACACACAACAGATGGCGCTGTTCTGCTCACAACAAAAAATGTTACGCGTTCGTGGTACTAAATAAGGATGAGTCCTGTATATTAAGGTCCAGACTCAACCACAATGGACACAAACGGCCTGACTATAGATTAGTTGAGAATGGTTACACCAAAATGTAAAAAAATATATAGTAGACTGGTTTCTGGCACTTTACGAATATAGCCCG
Organism: Subacronicta megacephala; assembly: GCA_958496365.1. Classification (NCBI taxonomy): domain Eukaryota; kingdom Metazoa; phylum Arthropoda; class Insecta; order Lepidoptera; family Noctuidae; genus Subacronicta; species Subacronicta megacephala. Next base: position 12,373,763 of record OY292523.1, on the reverse strand, counting down.
CGTGGACTATAAGTTTCTGTTCATTTTACGGGATAATATATAGCCTATGTCACTCAGGAATAATGTAGCTTTCTTTTGGTGAAATAATTTTCAAAACCGGTTCAGTAAATCCAAAGATTACCCTCACAAACTCACAGACTCACGGACTTACCTCCTTATTATATTAGTATAGATTGAAATAATGATTCTATCGCATATTTTTTTACGTATGATTCGATATATCAGAACTCTTTGCAAAAGAAATGTTTTTTTTTTCTCGAAGTTTCAAAGTGTTCAGTTTTCGGTTTAGGTTTCATATACTCGTATTTTAATAATTATAATATATCTTAGTTAAGATATTGTATTCACGTTATACTGAAATTTTACTGAATGACTTTATATAATATGCTTAATCGAAATTATATTATCATATTTTGTTTACTTGATCCCTTCATAATCTGGCTAATGTTTTATCTACAAACGGTAACCACACTAAAGTGTGTCGGTATCTTATTTGTAAGTATAGTTAGATACAAATTTTAATATTACAAGATTAAAATTTATTCAATTTATAGTTGTTTTTGAATAAAATATTCTTGCATCAGATATATTCTTATCCCTGAGCTATGATACTATATAATATTTAGACATTACCGCGATCCTTTTGCGGAACTAAACCATGGCTTTTTATTGTGTGCGCTAATACATCCTTCGTAAAACTTACATTATTGTTTTAACCTAATTTATTATTTTTAACGATTTTCCGCAGATCCTCAATTCATCACATTGATATCAGGCAAAATTCTGCTCATGATAGATGGCTATACATTTCACAAAACGGGCAATAGATGGCGATGTTCGGCTCATAATAAGAAATGTTATGCCTTCGTGATCCTAAATGACGATGAATCTTGCATCATTAGAAGCCGTCTACTTCACAACGGACATAACCGACCGATGTACAAAGTAACCCGCTCTGGAAAATATACAAAGATTTAGACGTTTAGGTAACGAACATGATCATTGAAATACATATCCAAAAAAATCTAAGTATTACCTCAGTTGCCTTGTTCGATTTTCTTGTCGACTGTGATGTTCAATAAGGAATGGTTGAACTGAAAGCTGTAGTTAATTAAAATTAGGATAAAAACAAGTTCGAGATGGGCGGAAAACTTAAAATCGCAAACGATACTATACTGTTTTGTATAAATCTCTGTCGACACTGTCACTTGTCACAGAGCGCAATCCCAATATGGTCGTTTTTGCAGAGAGTTCTAGGCCTAAGCTCCTACGACCTGACTGCAGCTAAATGCCGTTGGAATCTGACTACCGTAACCGCAGGTGACTTCTATTCTTCAATGGACTGCCGCGCGTCTCGGATTGTACCTTTATAATAAGGAATGCGACTCACAATTAAAGTTCATATTTGATTTAATAATTAAGTTCCTATATACTGTCAAATGTTAATGTATTGTTAAAGATAAACTGCTAACATCCTATGATAACGTGAGTATACTAAGAATTAAATATTTTTTTCTATATAAACTTAGTTTTTCTAACTGTTCCTTCACTGCTTTTAAAGCTGGTCCTTCAAAACGTTTACCAAAATCAGTAAGCTCTATACTTTTGTTTATCGGCTTTCTACAGAGCCCGCATTCATCACGCTATTGTCAGGGAAAATTCTGCTTGTGGTCAATGGTTACACGTTCCACAAGGCGAGGGGACTGAAGACCATAACGCATAACAGGTGGCGATGTTCGTCGCAACAGAAGAAATGCCGTGCGATTGTAGTCCTTAGTGATGATGAAACGTCGATTCTTAGGGCCAACCTCGTGCACAACGGACACGAACGACCTCTTTTGAGACGTTTTGCCAATGGTCTTTACGCTAAATTGAATGGAATTTAAAAAATCTATTTATCCTTTGTTTTGATCTTATTATCTTGAAAAACTAATATAAACAAATAGCAGTTTATATACCGAATATACCTTCTCGTCTTTCCATGATGAAAGTCTGAAGGGTGAGACAGAACTAGAGATAATATACAATTTTGTTAAATATTGCTTTAGACTAAGCATTATTTGTAGTTAATGGATTAATTTTGACTATGTATATGAATTGTTATTAATATCAATAGCATTATTTTTCAAAGCAAATCAATTTAATAAACTTTTTTTTGTGGTTTATACTGTTAGTAATTATTTTTATGTAGTTGACACTTCAGGATCAATTTACATTGGCGCGGAAAGGGAACTAGAGGAAATTGTACATCGCGTATTGAACTCTTTCTACATTGCAATTTTTACAAATAAAAAAATAAATATCCTCTCGTGAGTCAAAAGGATAAATGAGGTTAAATATGACACTCCCCTAACCTTTTCTTGCCACTGTGAATTTTTCCTTTCCAAAACGGTAATCGAAAATGGTAATATTTAGAATTTTACTACTTTAACTTTTGCGGCATGAAAAACTGGACAACGCGGTGGTAAGATAACATTTAGTGTGACTCGATGCCAACATCTCACATATATGTCTTAATTTCAGCAAAAAAGAAAGTAGTTGGTGGAATATTTCAGATACCGCAAGGAAGGAAAGTGCTCATTCTCAAGGATTATGTCTATGATGAAGACCCAACTAGCACCGGACGGTTAATCAAATGGAAGTGTTCTGGCCGTAATTGTCATGCCAACATAATTATGAATAATTTCAATAAAATTGTTAAAGAGTATACGATACATAACCATGAGGCTACCGTCTCGAGAATCGGAAAGACATTAAAATTTAAAACGATTGTTTAAATAAGGATTTCATAGTTGTCGTTTCATAATGACTGTATTGATATAATCCTTGCAATAAATAATGGTTTAAAAACTTTCAATCTCATGCTTCCTCTTGCACACTACACAATATCTTTTGGTCCGCGTTATACAAGTGTTTCTCAAGGGTCTATATTGGGTCCCATATTTTTTGTAACTTTTTTATTTTATTGTTTTACTTTTTAGAAGATGATCAATGAATGTTGTCGCTTCAATTAGATTGTAACCCTATAATGGAATTCAATTCTGCATTGTAATAAGAATACTTTAGTGTACCTAAGTCTAAATTTTTAATGTAACGTTTTATTAATGCTTAATGAAAGTTAAATGTAGGTATGTTTCCCGCACGCAAAAAACATAAATTCTAGATTAAATAAGATTAGGAAATAAGTTTTACGATTTTTTTTAATTGTTTATGTAATAAGGTAAATTGATTTACGAATTTATGCGTGATTTGGCTACACAATTGTTTTGTTTATAGTAGGTATACAGAATTATAGTATCTTAAGTAACAGTAAGTATCAATTATACTCTAATAACCCTATTATGGGTCACACTTTTTATGTTAGGCTGTGTTCAGACTATGTAACACGTTATACTGTACGAGCCAAAGCACCCACGTCTATGTACAGTCGCCTGCATCTCAGGATATACAAAACTGTCAAATTTCTCCAAATGATTTTAAACCTTAAAAAGTTGATGATTAGTTTAAAAATCGACTGAGAAAATTTGACTTTTGTAGTAACCCGACCGTGCCATCAATTACCAACTTTACAGTTACAGTAGAAAAAGCATTATCCTCGGGGGGTGAGACTCTTATAATATTTACAAAATTAATTACCACTTTGAAAAGCATGAAATTTTATAGTCTGGACCCACCGTTACGCTGACGTCACATATTTGTATTTTGCTGTGCACTGTATTGCTCTTTATTGAAGAGCGTATTGTGAGTGCATCCGGGTTTATACTATCCATAGTCAAATATTATCGCGTACATCAAGATTGCTGTGGGCATTCACTTAATGTACGAAAATTCTGTACAAATGAAATCGTATTGTTCTCGGCAGAACTGTATAACAAACTGTGTAGTTACTGATCTTATGGTTATGCAATAAGTATTTGCTTATATAAACTGCACGCTATTGACTACTTGTGTACTATAATGTCATGACCACTCAGAACTTAAATTGGTACCGACCAAACCCAAACATGATTAATGTCTTAAAGAATCAAATGAAGTATACTATACCTTTTTCAAATATGGATGTTCTCGATGACATTTCACCTGTAAATAAGTTGCAATATACCTTTAATTCGAATAAAACCAATATGAATAACTAGACAGAAATTACTTAAGCCTTCGACATCGCGCATTCCTAATGTTATTTCGGTACAAAATGTACGTGTGTATATGTATAAATGTATATGTATGTTTGGATTCAAACGTTAAATTGGAACTTGTCTATAGAGGCATTTTGAGCACGCAATTTTATACGTTTTATATTCATAAAATGTATTATAACAATTGGAAGATTATCAAGGCATTTAACTTCTGTCAACGGGGACTTCCTATTTGTAATATGGTCACCCCTCTACTATGTAATAACCTGTTACGACAAAAGATTTTTAATTTTATATCATTGCTATGAGTTTTGATTAGTCTATATTTTTTTATATAATTGTAATAAAAAGATGTAGCTTTTGTTTCAATTAGTTTTGATTCGTTGTACTTATAAATAAAATTGATTTATCCGACAGTGACACCTACTTCATCATCTTCATCCACAAAATTCCATCCACTAGACAGGCAGGCATCTCTCAATAATATAATAAAATAGGTTTATTATAGAAATTCCACGGCTTCTTTTAAATTACGAAAGTACTTAATATGAGAGTGATACACTAATTTAAAATAAAAATACTCCTGTATACTCTCTTATACTGACTCATGCATGAGAATGTTTTCTTATTATTGGCCAACTCCTGCTTTTCTGTTTGCTTTTGTTTTTAAATGTCCAGAGACATGGAGAAAGACACCTCGTTCTCAAAAACTAGGCATTTTTATCCAACAAGCTTAACAACTTTTTTTAACCGAGGCATTTTTATGGAGAAGTATTTTGAAACATCTTAGTACCTCATACTAATAAAATAAAATGAAAACAATCTAATCCAAGTCTTGCATAGATACTTAGATACTTATCTATCTTAATATAGAAACCAAATTAATCGTCACTCAAATTCCAGGTGAAATTATTGAATTAGTCAGCGGTGCTCATTTGTTTCAACATCAGGGATTTACATACAGTTACCACAGCAAGTCCAAGAAGGGGTACACCCGGTACAAATGCTCCTCTAGAATGAAGCACAACTGCCGCGCTTACGTCGTCACTGACTACAATATGACCGTGGTAGCTGGTGACTTGAACCATAAGCATCCCATCCCTGAATACGTCTTACATAACTCCGGAAGATGGAGTCTGGCCCTTAACAATCTAATACGCAATAAATGAATAAGAAAGAATTACTTAATTCAAAGAATTTTTTGAGTACTTGGTCTTCATCTGCTGTAGCACAGTCCCGTATCCTGAAGTTCTTTGGATACATGTCCAGAAGGGAATACCACTGAATAGAGCTACTCGTCATGAAAGTCATGCAAGAAATGGGAAGGCACTTCACCACGCTGTATGTCACCCATGCGATGGACCGACCAAATAAAATCGTTCAGTTTACCCTTTCATGATAGTAGTAGAATGTCCACTAAAAGGACACGATAGTGACAAGACGCATTACACCTTCCTCTAACAAAATTACTGAAGGATGGCCACGACCGTACTAAGAAAAAGAAGAAGCAATAAAACCTTAATATTGACCAGAATTGATAATATTATTGGTGACACTGGGATCACGTCGCTGTTACTAGTGTGGAGTGACGAGGTGTTATGCCATCCAATCAAAGGGAGGATCCATACATGGTTAAACCGCTGAATAAATTTATATACAATTTGATAAGGAGACAGATATTATTTTTTCATAATAATGTCACATTTTATATTATAGTCGATTTATGAAATAAATATGTGAAGAGGTTAGCTGCCTTTTTTGGTTTGAATAAATATGTCCCTCTTGCCCACACAAAATAGAATGCCATTAATTTAAAAAAAAATCAACATTTGAATTTATTTGAATATATAATATATTTTATTAAATTAAAATTGTATACAAATACTGACTATTGAAAAAAAAGTTAAGTCTTAGTGAAATGTTTATGTTGCAGTGAAACTTATAAAAATACAAGGTCAGGCGAAACCATCTTTGATGAAGAACGGCTATACTTATTACAAACACACAGAACGCCGATACGGCACTAGATGGAGCTGTTCAAGGAGTTCCAAGTGTCACGCTTATCTTTTATTAACGGAAAACTATGAAATCATCAGTTCCTCGGAAGAACATAACCATGAAAGGTTGAGATATTTCAAAATGAACAATGGAACGTATGTTAGACTGTAGACATTATTTATTGTGACATTTCATTACGTCTAATAGATACTGTTTTGCTTATTACTGTTTTTTAACCAAAAGTTTCTTCCCTGCCATACTTATCTAAAAAATGCCAGAGTAAAGACTTTCATATCTAGGCAGATAAAAAAAACGAAAGATATGAGTGATCTTCATTTATCAATATTTTTTCTCTTTGAATCTACCTCACACATTTGTTCATAGTATAATGTGGCTTTTACAGAATACGGTAGCAAGAAAAGAATGACACGTGAAGAACGCTTAGAAAAAAAACGTTTAGCGGAAAGATTAAGGTACCAACGCATAAAAAATGACCCTGAAAAATACGCAAGACTACAAGTTAAGGAACGTGAAAGGTATCATAAAAAGAAAGAAAAAGGAATTGTTAAGACTGTGAGCCAAATGACCGCTCGAGAAAGGCGAAAAGCTAGACAATTGTGGAGGGAAAGATCGAGGAATCGAAGACGATACTAACGTCTATGTTGAGAACATCACAACAGGCGACCGCGGTGGAGTGGGAGTACTGCGTCATTGTCCGCCTAACCAACAAACGCTTACGTCATTATTATTACGTCTCATCATACCATTGTTTTTGCATACTGTTAGCCGTAGAATCTTGGTCATACTTAATACAGTCCACTAAAGTTTGTTGCCTTTGTTTCCATCCCAGAACCACCCTTAGGATAGACGTCTCCTGCCTAGTCTATCTAGTTTTATTAACTTACACTGACTGTCATCCTTATGTTTCAGTAAAAATTATAACATTGAACAGAAATGGGAAACAGTACCTCATGAAAAATGGCTATACCTACTACAAAAAAAAAGAATTAAAAACTGGGATTCGTTGGGAGTGTACTGGGACGTGTTCTTCATTCGTCTTAGTTTCATTCCAAGGAGTGGTGCTGAAATCCGTCGACAGGCATAACCATAGCAAACCGAGTTACCATATCATGGCTAATGGGAACTATGTTAAGATGTAGATATAACTGGGCCAAGCGTGTGATAAGGCAAACAAGTGCCGGTAAAAGGATGAATATAGGAACTCTTTTGTACACACGGCTTTAGTTTGTTTAAAATTTGCTCTTTGAATCGCCCTTCATCATCATCATCACCAACCCAATTACATTGTCCCACTGCTGGGCACGGGTCTCCCCTCAAAACGAGAGTGAATAAGCTATAGTCCACCTCGCTAGCCCTTTGCGGGTTGGTAACATGCCTTCATGCCTGATAGATTTTCTACCGCGCGCCGTCTAGAAAATTTATCAGGCATGAAGGTTTCTTCACGTTTTCCTTCAGCGTTTAAGCGCGTGCTTATTAGTTATTAATACTCACATGACTTCGAAAAGTCAGAGGTGCGTGCCTTGGATTCGAACTCGAGACCTTTGACTTGGCAGTCCAATGGTTATATCACTAGGCTATCACTGCACTTGTGTCTAGCCCAACATACACTAAACCTACGCACGCAGGAATTGATATTCAAAATGTAAGTTCCTGTCTGCGTGGTTGACCATCCCGGCCTCGGAGAGCCGTTAAGATATCTGTTCCAGTTGAGTCAAAACTGGTTGTTGTTGTTGTTGTAGATAGATATATTTACTTATTTGCATATAATTTAGATTGTAGGTAAATAATATAATTACGTGTTTCAATATTTTCGAATCAAAATTCTGATACATAGGTATCAGAATTTTTAAGTGACAAGTCTATTTAGTAAACGATGTTCACATATTAAGTAATTAAGCTTTCACTAAATAGGATATAAGAATAAATTGAATTGGATTCGAATATATTGAACATAATAGCATTTTAGAACTAGTAGGTAATTTTTAAGGTACTTTTAAAATCTTCTCTAAGGTTACTCTTTAATTATTTTTGGTACAGCATTATTGAGAACGAGTGTTATATGTATGGCTCCTCTTATTTATACCCATATAAATAAGAGGAGCCATACATATAACACTTTTTCTCAATAATTCTGTTTATATCTACTTGTGCTTAACTTGTCTTCATATTCAGGAGTTAGTATAATATACAATTGTCAGGAGTCATCTGGAACATAGTGCGTTCACCCACCCGCGTGCGTTGTTGCGGGCCCCACATGAGGCTAAGTACTCTGTAATGTTAGAGCGCGTACAGAACAAAATTCACCCGCTACTTGTACAAAAAGTTATATAGGGTATACTTACCTGTTTTACCCGCTGATGTACCCCACGCTGTTTGTCCTGGGCATGGTTGACTATAATCAGCTGCATGTCCGACGGGAGTTTACGCTGGTCTACTTGGTGAGGGTGCTCCGTGGAGTAAAGAGTAATCCGGGAGTATTACAGCGCTTAAATTTTGTGTGTAGGCGTAGCCCGCCACTGCTACTGGTGCCTACAATTTATTCGAAATAACAAAGCCTGACGGAAGTTAGCCGTTCCGAACTACCGCGGCGATAAAATCGTTTAATTAAGTATTTTAATACATAAATATCGAAATTAGTAACCAAATAATTAGAAATGTGAAACATATACGACTCCAATTACCTTTACACCGACTCTTTCTATTAAAATTTACCACTTCTAAACCACTTGCAGACAACTTCCGATCGGCTTACTTATTTCGAACAAACTGTACAGCCAGGACTAACCTGCTCGCCATGGCGCCCCTAACCACAGCTATCCGTACCATCAATGACCTTCAAACCCAGATTGATGTGTGTAAATTCGCAAGGATTTTACTATTTATAGTACCACTACAAGCAAAATAACACTTAAATGTAATAAAATAATGTGTAAGTCATAATGTTATTTTATATACCTATGTATAATTTAATAATGTTTTAATTCATAGTTTTCATTTTTCTTATTGATAATATATACTTTAATATTTTTTATAATTACCAGAATATGTTAAGATCTTAACTGTCGCATCAGGGTAAACCCTGTAATTATGTTTTAAGCTGTTGAATAAATAAATATTGAGTTCTTAAAATTGTAGTCCTTTTTCTAGTATTTTTCAAAGTCGGGAATAAGTGATCATTTGATTTAACAAAAATTGCTATTTCCAATGTATATAGGCATGCTAGAGTCAATAAATTAGTAGTTGTTGTTGTTTGTTGTAACTCGAAGACACATTATAACCAATTTATCTTTAGCATACATCGGCATCTTCAATATTGTACTGTGAAGAGCTGAAGGCTGAATACATATATACTGATATTCAGTCGCAACTGGTTCAACTAAAAGCCAACCCCATCATAATTGGAAAAAGGCTAGGACGATGCTAAAATAATATATACATGCTGATAAAGCTATGTGAAATTCATATACACACCTGAATACTGTAAATAACTTTCCATTTTACCTCAAATCTATAGGTACACACTTATACAGGGTGGAAGGGACATCGTCGCACATCCGCTTACCACGAATTCAGTGCATGATTCTGGACGTCCTTGCGTTGTTATTTTTCGTCGGTTATGAAAAAAAAATCTGCTTTTTCATACAAAAGTGCAATACCTACACGGTCAAAATGTATGGAACAGCTGATTTTTTTAAACATAACCGACGAAAAATATCAACGCAAGCGGGTCCAGAATCATGTACTGAATTCGTGGTAAGCGGATTTGCGTCGATGTCCTTTCCACCCTGTATAATAAATGATGCATCTACCACCGCTAGCCCAAGTTTTGAGAAAAGTTAGGCTATTGAACATAACGTTTAGACCCTTCGGAGCTGAGCAAGCGGGCGGGAGCCAGGAAGTACAGCTATTCTTAAAATTAAATAACACTAATGAATATTAATTATGGATAAAATATAAACTTCCAATATCAACTTTATCTTCCAGTAAAAATGATAACATTGCACAAAAATGGCAGACAATACCTCATGAAAGATGGTTACACGTTCTTCAGACACAGAGCTATGAAGGATGGGGTCAGATGGGGATGTACCTCGGGGTGTGCGTCCTACCTCATAATTTCACACCAAGGAGTGTTGTTAAAATCCGTTGAAAAACACCAACATAGTAAACCAAAATACTACTTAATGCCTAATGGGAGTTATGTGAAGATGTAGAAATTACTATGGCCAGAATGCCGGAAGACAAAGCGTATTTGTTTAAATACAGGTAATGGGGATAAGTCTACACATACTAATATCATAAAGACATCTGTAAGATATTGCTGTTAGCCATAAGACCCATTGTACACATGGCTAGAGGTCAACCAAAACGTATAAGAAGCTTTTTATACAATAAGATGCCAGCGTAAATTGGATTTGTATAGCTCGATGTGTAGCCGTGCGTACCACGTTTATCATTTCAAACTAACTTGTTTCTTTAGCGTGCATTAAAGAATATTCTGCTTATTAATCTATCTTAAGCAGTGGTTCTTAATCCTTTAATGATGAGGGACCATCTGTTGTCTAGCTCGATCACGAGCTCTTTGGTAGCATTTTTAGTTCTTGGTTATTAATTAAATAATCTTAGGATGGACCTCTTTGGGTGCTTTTAGGAACCACTGATCTACAGATAGTTGTTGATAGTTTTTGTGTGAAGTTTAATCTTCCGAACCAATGATCAGATTGTTTTATTCCAAATATACAAAGACTGAGACTCGGAATTAAATTTGAAAGGAGTTATCTCTCGCTTACAACGTTTCGTCCTCGCCACAAATCGAAACACCGAGCTGCTACTAGGAATTTCATAGAAGGACGCAATAACAATGCTTAACAAATCAAACATATGATCTCAAGCTAACCAGCTGCAGTTGCAACCGTTGGAAGAATTATTTAATATATTCTTTATGTTTTAGCAGAGGTGATAACATTATACAAAAATGGCAAACAGTACCTCATGAAGGATGGATATACCTTCTACAGACAAACAGTGGTTAGGAAAGGGGTTCGGTGGAGTTGTACATCAAATTGTAGCGCCTACGTCATTATGTCACCCCAAGGAGGAATTGTGAAATCCGTTGAAAGACATGCCCATGACAAACCGAAGTACATTGTTATGCCTAATGGGACCTATATGAAACTGTAGAAAAACTGTAAAACACACAGGGTTTACCTTACAAGGGGTGAAATATTGAAAAGAAAAAATAGGTACATATTTCCATCAGTGAAATATTTCATTTTTGTATGAAACAGCTGCTTTTTCGTCAGGATCGGTCACATAATGAAAGCTGTTTATAATCTTTAGTACGGCAGACATATTATGGTATAAACTTTTGTATTAAGCTGGAAATGTCACAAAGCCACGAAACTTAATAAATACCAAGCTACTTTTTAACAACATAAGTAGGTATGTTTGTTTTAGGACCATAAAGCACTTATGTATGTTTGTAAAAATAAAATATGAAAATTAAATTAAAAACAAAATTTTTTTTTGTCTCCTTGTTTTTATTAGGGACTTTTATTCTACAAGAATATGTCAGTCCTATACCATTTTTTTTAGTATCTGTAAAATGTAAAAAGGTAACATTATTGAGTTTTTTTTTAGTAATCGGCATGCATTTATTACTAAAATATTTATTTAACTTTTTCAGTGAGCCTTATCAATATGGCAAGTGGTAAAACGTGGATCCTATGCGGCGGCTACACATTTTTCTATAGGTACAAAATGCAAATAGGACACAAGTGGGTATGCACTAGCTTTCCACGATGTAAATCTTACGTCTGTTTGGATGAAGACAATTCCGTAATTAAATGTTTTCTCGAACACCATCATAAAATGAGGAAAGTGCATAAGTGTCCTGATGGTAAATATGTTAAGAGTTATGTAAACTTTTAAAATTATTCTACGGCTTCTATTTTAGACACAGTTGTCAAATATACAAAGAATAAGTTACTGGTGGTGTGGTTTGGCTGATTAACCTTTTGCACGCCAGAGTATAAACGTATCGCCGTGCCCCTGACGCCAGGCCACTTTTTCTGTCAAATTACACAAGGTAGTGAAAACACACTAAAGTAATGATTAAATTGTATATTTCATAAAATGGGTGACGTATATTTTGTCATATATTTGTGACGTTGGCGTTCAGAGTAAGATTTCGTTTGTCACTAGATGTGACAATGGCGTTCAAAAGGTTAATACATTGTCCAATGCAAGCCACAACTCTATTTTGTCGACACAATATCTCGTCACAGATGCGGCACTAGACAGCGATGACAAAATTTCTTGACCTCATGTTGGCATTATTTGTGTTTAATTATATTATCAACTATTAGTTCATTTGTATAAAAGACAATATTCAACCTGCATACAAGAAGAAATAATAGCTTTAACACTCCGTGAATAGCATATCAGATTAAGTATATATTTTTGTGATAATGATTGATGAATCTCAAAATAAATGATGAAATGAAAAATGAATGAAAAATGAAAATGATGATGAACCGTGATGAAATGTCAAATATTTGTAAGTTGTCTCGCGCAAGACATGTAGGTACCGGCCAAATATATTGGATACGCAGAAGATACATACACACATACCATCACGCCTGTATTCCCCGAAGGGTTAGGCAGAGGTGTACTTAATGTACACCCACAGTTTGCCGGTATGTTTAGGTTCCATGTAATAGGGGGCGAGCCTATTGCCATTCACCGGGCACGAATCCACTCCGAGGTGCTATTGAGGATTTCATAGAAAAACCCAATAACACTGATCGACCTGGGGATCGAACCCAAGACCTCTGGCGCAGCAGTCGCCATTGGAACCACTAGACTAACGAGGCAGTCCGTAGTCAGAAGATATATATTATGATGATAAAAACGAACTGATATTTAGATAGTAAATCTTGTGAAGGTTTCTTTGTGATCTTTCTTTTTCATTATTAAAACAAAACAATGTAAATATTATAGTATAGTACACAGTTGTAATAATATTATGTAAATATGTACAATGCATTAGAATAATTGTGTTATTAAACATATTTCATTGTTTTTACTTATTGATATTTCGTTAAATCCTGTATGGCAAATGTGAAATGTCCGAATTTCACATCTCCGCCTAAACTCCTGAACAGATTTCTATCAAATTGGGTAAAGATATAGATTTCATTCAAAAAACCTGTTGTTTCAAAGAATTAGTATATAGTGCAAGCTAAATGTTCGTTAGTTATAAACGAAAGGTTAGCTACTTTTGATTTGTTACTTTTATTTTGTAACAATTAATATTCTTGTGTGTTTTATCATCTTTTATCATTTCAGTTAAATTGATCTCCATGGTCAATGGAAAAACACTTGCCCTGCATAATGGTTATACCTTCTATAAGATGTACAGCAAGAAGAATGGCATTGACAAATGGCATTGCACCAACTTTCCTAACTGCAAGTCGTATCTCTTGTTGAAAGAAAAATTGAATATTACTGATATTATAATTGATCATTGTCATAAACAGAAAAATATTTTTCAAACAAGCGACGGTAGATACACTCGGTATCGCTCTACTTTGATCAACCGTGCCGACTTTAAGGTACTATGAGTCCCAAAGTTGACCTTTTGATTTTATGGAAAATATAAAAAAGAACTCGTTTTTTCTATACCTATATTATATCTGGTATTTCAATGTCAATAAAAATTGACAGTTAAAGTTGGTGAATTATGTTTGATTTGAATCGATATAAAAACTATATTTTATCTGGTATTTCAATGTCAATAAAAATTGTCAGTTAAAGTTGGTGAATTATGTTTGATTTGAATCGATATAAAAAAATCGCAATTTCCTTAAAATCTGTTTACTTTATACAAATACTCTTAGGGATTATTAAAAGTATAATTATTTTTCTAGAATAATTTTCGTATCACATACATCAATGTCATCAAATATTTTATAATGATTTGTGTAAACTTATATCTAAAGTAGGATAGAACTGTATTAACGTATCCTCCATTAGTTTATTAGTATTCTCCATTTTTATTCGATTATAAATAAAGACATCGATATTATTATGAAAATTTTGTCCTAGGTACGTATTCCTTGATACATTCGTTGGGGAAGTCTAGTTTTATTTTATTGTAAAAGGATTTACTTATTTAATATACTTAAACAATAAAATGTAATGCAATTATTAGCTTCATAGCCTTAAGACCTGAATTTGCATATGTGGGAATCTGTACCCAAAAGGGTTTCTACCTATAGGCCTTTATTGCGTGCCACATCTTAGACTCTGTTCTTAAGAGGGGACTCTAGTCGTAAGGAATTTGAAAAATAGGTGTTTGAAGAAACTATTGCCGTCGCGCTGCACCTCCATTCTCTTCCTGTACAGTGCGAAAAGGACAACTGCAGCTTAGGATGATTTTACCTATAAAATACTTGACCAAAGGACGTTTCGTATTCTGCTGTTTTCTTCTTCAAAAGTGGATTGATCTAAAACAATTTATATATCAAAATTTAGAGTAAAAGCATGTCTATGCTTCTATTATTTATTTTTTGTTAAAAACTTTTCAGAATTGTCTGAAAGTCGCCTAAACATGACGGTGAAAACGGGCTTTTTTCGCGTTTTTGAATTGTCATATTTTCTTGTGAAATTATTTTTTGGAAAAAATGAAATAATAGGGGCCTGTATGAATTAGATCTAGATTTTTTGGAAAAATATCATTGCTCTAGAGCCATTATCTTCGAAGAAAACAGCAGAATGCGTTTGTATGGAGAAAAGCTCAATAGAGTACCCTCTTAAGGCTAAACAATCAGCCTTGGGCGCGAAATTCAATTTTTTTGCCATAAATAAATTGAATTTGGCGCCCAACGCTGAAGGTTTAACCTTAACATTAGGCAATACTAGAGACAAACAGTAAAAAAAAAATACATTGCCGAGATATCACAATGGTAACATTATTAATTAATATACAGGTTGATTTTTAATTCGCTGGCATTTTAATCAATATATAATGACATAATATGTAAAATAACATTCAATTAAGATTATAGTACTTTCTTTATTCATATATCTTAATAAACAAGATAAGAAAAAAAGTGTTAGAAATCTAATTAAAATTAGAAATTAATTCTATTAAAGGTTACATCAACAATATTTTTTATTAAATCTATCCTTAATTCTATATCTTATCACCAGTGTGGAATCCACTGAAAATTGTGGTTACAATCTTGGATATTTTTTTTCTATTTTATACCTGTGAGACAGTGGCGTACTTCGTGGCATTTTCACGCTACGCTAACATTTTTGGTTTTAATTTTAAATTAGTATGGGGTTTTTATTATACAATTTGTGAAAATATACTATGTTATTTTGATGTTTATATCATCTCGTAATAAGTTTAATATAAGCCAAATGGAACATTCCTTTATTGTGTTGTATTTTTTTTTATTTCAGTTAAATTGATCTCCATGATAAATGGAAAAACACTTGCACTGCACAATGGTTACACCTTCTATAAGATGTACAATAAGAAGAATGGCATGGACAGGTGGTATTGCACCCAGTTTCCTAATTGCAAGTCGTATTTCATGGCGAACAATGAATTGAAAGTTAGTCATAGTAAAATAAATCATCGTCATAATAAGAAAACTCTGTTTCAAACTCCCGATGGTAGATATATGCGTGTGTAAAAATATTTATTTTGATGTTTAATGATAGTCAACATGGTTTTAGTTTGATCAACCGTGTCGTAATTAGGTCATGGTTCTTACTTAGCATTACTTCATAGAGTTTGTTTTAGTAATGTTTATGCGAAATCCTTAGTCCAAAAGGTATTAGACCCCTCCCTATTTGCACAACTCAAACTAGCATTCAAGCTAGCAGTAAAAAAAGAGGTACATGTAATACATCAGCAATCATGCAGATGCAGTGCAATCTGCTCATGCAGCGTTTACAATCCGGATCTTTAAAAGTTCACCAACTTATGTAATGTAATGTATATGTAATCATAATATAATCTAGAAACTAACCATTGAATTATATATTATTAGAATAAGAAATTATGAATGATTAAACGAACTTGCCTGCAGTTCTATTTATCATAATTTTACGAAGTGCATCGTTCGAAAAGTTTAGTTACTTGAAAATTTTGAAATATATGTAGTAACAAGTTGGTCACACCATTCTTAGGTACAGTCACCATCAAATATATCGGAGCGAACAGACTGTTCATAATTATCTGAGCAATTAAGCGACACAAAGGACGTTTTAGAATGAACATTACACACGGCCGCTGTCATTCTGACATGTATTTTATCCCATTGCTATAAAGTTTAATTTGACTTGACCATACACAGTAGAAAGGTAGAATCAAGGAAAATTGTTCTGCGCCCGGCTTTGAAGTCTTAATATGCTCTGGCATCTTTAAAATAATTTTAGCAGCTAGGATGTCTATGTTGTTAATTTTGACTTAGAAACGGTCTACTTTTGATATGAGCGATCCTATTACAAGCGCGAAAGTCTTGATTGTATGTTTCTGAAAGGTAATATAGTATGTTAGGGATTGACTACGCGTATATATATGTATTATTTTTGAAGCAAATTTTGAACCACTTTTTTAACGCTAAGTTATATTGTTGAAATGAGTTTTCCTCGGTGCTTACACCACTGAGTATATAAAGAAGATAATTGAAAAGAGTACGCTGGAGTTGGACATGAATAAATCCTCTACCACAGGTTCGAAGCACATGTCTTGTAGTCACATTTGTTAATACTATCATCATATTCATTATGATCTATTATAAGTGATCTTTGGTGACGGTTTCAACTTTGTGATGCTTTCAGCTTTTCCATGTGTTTATTTTCCAACTATTGTATTCCATTTCCTCGTCTTCGTTCTCCCTCTTGGGCAGTATATCAGCCACCTAAACAACTTATTCATAATTTTTAAAGCTAAAAGTACCTAAGTAAGTTAAGTTTCTTGAGTGATGGTGCACTGTGACGTGAATGAAGAAACGAGAAGCCGGGGGTGACAAGTATAAAAAAAGAGCAATGGTCTCCAAACATTCAGCGTAAGAGTGGTGTTACTAACATATACTTCAACATTTTTCAATTTTCTTTTAGTATTTTTTAGGCATTTTCCATGCAAAGATTATAAAGTTATTTTGCTGAAGGGAAAATACGACTACGGGCAGGATTCGAACCTGCGTCTTCTGGTAAGGTACAACAGACGTTATGACCGCTAATTTTTAAGTTGTTTAAGTAAAAATTGTTCTTTTACATTTAATTATTTAGTGGTCTTCTTTAAAGGATTTTTTTGACAAATAGTCACTACTGGTCTCGTCTGTAACGTTGAGACCTTGAGATCCAGTTGTGACAAGTATTCCGGGTTCGATAAGTTTTAATTTATTAGGTATATATTTCTAAAAAAATAAGTATTGAATAATTTATAGTTATCATAGATATTTCAATAAAATGTTCCAAAGACAATTCAAATTTTTGTTTTAATTTTAAATGTGGTTACCCCTTCTTTATCTAATCAGCGATAAGTGCGCATCGCTCAATGTGGATAAACTTTGTTCTTTGGTTTACAACAATAGATATTTTTCCTATTTAATAAATGAGCATTTCATGTAGGAATATTAAGACTTAATTTCTCAATCATAATATTGATTTTGAATTGTATAAAACTGAACTAAAATTAGGCCTACGTCCAGCAGTGGACGAGTATGGGCTGATGATGACGATGATGATGAGCTAAAATTGTGTCCAAATATTTTGAGCACAATCCCTCCAATAATATATTTACCCCACCGCGCAATTTGAGTGAAATGCAACTTTACCGGTGTGAAGTTAGCTCCAATGACGTTTGAGGACGCAACGCCATTTTGTTGAGTGTAGTGTTTTTTTTGTGAAACTGTTTGAGCTGTCCTTTGGTAAGTCACTTTTTATATTGCATTTTTGTTATTGAATTTATGACGTTTTTTATTTCTCTTTAATGAACGTCAATACTTACCAATACTTCAGTAATATTTACGATACCATATGATTTCATTAGTTTTAATATTCCCCTGCTTTAAACAAACACAGGGGACTGGTTGCACTACTAGAGGACTGACTCCTATATGTGTTTCAGCTATAAAATGCTCCCACAAAAAAACAAAACTTACGAGACAAGAGATACTTGAAAAAAAAAGGGAGGCAGGACGTCGACGTTACCACAAAATAAAAAATGATCCTATACAAAGGGAAATATTAAAGGAAAAAGAACATCTTATATATCTGAAGAAGAAAGAGAGAGGTAGTAGAAAATTAGTAAAAGATATGAATCCGCGAGAACATAAAAAAATAAAAAAACAATGGCGCGAGCAAAGTGCTAAATATCGCAAGAAAAAAAGCGTTAAAGGACAATGAATGGAAATGTATGGATGCTTAATTTTATAATCTTTGAAGTTTCTGCCATTTCACCACAGATGGCGCTACACGAATTTTCTTCATATTTTTTTCCGTGAGCTTTTAATTTTTTTTTGTTATTCTGTTATTCGAGCTGAGATGAATTAAAGACCATAAAAATCTGTACAGCCGCTTTATGGTGTAACTAATACGACTTTGTTTTATATATTACAAAAATATAGAAATATATAGATTACTGCATATATTGTGTCTAGCCTTATGAATAATGTAATTTCTTTATATTTCATTTAACAACTTCGTTGGATAATTCGAGCAGAACAAATCTTTGAGATATATCTACAGCGAAAAAGATCAGGGTAGTAGATACTTAATTGCCCAAATCCCTACAAAATTTTTTTGAATTCGGCTAAACCTTTAAATATGACAAATGACAACACACTGGTTTTGTACGCTGGCTATAATTTCTAATAATTAAATACAACGGTGAACAGGTCAGCAGGTCTAAGTGAGCGCCGGAGGCCCAATTCCTGCCTCAGTCCCCTTCCTTCTCCTTTCCTCCTTCCCCTCCCTTTTCCTTTACAGAGTTGGCAACACGGGAGTGATACCTCTGGTGTTGCAAGCGTCCATAGGCTAAGGTAACCGCTTACTATCAAATAGTATATATGTATATATGTAACTGCCGAACTGTGGGTGTACATTAAGTACACCTCTGCCTAACCCTTCGGGGAATACAGGCGTGATGGCATGTTATGTAGTATATATGTAATATATAAAAAAGGAAAATTGGATGGGCCCAGGGTACCATAATCAAGACTCAAAAAATAAATACTCCAACGCAATTGGAACCGCGAGCTTACAGATTGTTAGTTATAAATAAATATGAGGTGTTGTTGGAAGTTCTAATTTTTTAAATAATTTCAGTTAAATTGATCACCATGGTACACGGAAAAACACTTGTTCTGCACAATGGTTACACCTTCTATAAGAGGTATAATAACAAGAATGGCACTGACAAATGGTATTGCACCAATTTTCCTTACTGCAAGTCGTATCTCTTGGTGAACGAAACATTGAAGGTTACTGATAGTAAAACTAATCATAGTCATAAAAAGAAAACTCTATTTCAAATGGAGGACGGTAGATACATTCGTGTGTAAAATATTTACGATTTGATTTTGGACCCCCATGCGTTGATATTTCTCGTCGGTAATTAAAAAAAAATTCTTCAAGTGCATACCTACACGGTCAAGATGTATGGAACAGTAATTTTGTGTTTGTTTTTTGAAATTCTTGTACTATGTTTATCTAATCGAGAATATTTCACAGAGACAGTTTCACTACATTTAATAAAAATATCTTTGTGATAATAACATCTAGTCGGGTGTTAGTCTAAACTAATATAACAAAGAGGCAAGATTTGATTGTTTTTTTGCATTGAATAGGCTCTGAAAGTACTGAACCGATTTGAAAAATCTTTTCAACAATAGAAAGCTACATTATTCCTGAGTGACATAGGCTATATATTATCCAGTAAAATGACAAGAAACGTTTACTTCACGTGGGCGAAGCCGCAAGCGGAAAGCTAGTATCTTATAATTTATTAAGTACTACTAAGTGTTGCCCGCGGCTTTGCCCGCATAGGATTACAGGTGTCCCGTGAGTAAATAGCCTTTGTGGATCGGGAATAGTGAACCTTTCTAATGGTGAAAGAATGATTAAAATCGGTTCGGTGGTTTCAGAGTTTCTCGATTACAAACTAATCTTTTCTCAAAGATATGAATTGTCTAATTCAAGAAAATTTCCAGTGAAAGAAAAATTCGATCTCAGGCAGGGTTTGAACCTGCGTTTCTCTGGTTAAGTACACCAGACGCTTTGCCAACTAAGCTACCGAGACCACTGCCTGTGATGTCGAATTTCTCTTCCACATTTTACGTCTTCAGGCGACCTTTTATTAACGAGCTAAGAATGTGTAACAAAATGGCAGCATGTATAGAGATACGATTTAATAGAGATTAAATCGTAAAATAATAAACAAATTTTTACAAAGTCAAGACATTTTTTTGTACTTATCTTCCTTTTTTTAAACTACAAGTCGTAGAAAATACACTACTAATGGTTGAGGCAATTTTTAAAAAGTGAATTATGTAATTCTCAGCCAGATTTATAACAATGTCAAACCACAAAACTCTCGTCTTGTTCGATGGCTACACGTTCTACAAGCAGCATGAAAGTAAAAATCTAGACAGATGGTACTGTACCAGTCAACCTAAGTGCAAAGCATACCTGTTGGCGGACAAGACCTTGAACATCTACGACAGTAATACGCAACACAGTCATATTAGAAAACGTCTTATTCAAAAATCTGGCCTCTACCATCGTCTTTGAAATAAACATACTATATTATTTCTCTTTTATTTTGTGTATACATATATACACAGGTAGTAAGTGTCATACATATAATAATTAAAATATGAATAAACATTATACTTTACAGAAGCCCGTTTTTTAAATAATAAATGATGAAATGTTAAATAATAAAAATGTACCTTACATTTTTGATAATAATTAAAATCAGCCTTGCACCTTTGTTTACCGTATATATTGTATAAGTACTTTAATTAATCAGAAACTTGAATAAATTGTTAATCTGATAACGATAAAATCTTATGTTAATAAGTATCAATAAAACACGATAAAATCCGAAAAAAAAAACATTTTTTTATTCAGAAACGAATATAATCTTAAAACTGCTCAAATAATTTCGCCTAAATTACTTACTGATATTGTATGTACCCATTATTTCAGTTAAATTCATTACCATGGTGAATAACACGAAGCTCTTGATGTATCAAGGGTACACCTTCTACAATAAGCACGATAGTAAGAACTTTAAAAGATGGTGTTGCACCAGTTCCCCCAGATGTAAGGCTTACATCTCGACTGATAAAAGTTTTATGGTCATAGACGGCGAAACTGAACATAATCATAAGAAGAAAATAATTTATAAAACGCAAGATGGCAGATACGTAAAAGTGTAAAACAATTGATAGAGTGAGGAAGATTTAATTTTTTATAATTAAGGTGATTTTTATGCATATTTTGTTTGATGATGAGGAAGGTTTTGGTGTATAATTTGTTATGGTTTTTTGTAAATTGGTTGAAATGTGACGATAACTGTGTACAACCTTGCAAAACCGAGTCGGGTCGCTAGTAAAATATATTTTCGATAATGGTTTCAGATAAATTTGTTTACTACTTTACCCCATCCGTCCTTAAAATACATCACAAATAATTTGGTCAGTTTCCTTCCCTCAAAAACCGAAAGATTACAAAAAGAATCATCAATCCATATACTGTCCCACTGCTGGGCTTGAGCGAGAGTGGTTCCTCTCAGAGTGAGAGTGGTTTGATTCAAGTCCACTACGCGAACCTACTGCGGGTTGACAGACTTCACAAGCCGTCGAGAAAATCTCCAAGAAAGAATTACAATTTTAATAGGTAGTAGTGTCTCTCTGAACGGCGCGGCAGTATGAATGGGTTGGCACGACCGGGGAAGTTACTCTCCCACAGAATATCGATGATAAGTAGCAGTACGCAAAATGCATACTGTTGCGTTTCGTGCGGTGAGTGTGGAGCGCCGGAGGTCCAATTCCTCCCTCAGTTCCCTTCCTTTTCCTTTCTCCTGCCCCACCCTTTCCCATAAACAGGCTCGGCAACGCATCTGCATCTCCTTTGGTTTTGCAGATGTCCATGGGCGGCGCTGACTACTCACCATCAGGTAGCTCGCCTGCTCGTTTGCTGAGATATCTCATAAATAAAGCTAAAAATAGTTCAAAAATTTCAATATTAATTAATACTGCTCAAATAATTTCACCTAACTTACTGATATGATTTGTATGCATTATTTCAGTCGAACTCATCACAATGGTGAATAACACGAAGCTCTTAATGTATCAAGGATACACCTTCTTTATTAAGTACGCTTCCAAAAAATCTAAAAGATGGTACTGTACCAACTATCCCAGATGTAAGGCTTACATCTTGACTGATAACGATTGTGGGGTCAACGACTGCCTAACTGTACATAATCATAAGAAAAAAGTTATTCATAAAACCAAAGATGGTAGATACATAAAAATCTAAAACAAGTCTTACTGATTTCTGTACCTCCTTTTATAAGGTAAAGACGACCTATGTTGACACTACCTAAAGTATCTATGTGCCAAATTGCATCCAAATCCGTTCAACCGTTTTTGAGTGATTGAGTAACAAAACATCCTAACCTACAAATTTATAATATTATTAGGACTTACATTATTAGCAGCTATGTTAAATATAAATAAACATTAGTAGCTATGTTTTTTAATCGACTTCTCGTTATTCCAAAGGAGTCAATTTCGACTGTATTTTTTTTTCTTTCTTTCCGATTTCGATTGTTAATCTGATCAAAACAAATTTGCCCGCCGCATCTATCCGTCTATTAGCGTTAAGCTCAAAAACTACTGAACGAATTTCCGTGCAGTTTTCACCAATAGATAGAGTGATTCATGAGGAAGGTTTAGGTGTATAATTTGTTAAGTTTTTGTGTCAATTGGTTAAAATATTACGATAATTGTGTACAACCTTGCGAAGCCGAGGCCGGTCGTTAGTAAAATATACTCCCGATAGTGGTTTCATAAAAATTTGGTTACTATTTTAGCCCCATCAGTTCTTAAAGTACACGACAAATTATTTGGTCAGTTTCCTTCCCTTAAGACAACAAGAATTACAAAAAGAAACATCATCAACCTTTATACTGTAAGTAAGTTAAGGTATGCTTACTATTTCTATCCGTAAGTGTGGAGCGCCGAAGCTGCGAAGGCTCAATTCCTCCCTGTCCTTTTCCTTTCCCTCCCTTTTTCCTAATGGTAGCATCGGTTTGGTTGTTTTCTTTTGTTTTGTATAGACAATTTACTTAGTAAATAGCCGGTTTATGGGTTTTGGTTGCCATATTCCATTACTCGTGAATAATAAAAATAGGCTGAGTCGTGTTGGTTGAAAGGCATAGTAATGTCTTCAATAGATGGTGCTGACGTCGCCTGAAGACGTAAAATGTGGTAGAGAAATTCGACATCACAGGCAGTGGTGTCGGTAGCTTAGTTGGCAAAGCGCCTGGTTTACTTAACCAGAGAGACGCAGGTTCAAACCCTGCCTGAGATCGAATTTATCTTTCACTAAGAAATTTTCTTTATCCTTTTGAACGCCATTGTCACATATATGTGACAAACGAAATCTTACCCTGAACGCCAACGTCACAAATATATGACAAATATACGTCGCACCATATTATGAAATAAACAATTTAATCATTACTTTAGTGTGTTTTCACTACCTTGTGGAATTTGACAGAAAAAGTGGCCTGGCGTCAGGGGTACGGCGATACGTTTATACTCTGGCGTTCAAAAGGTTAATTAGAAAACATATCTTTGTGAATAAAAATAGGCTGAGTGCTTATCTCAGCTAATCCCACAGCAGCATTGCATAGAATTAATTGTTTCTAAGCTTTGTGTAATGTACTGTCTATGATTTCAGCTCAACTGATTACGATGACAAGTGGAAAGACGCTCGCTTTGTACGAAGGCTATACTTATTTCAGTAAATACCACGGTAAGAAGGTAGATCGATGGTATTGCACTAATGCAAGCTTATGCGACGCGTTCATCTTGACGGACAAAAATATGAATATCATAGAAGGTATGACTCACCATCGACATCCTAAGAAGACAATTATTCGACATCCCTCGGGTGAATACTATAAAGTATAATTTTTGAATTGCATTTTTAACCGACTATAGAAATTTCAACAAGGGGAAGGTTATACGCTCGTCTGTATATTTGTTTTTATCTTGTTAGGGTTTTGCCGTTTGTACATGATATATAAATAAACAAAATTTTTGTATATCTTTGTTTTTTTTGTTTTATGCATTTATACTTGCTAAGAATTTCCAAAGTTATGGTTTTTGTAAAGTTAAATTCGACGTCAGGCAGGATTCGAACCTACTTCGGGTCTGTGAACTGGACCCTACTAAGTTTTCTGCCTTCTGGAACTTTCTGCGACCTGGGAATCGAACCTATCGTAGCAGTTGCGCTTAGGACCCCTACACTAATTAAGTATTTTTTTATTTGGCATAGTATCACTGCGATCGTTGTCGGTCTATTGTGATCACCACATGTTGATTTAATTTGTCAATAGATTTGGTTACCAGAAATAGTGACAAAATCCTATCTCTAGTAACCAAATCTACCAACAGATTGGTTATCGAAACCAGCCGTTAGAGTTCCACTATAAACCCCCGTTGTATTTACAGCCACACTCATAACGATGTCGAATAAAAAGAAGCTCGCCTTATTCGACGGCTACACTTTCTACAAGCGATACGAAAGAAAAAATTTAGACAGATGGATTTGTACCAGCCAACCGAGATGCAAAGCACACTTCTTCGCTGACAAGGATTTGAAAATCTCGTCCACAAATAACCAACATAGTCATGACAGAAAACGTCTTATTGAAAAAGATGGGCTGTATCATCGCTTTTGAAATTAAATTTAGAACATTTGTATTGATCATAGTTTGTCTAATGTATTTTATACGTAGGTACAATGACCAACAGATCAAGTTACCATAATATGTAAGATTTCCTCAGTTGATTTTGAACTTAATCATCAACTCATTAAGGTTAAAAATCATTTCAAGTAATTTGACAGTTTTGTATTACCTGATGTTCTGGCGACTGTACATCCTAATATTGTAAATGTAAAAGTATAATATGTTTGGTATCTACTCAATGCCGCAAAAACGGTTGAATGGATTTTGATTAAATTTGGCACACCTTTAAAAACCTGAAACCAACACAGGACACAGGACTTTTTATCTAGTTTTTTTTATACTGTACGGGCTCGTGTCTGACCGCGACTTTGTCTGCAAGTAACCAATAGTGAGAACTGGAAAATCTAGAAAACCAGCAGAAACCTATCCAGTCGGGTCTTATACACTGCGAAATTGTAACTATCCAGAAACAAGTACCTACGCCGCACACCTTCAACCAAATTCTGATTCTACACGCAGACGAAGTCGCGGGCAGAAGGAAGTTAAGACACAAAATAATATAGGTAAAGGTCTCGTTTTCGAATCCAAGGCAACCATGCATTCACAGACATAGGCAAAAAAAAATGTTTTGCTTAATATGCCTCAATTATATTGACTGCATTTTTTTATATGAATATATAATATGTATAAATCTGTGTGTTTGTTTGTATGTTCCCTATGGACTCCAAAACTGCTGTCGACTAATGTTGTGAAGTTTGATTGCGAATCGGATCAAAAAATATCAAATACCGCAGAGCACATGTAGTGTTCTAGTATATTCTATACTTAATTAAAAAAAAATAAGTATACCTTTTTTTTTTCAGTTCAACTCATCCCCATGTCAAATGGGTCAACACTAGCTTTTTACGAAGGCTTCACGTTTTATTGGAAAAATAAAACAAATAGGAAAAACAAATGGAACTGCACGTCCTTCCCCAATTGCAAAGCAACTGTAACATTTGACAAATTTTCATTGAAAATAGAAAGCGCGGAAGGCCCGCATTGCCATGTCATTAAAAGAAAAATTATCAAGTTACCTAATGGAAAATATTTGAAAGTGTGAAGAAAATTGGCATTTGTTATTATTGGCATAAGGCATTATACCAAGATACAGATACACTATTAAAATCACCACCCACTTACACACACACACGCACGCACCCAAACAAACACAAGCGCGCGAATTATTAGTTTTATTTTTATTTCTATAAAATGCGATGTGTCTCCGCGTCAAGGGTGCATTTTGTCTCCGCTGCTATTTAATCTTTACTCGGAGAGTATAATGAACGAAGCGTTGGAGGGTGTTGAAGAAGGAGTCCTCATTAATGGGCGTCTGATTAACAATCTACGTTACGCTGATGACACTGTCCTTATTGCATCAACAGAACAAGGCCTTCAGAAAATATTAGACCGAGTATTTGAGTGTAGTAGACGGGTGGGGCTCAACATGAATGCATCTAAGACCAAATGTATGGTAATATCAAAAATACCAAAGCAGTGCAGCCTGGCAGTGGGAAATGTAAACCTAGAAAGAGTGCAGAAGTACCGGTATCTTGGATCGTGGGTGACTGACTCTTGGGAGAGTGACACAGAGATACGCGTCCGGCTAGAGACTGCAAGAACCTCATTCATGAAGATGAATAAAGTTCTTACAACAAAAAGATTATCTATCAGTCTCCGCAATAGACTCCTGAAGTGTTACGTTTGGCCAGTCCTACTGTATGGTTGTGAGTCTTGGACCATCAAAGAAGACCTCCGCAAGAGACTAGAAGCATTTGAAATGTGGGCGTATCGCCGTATGCTCCGCATAAGCTGGACAGATAAGGTCTCAAATAGCCAAGTCCTCAAACAAATGAGACGAGAGAAGCCCGAACTTGTACGTACCATCAAACAGAGAAAAGTTGCGTACCTTGGACATGTTTTAAGGCACGAGCGTTATCAACTGCTGCAGACAATAATGATCGGAAAGGTTCCGGGCAAAAGAAGTGTTGGAAGAAGGAAATTATCCTGGCTCCGCAACATCCGACAATGGACTGGGATAAGGAAAGTGGAAGATCTGTTCAGACTGGCTCTGAACAAAGAACAATTTAAAAGGATGACTGCCGACCTTCAGTAGTGGAGAGGCACCCAAAGAAGAAGATAAAATGCGAATTATTGTTATCTAAATTAAATAATTATGTATTTATAAGCGGCGGTAGCCTAATGTCTAGGGCGTCGGACTTGCGATCATGTGGTTGCCGGTTCGAAACTCACCCATTGCACTACCGACGTGAACCCACTCGTAACACAAGAATTTAGCTTAGTACTTTTTTTTTTTTTTTTTTTATTTATTATTAAAGCACGTCAACAACATAAACACGAACATTAACAATAATAATCTTAACAGTGATCTGGTCTAGTGGTTACATCAATTATAGACGAGCACTACATTCACAACTATAACTAAGTACATGTAGTTCACCTGTGTTTAAATAAATCACGTAATATTATGGGTAGTTACAAAATTTGAATTAGAATTATAGAGCACTAATAATAACAACATACCTACACTTAATGTCCAACATGAACGAATTAAAATTTCAAAATTAAAATTAAAAATTAAAAGTAAAATTACTAACAATAAAAATTGGAATTTGGCTTTTGGTTTTTCAGATTTTTTTAGATTTTGGTTTTATTTTTTGGTTTTATTATTTTCTTTCTAAAGTTTTTGGGACTGTCATGGAAAATATCTAAATCCAGAAGTCTCCAATAACTGTTGTAAGTTGATGTCAACCTGGCTAAGGGAGCGTTCGATCCCAAGTTTGTTTTATTTCTGGGGACATTAAAGAACGTCTTACACGTTCTCCTGGAATTTATTTTGGGTACACATATTCCTATTCGTTCCAAAAGTTCGGGCGACCCCAACAAACCCTTTAATATACTTTGTAAAAACACCAAATCCAACATCCGTCTGCGATCACGGAGTTTAGGTATTTTGAAAAAGCATAGCCGATCGTCGTAAGAACACCTGTAACTGATGCCTGGAGTAACGTAAGCTAGGTGCCTCGTAAATGATCTCTGTAGAGATTCAATTCGCTCACAATGAACAATATAATATGGGTTCCATATGACACTACCAAATTCTAACACGCTCCTAATATATGCATTGAATAGAAGTATCTTGGAAACAGGACGTTTAAATTCTTTGGTGTTGCGTTTAATAAACCCTAGCATTTTAGCAGATTTATTGACAATATTGTTATAGTGAGGGACAAAACTGAGCTTAGTATCTAATGTTATTCCTAAGTCACGTACCTCAGTTGCGACAGAGATCTTGTCATTGTTAATATGGAAACTTGATTCAAAGACCTTTCTTTTTCTTGTAAAACGAATGTGCTGACATTTAGATGCATTTAGTGTCATTTGATTTTCGCAACACCAGTCATGTATTTGATCTAGATCGGCCTGCATTAGGTGTACATCGTTAGGGCCTTCAATTTGACGAGAAATTTTCATATCATCAGCAAATAATGAACATCGGCAATTACGCACCCTTGAGACTATGTCATTAATGAACAATATAAACAGGATAGGGCCCAAGTGAGAACCTTGTGGTACTCCGGAAGAGGCGATGTACTGTCTAGACTCGTGTCCGTTAATGACTACCACCTGCACTCTATTGGTCAAATATGATGCAAACCAATCCAAAACTTTGTCTCGTATGCCATACTGATGAGCAAGCTTGTGAATGAGGATATCATGATTTACACAATCAAAAGCCCTAGCAAAATCGGTATAGATCGAGTCCATCTGTAGATTATTATCCACTCCCTCCATTATAGGTGTTATATAAGAGACAAGATTGGTCAAGACTGACTTTTTCTGCTGGAATCCGTGCTGTTCTATTCGTATAAGGGACTTTGTATGATTTGTCAATATTGAACAGATGATGGATTCGAAAACTTTTGCCATTGACGACAGAATCGAAATAGGTCTATAGTTCCTCACATCATCATTATCTCCCTTTTTGAAAACCGGAACGATCCGGGCTCGTTTCCATTCGTCAGGAAAAATGCCACTAGAGATTGACATGTTAAATATTTCTTTTAGTGGGTATGCTAAAACAGTCGCGCACCTCTTGAGGAAAAGTGGTGGAATACCATCGGGACCCGTACTTTTATTAGGATTTAAGCGCTTCAAATGTGAGAGGACCTCTCTTTCGCTGAAATGTAAACGTGCCAGTGGACAGTGAGAAGGTGGCATTTCTGTTGTTTTTTGGCGGGAAGGATAAGTATTATGTGGCTTTTTATATAAACAGCTGAAATGTGATGCAAACAAGTTAGCAATATCGGGCCCGGATGATGCGGTTGTGTTGCTGTTATTATGCATTTCTGAAGGAAAAGTATTCACTGATGATTTTTTGTGTTTGACAAAATTCCAGAACGCTTTTGGGTTTTCCTTGAGGTTACATTCTATTGTACTTATATATTTGGTATGACAATCATGCATAAGTTTATCACACCTTTTCCTAATAATTTCGTATTCAAGTCTATCGCGGGGGTTATTATATTTCTTTGATTTCTGCCTCAGTTTGTCCTTTTCTTTTAGGAGTCTGATCAGGGACCTGGTGAACCAGACAGGATAGGATTCTTTACGTGTTTTACGTTTGGGTATATGTGCACTAACTATAGAGTTTATTTCGTAGTAAAATGTGGAAACTAATTTATTAATATCCGAACACTCTGCAAAATGTGCATCCCAATCTATGCTTTTCAGTTCAGATACTATCTTTGTGTAGTCAGCTTTATAATAATTATAGTCCGAGCGAGGCTTACTATTCAAGGATAGACACGGTTGTAAATCTAGTGTAATGTCCAGTGGAGGATGATATGGGTCTGCTTTGCTAATGCTGTCTGTTTTTGTGACTGTACAACTGACATTTGTTAAAATTAGATCTAGAATTTTGTTTTCGTGGTTAGTGATCATGTTTCTTTGCTGTAATCTAATCAATGATATGAAGTCCATGAGAGCATACCCTAACTTACTTTGATAGTTTCCATTAGATGCTCCGATATTGATGGAAGCATTAATCTGTTGTGTACTACCCTTGGTCCAATTAATAAAACTTCGGTTAAAGTCTCCTATTATTACAATGTCATCTACGTATTCATTAATTCTATTAACATTTTCAATGAAATTCTCAAGCATTTCCAATTTGACAGGAGGTGGTAGGTATATTAAGCAAACTGCAATTTTTTTACGCTTATTTTGTACAACCACGTCTATTGTCACCCAAATATCCTCTAAGTTACTTTCCCATTTGTAATTGCGGCATGAGGGAATACAGCGTGAAATGGCTACTAAAACACCTCCTCCATCAGATTTGGAAGATTGAGAAAGATTACGATCCCTACGATATACGACGTACCGACTGTCTATAACCTCATTATCCGATATGCCGCCATTTAGCCAGGTCTCGCTTAGTGCTATAATATCGTACTTACATTTTAATATATTATTTAGAACTTGGTTTGTCTTTGTTCGTATACCACGAACATTTTGGTATAGTATTTCTATGGAATTGAATTTTAATAAGCAACGGCTGTAGTCATTTAAATGGAAGAACACTATGGGTCCTTTCTATTTCATCAGAGTTAGGCTTTCCAGAGTGTGGATATAGATTGCTTGATCCATTTCTCGCTTCCTGGCGTAGATGCGACCATCGCGTATCCAGACGAATTTGTAGCCTACCTCTTTTGCCTTCATTCGTGTTGCCGCATGTAGATGCTTATTTTGAGGACTTAGATGTTCAGCCACAAATACAGGTCTGCTGTTACCACCTATACCAAGGTGTTGAGTGGATAGTTTTTTGTCAGATTGAGTTTTATTGAATTTAATAACAGCAGCCAGGAGATTATCACGCATGGCTCGATTGCGCAGTTTTACTATCACTGTTCTAGGGCGATCAATCTCTTTATTAATTTTTGCAACTCTGGTGGCAATTTGTATATCTTCAGTTTTTAGGGCACAATCTACTGCGTTACCAAGTTGAACGACGACGTTGACGAGATTTTCGGTTCGGTGTTCCGGTATTCCATTAATTTCAACATTACATTCTCTGGCCTGTTGTTCAACTATATTGAGTCTTGAGGACAAGTGGTTGACCGTCGATTGGAGCTCCGTATTCGATTTATGAAGTTTATCAATTTGAGAAACTTTATCATTTAAATTGTTTTTCATATCTTCGTAAAGGCTGTTATAAAAGTCTAAGGATTTCTCAAAACTAGATAGCCGTTGGTTTATGTTCTTGAGGTGTTCTGTGACCATTTCACTGATGGTATTCTTAATTGCGACAGCTATTTCGTTTCTTATGATATCACGTAGTGCCTCTTGAGACAGCGAACAGCATGCATTTCGCCTGCCCTCAGATATATTCTCGGAGTCTGTATGATCAGGCTTATTCTTATTGCTACGAAGAGTTATGTTACATATATCAGACGGTTGTTGGGTTGGAGGTCTTATCGGAGTATTCGTGTTACAAGTTTTCGGTTCGGTACTTCGGCATTTGGGACATTTCCATTTTTGTTTGTCGTCATTAGTCAGTGCTTCGAAGCGTTTAGCTGGTTTATTAGCGCACTCGATGTCATATGGAAGAGAGCACTGACAGCATTTCATAATATCTTTCCCTTTAATACGACTGCAACATCCACCACATTTTAATTTGAAGTCCATTGTATTTATATTTTTTTAGTCGAGTTATTATCAACTCGACTAAGTGGAATGCTTAAGATACCGCAGCTATACAATGCAGCGGCTACGGAACTTCACAGTGCGTTGTTTATTATTTTAATGTTGGTACTACGCTTACTTTTGCTGCCCAGCTCACGTCTTATGATGCACGCCAATGTAGCACTTATCACTGCACACACAATTGTTTAAATGCACTGCACTTCATAGGTTGTAAGTATGAGTAGGCAATTTTTATTTGTTTGTGATCAAAGTTTTATTTGTTGTTAAATCTGTTAAATGAGCTGTAGCTTTTCAAGTAAGAAGTTTATAAATGTCTATTAACACCACTGGGTAATTGTAGGTAGAAACTGTGGAACTATTTAACTATTATATTATTATTTTTATATTTTTTTGAGAAAGAGCAATGTAAGCACAGTATGTGTAGATGTCAGTAACAATGTAGTACGAGTGGTTAACAAGAATACTAGTAATGTGTAACCCACATTGCTAGTAACATATTTTTTTTTTAAAACTATCGCTTTTTATGTAACAAATGTATGTCAATAAATTATCATTATTATTAGTTGAAATTATTTCTGTGGCATACTATTAACATATTAAGCATAATCTATTAGAAGCTAAGAATTATAACTAGGTATTAAGAAAATCATTATTGTTATGAATAGGTAACATTGTCTATAAATATTAATAAAATCCATTCTTAAATGAAAATAAATGGCAACGAAGCAAAGCGTCTTCCCTGAAGATAATGAATAGGTAATGAATGAAAAATCTTTCTTATTTGTCTTCAGCTAAAATGATAAACTTGTCAAATGGTAGAAAACGACTCTACTACCAAGGTTATACGTACTACAAGCAATACAGAACCAAAAAAGGGAATCGTTGGACCTGCACGCTTGTACATCGGTGTAAGGCATACCTCTTTGCCGATGAAGACCTCGTCATCTCCGAGATTTTCAACGAGCATAGTCATGAGCAAAAGAAGTTCCACGTTAGTTCCACTGGAATTTATATTAAGTTGTAGAATAAGAGATTACTGTTTATTTTTTTACAATATAAAAATAATAATGCCGGCTTTGCTTTCTAATTCGAGCGGCAATTAGAATATTGAAAGGTTGCACTTTTTCCTATTGCGAATTATTGCACGTTATGGATTTATTAGTATAGTTTATAGATTTAATCTTGATTAATATAATACCGCTATTGAATGAAATCAAATATTTAAGAAATCTACCATACTTAGCACTAATTTTGTAAACAAAATTCTGACTACTCTCTACAATTTTTTTTATAATATTTTTTCAATTTAGATTGGAATACTGACAATGAAGACTGCATATTTTTGCATATTGTCAAAATCCAATCACAGTTCAGGATTGGGTGACTAAAATCCAAGCTTTTGGTCTATTAGACAGCTTAATGTTGGTTTTGTGATTGTTATTGTACGATCCTTGCATATCTCATTAAAGTTGGTTGCGAGCTCTTGAATTATTCTCATTGTCTTAGCCAACTAGCTTAATAATCCTTCCAATCCTCGGCCTAGCCTTTTTATTACTTTTTTATAGGAGAGGGAGGCAAGCAGACAATTGGGTCACCTGCTGGTAAGTGATCGCCGCCGCCCATTGACGCACATTTTACTAAATGGTATTGTTCCAACATGTCGCCTGAATGACATTCACCCAATACACCTGAAACAACATTTATTAAATGTCCTGGCTTATACATAAGTTACAATTCTAATAACAGTTCTAACTTATTGTTACAAATGACGTTTAGTCATTCCAACAATAAACACATACCAACCTTCATGTTTTCACGTACATATCATATTATAAACTGTATTCTGTAACTTATAAATGTTAATTTGTTTTTCAGTAGAAATAATCACAGTAGAGGACGGGAGACAGTATCTGAAATACAATGGCTACTATTATACAAAAGTTCCATATATTAAAGGGAAATGGAGATGTGTGAAAACTAATACTTGCTATGCAAGCCTTACTTTGAATCAATATTCAGGTATACTGAAACAATCAAGGTTACATGAACACCAGCCTCAAGGATTTCATAAGACTAAAACTGGAAAATATATTTAAGTGAATATAAGTAGACTTGTCCGCCCTCAGTAGGCTAGCGTGGCAGACTATTAGCTAACCTTTTTACTCTAAAATGAGTCCCGTGCCCAGCTTTGGGACAATAAAAGGGAACTTAGAGGTGGACAGGAGTGTCGCTAACGAGTGGTTCATACAGGTATTGAATATGTGAATTTTAAACGTAACAATACACAAAATCAGTCTTATATCTTAATATTTTGGATAAAGTCCGCCTATCTAACGTGTGTTGTGTAATGTGTATTCTGTGTTTATTATAGATATACAATATATAATTATATACTAGTAATAACGTTTTTGTACACACGGCCACACATCAAGCTATACAAATCCAGTATAGGCTGGCCTCGCATTGTGCGGAGAGCGATTACAATGCGAGGTCAGTCGATACTGGATTTTTATAGCTTGATGTGTGGCCGTGCGTACTAAGTAATCTGTGTTTGGGAAATATTTGGATCGATTAGTCATAGGTCCGCCCGAGGGCACGTCAGTGGTAACCCTGGTAACAAAATAAGCCGGTCTCTTTTACAAATTTAAACTTCCAAATCCGCTAGGTCAGCTCAAGATCAATTGAAGTGACTAACGACATGGTGGTCTGTAAAAAGAAAAGTAATTACTTTAAAATGCCTGAAGTATCTAATGATATATAATGTTTGGCTTACTGGACGAGTGTACACCTTAAGGCTCATTCCCTTATCAAGCTTAATAATGGATAATAATGGCCTTAGGCCGATCCGGATAAGCTTTATTTTCTCGGCGTAATAGGTAGACGTCTCGATTCCGACGACGCTGAACGACAACAATACGACGTTTTTGAGAGCAGCTTGTTGATACGCACTTGGCTCAAGTCGATTCCACGTCGAGTCCTGTAGGGAAATCCTTGGGCAACCAGTAAGTGCAGTAAGGAGCTTTAGAAATAAAAAAAAATGTCAACGTACAAGATTTTATCCATAATACGACCAATAGAACTCATTTAAAGTCACTTTTTTAATTCCGGCGACCCAACTCGCAATTCGGACCGCACCTACTATGAGATTTAAAAAATAATGAATAAGTACTGTTCTTTTTAAAAACTAACAATAATGCATTTTATTATTATATTAAGCTACTTAGTGCCATCTGGTTTTTTTTTTCGTATAGTGTTAACACTAGATGTACATAAAAATATTTGACAACTCGACTGATACGAAAAAAAAAACCAGATGGCACTAAGTATAACCCTGCTTTTCATAATTATGTGTTATGTGTACGTTTTGTGATAATCAATGGTATTATAGGATAGAGTATAGCTAGAGTATTTTAAGTTTTAATTACACAGTATTATATCACTTTGTTTTTTGCTAATGACTTCATAGGATTCTTATAGTAGGTGGCATGGCTCGCGAGAACGAACTCTTCTTGCGCAGCGCACTGCATATACCTGTTGGCGAAGATGCGCAGTAATAATAAGCTAGTGCCATCTATCTGGCTTTTTTTTATCAGTCGAATTATCAAAATGTACATCTCGTGACCTCCCATTGTAAAGGTTTTCCGCATAATTCAAGACCAGCGTATACTGGTTTTGTATAGCTTGATGTGTAGCGTTCATACGACTACATAAAATAAAATATAGGTATCAAGTTATTCATTTAAAATATAAGCTGACCTGAGAGGTCGGCTTCTACTGAAAATGTATAGCTCGATAGCAAACAGCTAGTTTTATAGCTATAGCTCTACTGCACATTTCTTTCCCCAAGAGTTCTTCTACGAGTTTGCCCACATTTATAACATTTGCACTGACCGCATCGCGTATGTATTTCATGGTACGTATATAATAAAATGCTGTGAATCCAAAAAAAATATACCAAAGATTTTGTAGGTGGCCTTCAGTATGAGGCTATACTTTTCGTTGCGTCTCAGTAGTAATTAGTACTAAAGTATGAGTAGAAAGAGCTGTTTTTATGTTAATAAATTCAAAAGGATCTCAGGACCAAATTAGTATTTTTATTATTAGATATATCCAAACTACTTCGCATCTTTTATTTTTTGTCTAAAATAGGTAATAGTGTTAAAATTATTCTTAACCTTATATATTCACATATATCCCAAAGCCTCTTTTTATACAGGCTGTCGTTTTAGTGACCTGCGCCCGGGTGATTGTACCCTTCGTACTCGACAACTTTTCCTATGAAACCTTTACTCTATTCGTGTATAAATGAATACGTCTTCCTATACAAAAGTAAACAGACCACATTTCGACATGTATGAATTTTTTTAAATATCAATAATGGGTTTAATAGGGACAATTGGTTGGTATGACAGGTAGAATCACCCTTTTAAAGGGTGGCTAAATCGGCATTCTGTATATGAGTCCCCGGGATAGGGGGAAGATATGTTAATCGAGAATTTAATTAGCATTGAAGGATCTGATATTTGTAGGAGAAATAATATACACAGTGAAAGGCAAACGGCTTCTGCGGTACCATAGCTACTGCTACACCAACTCCCCAAGAAGCATTTTGCACTGGCGCTGTCTCCACACCAGATACTGTTACTCCACTATTTCTGTAGATGAAAACTTGATCGTTCTGAAGGGGCCCAATAAAGAACATGTCCATCCTCCAAAACAGTTCTACAGAACCCATTTTGGGACTTATCATTGGAAATAATAGGTTTGCTGATTGTCACGGATTTAATCCTGATTATTTTTATATTAGTTCCTGTGATGATTCTTTTGTTTATTATACCTTGTACCTTTATTGAAGACATTTAAGAAAATACAATATAAAGGGTCTTTCTATAAGCTGTAAAAGCCAATTCTTTAGATTTTTTGTTTGTCTGTTTATATGTTTATACGCGCGTCACGCAAAAATGGGATGCGTTTTCACACTTGTATTGTTAAACTGAATTAAAATCTGGTGCATGATTCACCCTGATACTTCGCCTCCTTATTAAGTAAGTACTTCTGAAATGCGACTAAAACCTCAGGCAAAAACTAGGACTTTCTTAAGATAAAATTATTACTTAACTACAAAACAAAAGATTCATCTACAAAATGTTATTAGGATTTTCTTTAGTAGCAACTCGGAATATGTGTAAGGGTATGACCTATTTGATGCTAATAGGTTCTCCACCTATGGATTTTTTGGTTCAAAGTTGTAAGCATACCGGCGAACTGCTGGTATAATTGAAGTGCGGCCAAAACCTGAAAAATGGTACGTTTTATGTATGGTTCGTTATGTTTGCGTCTTTATTTTTGTTATGTTTGGTAATTAAATATTTTTTTGATATGCTATTATTATTTTTATTTAATGCCTGTTCTCATCATCGTTAATTAACTCGTTTGTTTTTTTCTTTCCTTAGCTACAAAAGCTATTATTTC
Source organism: Subacronicta megacephala (assembly GCA_958496365.1). Classification (NCBI taxonomy): domain Eukaryota; kingdom Metazoa; phylum Arthropoda; class Insecta; order Lepidoptera; family Noctuidae; genus Subacronicta; species Subacronicta megacephala. The sequence continues at coordinate 12,336,350 of OY292523.1, read as the reverse complement.
CGGTTTTCAATAGAAAAAGTTCTTTTTAGGTTCGTTGTATGTAGTTTAGTAACCAAACTTCCTTATAACAATTACAATAAAACTATTCTTGTTGCAGTTAAACTAATAACGACGGTTCAAGACAAATTGTTACTAAAGTATAAAGGGCACTACTACTCCAAGACTCCTTACTTGAAGAAACGCTGGCGATGTATCAACACGAATAGTTGTTATGTTGGAGTAATTGTCGACAACGATTTCTCAATTAAAAAAGAACCTGGAGAACATCAACATCCTCCAAAGATCTTCGCTGAAACAGAAGATGGAAGATACAGGCTAGTTAAAGACAATTATACTAAATCATGTGATTATATCGTGTATGAATACTAATAACTAGCTGAAGCATTCTATGATTTGTTGTGTCAATCATCTTTGACGTCATGGACTCTCTGAACAAATACTGTGAAGTCATCTTATCATAGATCAAAGTGTTTTTTGGAAATATGGATTCTGTTCAACAATGAAGCTCAATCTCACAAAATATCAATCGAAAGAATTGGTATGGAAACTGATTCAAACAGCGTTCTGGAACTGTTCCTAACGTGTACAAAAATTTTATGAAGAAAAGGATGGATCTATTTAATGTGTAGAGCGACATCCCTGTCTCTCATTCGCAACATGATCGCAATAACTTTGTAATACGTCCTCAATTCCATACTAATATAAAGGATTTCGTTCACTATCCCCTCAGCATCAGAACACCACTACGTCGCCTCAGAATTCACAACTTGATTTCTGAAAAACAGATTATGATGTATGTCATGGCATACATTATGTTTTAGAATATAATATCGACTAGAAAAGAGTTGACGGAGCACCGCTTAGACATTGACCACTATTATAACTTAAAAAACTCTAGAATGTAATGTGTGCTACAGGGCATAAGGTCATTTTTTCAATAACTCAGTTGTGAGGCGATTGCTGGTCAAGAGCTGAGGCGGTTAATGGACTTGGCCGTTCTACAACGTGTGCGATCACTTTGCGACAGAGAGAAAGGTATGCTTCTTAACACATTAAAGAGCGCTATCTCATTCTTACAACCCAAAAGCTATTTCTTTGGATCAGACCCGTTATAGAATGACAGAAACCGTTAGCACCATATCATAATAAATCCCAACGCTTGGTATTATTATACTCCGTAGTAAGTCAAAGATGATATTTGTCAAAACAACGGGACTGCTCGATATCGAATTGGTTTTATTAAGTACATGCAATATTAAATTTTCATCAATGATCTTCTTTCCTTATGATTTGTGGTTGTATTTTCAATATTTTAGAAATTAGAATTAACTTGACAATGCTTTTGAGAGAGCTCTTGTGTAGAATACTTATCTGTGTGTATAGTAAAATTATTGTTTTCTTAAACAATATAGTCTTGACAGTTGCAAAATCAACCCTTAGAATATTAATTGGTTATGGGCTAAATATTGTTTTAAATTCCAATTGCTTTTTATTTTCAATAGGTATCGTAGGAATTTTATGATGTGTGTTAGATTAGTGACTCTATTTAATTAAGGTACTAACTAAGAGATTACAATATATTTTCTAAAGTGTTTAAATGAATTGTTACGATTCTAACATCAATTATAGGATTATTTAGTGAATATAGAATTTAAACTTACCGAAAATTTAAACCTCATCAACAATTCCTCTTATTGAAATAATATTATTCTGTTAGTATGTTGTCTGAGCAATACTTATGCCTTATACGTGTGACCATACTACTGGGCACTGACCTTCACGCCAAAGATACGCGTCTCGAACTTTCTCGACTCTTATCTTCTGTTAAAACTGTGCCTGGTGATGGAATACTATGAAGATAAAATTATGTCGCCACATGAATTGACAAAAAAGGCCTCATTTTGCAGTGGTCCTGAATTTAGCCAGTCTTTTAGGCTTTTTTGGAAATTTAGGCCAGTTTTAGTAATGCTAAAGCTGCTAAAGGATTTTTCAAGAAGCTCTTAATTTTTATATGCTCGCAAGTATTGGTTCGATAGACGAAACCACAGACTTTCCTTTACCAGATTTACCAAAAACTTAGCCGCTCTGAACCTCGGGTTTTCTCGAGCCATGCAATGTGATAATCACAATATTTAAGATAACTATATTCACTAAAACCTGTAACAGATGTTAGTGTTACTGAATTAATCAAGTGTGTTTTTTGTGTAACTAATAAATTATGTTACACATAATTCTATTTCTGCGGGTGAGTCGAATACAAGTAAAAAAATCATAACATTTTATCAGCAGAATAATTAAGATGTGTTTGATTTGGTTTTTAATTAAAATTATTATAATTTACTCATAAATGTTTAATATAGGTCTACTGTAATTTTATTTGTAAACACTTTGAATTTTCTGAATAATTGCAACGGTTAAAAAGTACATAAACAGAAACATGTGTGTATGTGAGTCGGATCTTGGAATGAGGTCAATGCCTCGTGTGAATAAGAATTCGAAAGAGGTTAAAAAATAACATCATATCTAACGGTCATTACTTCACACCGTCTGCGATTCGAAAATCAAAGTTTAAAAAATTTTATGTTGTCTCTGCGTTAAGTATTCGTTATCCTGATGACGAAATTAATTTAAAATATTTTACTATTACACGGAACCATCTTGTGGAAGGCTTCTAAATTTCCTTATTTCTAAACTTTGTCTGATAATAAAACTTCTTGGTGCTCTTCCTGTCACAATTTCCACAACCAGTGCTGGATATATATAATCTCTACACCACACATTGTTCTGTAAGGGTAGTGCACCACTATATAGCTGTCAAATGTGAGTTCATAAAATTATTTAGTATTTGTATAAAAAGTTATATATCGATGAAACAGCTGAATTAATGACTTAAAATACATAAAATGGCGATGTCTGCAGTCAGTCTTCTGTGAACATCGCAACGTTATTTTAAAATCACACACCTCGGCCATCCGAAACATGCCTCAAGACGGTATAATGCGATAGCAACATTATATATTATTAGAGCGTAACTTACAGTAAACCTATATTTACTTGTAATATTATTGTAACTATTAAGGAATCAAGGCTGCGTGACCTTTTGTAAAAAATATAAGTCTGCATATAAGTACCTACTCATTCTATGGTATTTTTTCATTAAAATGTTACTTACGTCACCTTAAGACGTTGAATTCAGATGAAAAATTCTACATCACAGGCAGTGGTTTCGGTGCTTATCTAATGCTAAAATACAATAAAAAAATAAGTAGTAAAAGCCTGACTTACAATTCAAAAGCACAGACAAGGTCTTATGTTACGGTCACGCTGTCTTCGGTTAAATATACATTAGGTCTTATTATAATTGTAACTTTAGTATTAAAATAAAGTGCTCTGCAATCATTATTGTTTTATTTATCTCTTATAGTTGCATTTTTTTATAATTTTTAATATGTAATATAAGAAGTTTCATGCCACCTTGTTCAAATCGTCGGCAGCGTATGGATGGTGAGCGGGATGGTTAGCGCTCTTTGGGGAAGGCCTACGTTCAGCAGTGCACGGCAATAGGCTGATAATATGATGAATGTTGTCATCATAAAAAGCTTTACCTACAAGATGTTTGTCTGACACAAAGAGATTAAAAGGGCAGAAATATACAGCGGACAATGGGAAGCAGGCAAAAATTTTGATCCTTTTTTATATGATATCTCTCTTTGTTAGGCTGACATATGATACTTCGACCGAACTATTCTACGAACGACGATCTATCGATTTAGTTCGCGATGTCTAACCTATCGATAGCCTAATATTTAAATGTATATGACTTGATATCATCATCATCATTAGTAGTTTTATTACATCCAGCTGTGTCTTTTGTCTTTCTCCGAGTCCATCGTCGGCATCTACGCTGACTATTGGATTTCCAACACTTCGTTTGCCGTCTCTCAGTAAACCATTTATGCTGTGAGAGCCTTCAAAAATAATATGAGGTTGACGATCAAAAAGGACGTCAGATCCTTTACAAAAGTCATGCGTTTCTTGGTTAGAACCGGGGCTCGTGTGCAAGATTTTGATATACAAGGATCGTGAACGCGTCATGTAATGTAGTTTCTACCTTCTCTCGAAGGAGTGTAGTCTGGTGTATCTGGCGTAGTCGTGGTAAATGTCACGAATCCTTTGACCATGTCTATAGGGCTAGGAAAGACAAGTGCGGTTTCTAGTCCGTACAGGTCCAACAAATTCTGTCGCCTCCCGAGGTGACGAAGGATCCATGTGGACTTTCCGCACCAAAATAAAGACATTCGCCACATGTCGGTTCTACAGTTTTCTATATGAATTTCTGTTTTTAGGCATATTCAAAGCAATCAAATTGGCAAACGGAAAAAAATACTACATGTATAACAATTATACATATACATTTGGGTTTAAGAGAAAGGCGGGGAGTAGATGGCGCTGTACTAGTACTTCTGACTGCAAGGCTTACATCTTGGTGACAGATCATGGTGAGCTGTTGAGGACAATTGGGACCCACGCACATAAGGCCCCAACGTACCATGTCAGTAGCGACGGGATTTATATTAAATTAAATTGCCCTGGTCGGCAATAAAACTAATAGCAAAAAAATGTATGCACGGCCTTAATCTAATAATACTTTTTGTTGCCCTACCCATATATAGACTTCAACTGTCTGTCTATAGTTTTAATTCCACATGATATTATTGTATTTTATATTGCCTACTTACTATAAATAACTACGTGTATCGCTCCTATTTTAGTCCCGTAAGAAATACTTACGAAGTCGTATCTTTTGTTTTTCATTTAAGTGAATTTATAAATATCTTAAAAGTAATGAATTATTTTATGTCAATAGTACAAAAAATATTAATTGTATTAGTAGTAGTGGTGTTATTCTGTTTGAGAAATAAATGTCTGAAAACGTAATATATTTGATCACTGTGAAATCAAATAAGTTAATGTATTTTCCGTAGTATAGTTCATTTATTTTTTATTTCTCAGTTAAATTTTGAGTTTTCTGAGGAACCAGCAGTACATAAAAATATCTTTCAGACCCAGCTCGGCTACGAATCGATCCCGAAAATGTTAATGAAATTGTAGAAGTTAAGAGATCAAAAAGAAAAAGCAGACGAGCTTGTCAAATAAATACAAAATGTAATAGAAATAAAACATCTTACTTTTGTGATAATTGTAAGAAACCAGTATGTGGACAATGTATAAATGAAAGAACCATAATTTGTACTAAATGTGTGTGAATAAAATAATAAACAGCAATCATATTTTCTCTATTAAACGTATAATACTTTCAAATTTACGTCAGTTGATATACCAGAATGTCAAAATGACGACGTTGGTCTTTGTAGGTAGGGTACGAATGTTTGGTCACGCTAGTGTTGATCATTATAATACAGTATTCACCAGACCGTTGCGTCACCGCGCAACAGTTGGATATTTAGTGTTAGAATTACATAGGATGTATGGTACAGTACATTGGACAGATTCCTTTGACTTTATTTTTTATTCATAAATCGAGAGTAGGTAATTTCTCCAAAAATTTTTTTTTTATTACGTAAAATTTTGACAGAATCTGAAGTGCGTTAATGGATGTCTTTTATTTTCATCATCATCGTGAGCGTTCGAGAGAGAGTTGAGATCGTTTTTTTTTGAGTACTTATAAATATATAACTTTTCAGCAAAGGTGATGATATTGTCGACTGGAAAGAAGTATCTGATGTTCAACAATTACACGTATACGTTTAGGGGTCAAGTGAAGGTGGGTTTCAAATGGCGTTGTACGAGCACCTCAGACTGTAATGCATTTATCGTTGTGTCTGAAGCGAACGAAGTGCTGAGGCAATCTGGTTTACATCACCACAGGCCGCCGAATTACCACCTTAAAACAGATGGCAAATACATCAGACTATAAAATAAACCTTATAAACCTAAAATTAAGTTCATTGGTACAGTTGCAGTGTACCAACATATTAGGCAATATTTTGTATTCTTTCTTCCTATGATACGGTATAGTGGGTGGGTAACTTTTTTTTTTGTCATTATTTTTTAATAATATAATTAGGTAGGCACCAGCTGTCACTGTCACTGGTGTGTCAGTGGGTGAATATAATATTTTGATTAAATTATGTAGTATAATTTTTATACATAACTGTAGTACTTCATTTTTATCCCCCTTTGTTTTTGTACCACAACACCTGGAAAAGGCATTCAAAGGATTTATACTCTAATACATCAAAGCAATTGTAGTCAATGGACTTTTCTTCGGTATCTATCATAATCTCACACGCACAAACCCCAAGGTCCAAAATAGCACCTGTAAGCCATACAGATTCTTCCGTGTGGGGATCAAAATATTAACGAATAAACAGCTCATGCTGGATTTGAAAATTGGACAAGGGAAACTGATTTTGGGAACTAAATCAAATTCTGACATGAACCTTGCCTCGCGCTGTTGACTATCAATACTGTTATGTACTGGTGCAAACAAGCGATGCATATGTATATAGAAAGTGACGTCACGGATCGATATGAAACCGTCTGGTGCCGCAACATGCGATAATTTGTTCACAAGATGCCATATGTCAATATGATAGCAAAATAGATTAATAGAATACACTTTTGGTTCACTTACTTCTAAATTCAGTATTATTGGCTAAGAATGCATGCTTCTATTCCCTAGAAAGGCTAATCAAATTACTGTAACTACATCAAATTTGCCGGTACCACTACAAGTTCCTTGTAATAGGGTGTGAGCCTATTCCTGTTAGCTGGGCACAAATCCAAACTCCGAGCAAATGAGAATTTCATAAAAAAATTGGCGTGACGGGAAGCCGCGCCTTGACCTCTAGATAAATGAGGCAGATTATCTCCAGTTTACTGAACTTCGAGAACATTTAAGAAAACCCTGTGAATCCCTTAAGATTCACAAAGGAATGATAATAATTATCTCTTCTATTTAAGAGTTCAGCTCTTGTCAAACGAGAGTTTGACCTCTTAAAACGACTCTTCTCCCACTTCTTCCTTCACTTGTGCAATAAAACTTCTACTAGGTTTTCCTTCATTTTTGCCTTCTCAAATTTACCTAAAAAAGTTGTCGTGTCTTTTCTCGCCTGTTCTCTACAACTGTCTTGTCTCATTCACACATACTTAATAATAATAGTTATGGACCCGAAAATTTATTCGAAAATAAGAGGTGCTGATGAGACTTCAACAGAGACTGTCAAATCTTATATCTTATCGACCATTTCAGATTTTAAAAAAGTGACGCTTTTCAACGGCAAGAAATTCTACATGTATAAGAACTATACGTACAGTTATGGGTTCCATACAATGTCGGGGGAGCGTTGGCGATGTAGTTCAGGGTGCAAGGCTTACATCATGGTGTCGGACAAGGCGCTGTTGCTAGCAAGGGGCGAGCATAGCCACCCGCCACCAAGATACTTACAGACAGCTGAAGGAAAATATGTTAAAATCTGATATGAAAATTCTGTTGCTTGTTTTCATATAAGGACAAAGTTATACCATTAAGAGGATAGTATCCGCTCCGCGCTCCATACAAACGTAGTTTGGTCTTATCTTGAATATTAACAAATGAAAGTCTTTGTAATTTTGCAGTAACAATATTATCATTAAAACACGTGTTCCTGTAGTATACAATTTCATTTCAATATACGGTTAAAAAGTTACACGAGCTCAAAGATTGGCAATTTTCGTTGAAAAACGGCCCAACTTTATGCTAGTATTTCTCGACAATGTATCAATACAGAAACATTCTGATTCGAAAGAAACCCAGATAAAATAGTGAATATATTTTTACAAGTTACAATTTTATATTTTTTTTTACGTATTAACAATATTATAGGAGTAATCTCCAAAATTCGGAACATAAGAAATACGCGTGAAAATGTTGCAAATGTATTGTTGTTTCTCCTCTCGGGCACGCGTTCGCATCGCGAGGGATAGAGACAGCGACAACTGTGCAACATTGTTGCGCTCGCGAGGGACACTCCTCTTAAAATAAAACTACTTGATAAGGACTTTAAAATGAAACTACTTGATAAGGACTTTAAAATGAAACTACTTTTTACGGATTATATGGTGTCGTATAGGAACCTGCTACTAGCAAGAGACGTGGATATCCACCCGCCACGAAAATACTTCTAAACGATCCACTTCTAGTGATATGAGATTTCTGTTTTTTTTTATTAAACAAAACTACTTTTACCGTATTTTGAAATTAAACTGCTATTTTTTGGATCTTATTGATTTAAATGTAAGAGTAAGTTAACCCATTAAATATATTCACAAAGTTATGAATTTTCTGTTCGAAAGAAAAATTCGGCCTCAGGCAGGTTTTGAACCTGCGTCCCTCTGGTTAAGTACAACGTCTGTTGTACTTAACCAGACCATAACCTTGTTGCTTTACCAACTAAGCTACCGAGACCACTGCCTGTGATGTCGAATTTCGCTTCCAAATTTTTCGTCTTCAGGTGACGTCAACTATAAAAAATTAATATCTTTGTGAACATTTCGCATTATTTAATGCTAAAATATAATGAAAAATAAAGATAGAAGAACCATGAGAACTTTTTAGAGTATGTCTACCCATTGTGATACATGGCCGAATTCGTAAAGATAATTAGGTATCTTAATTACATACATAGAGATAATGTCAAATTAATTTCTCTAAGTTGAACCAACCAAAATCTCAAGCTAGTATTACGACTAACTGTAATGTAACGGCTTTGAAATCTGACGTCAGCATTCAATACGAGTGTTCACTCGGACAGGGCTACTTACCTATGACCTACATATATTATATAATATATTTTATCTGTGTGAGTAAAATCAATACCGGACAGTGGTTGTATATGTAGAAAGTACTAGCATGGTTAGGGGTGCATTTCTAGAGCACAGACTGACAGAAGGCGAGTTGATATGTGTCTATAAATGACCATTTATTTATTAAGACAGAGGAAATATATGTGTTAGTGTTGTGTTGATTTATTTATTTGAACTTGTACGTACAAATAATATGGTCTTTTGTCACCGCCATTCAAAAACCACATACATCTTGGAAGAGTAATAGTTAAGAATTAAAAATCTTTATTAACTCAATTTAATTTTTCAGTTAATTAATTTTCATTCTCTGTATTTGTAAAGTCGTGTAACATAAATAAAATATCTCCATTATCTAAGTTTAGGAGACTTTTTTAAAATGAGATTTTCATCCTTTTAGTAAGTATCTAATTCACTGTTTCTGTCTTTTCGGCTTTCAATATTGAGTAAGCCAAGTAACATTGAAATTATTCTAAACTATGAAAACAAAACATCCATTTAAACTTTTTAGACATCGTGATGGACATACAGTTGGAAAACGGAAAGGAACACAAGATGTTCAGAGGGTACACCTACGGCGCACCAGTGCGAGTCCGTCAGGAGGTGAAGTACAGGTGCACACAAGGATGCAGCGCCCGCCTGTTCCTTACCCTGGATGGACAATACCTGGGGACTGCAAACGAGCATAACCATAGCAAGCCGCTGTTTTATAGATCTGCCAATGGACGGTATATTAGGACATTGAATAGAAAGTAATAGACAGCGTGCATTTGTTTAATGACTGGCCACAGTGAGACTACAATTCCTTCCACGCGTCAAATTTTAATGCAAGCCTCATTCGCCTTACTATTATCCCCTGTCCCCGTTCTTTAAATGTGTCTTACCTTAAGCTGGTCTACCTCTAGTGCTGTATCATTAACACACAATATCTTACATTTGTTTGGATCTGGACTAAAAAAAATCTATGTTACTTAAATTACCTTCACTATATTCTTACTTTCTCTACCAATTAACCTTAATCCCTATTAGCCCTTCAACTATTTATTAACCTTTTGAACGCCAGAGTATAAACGTATCGCCGTACCCCTGACGCCAGGCCACTTTTTCTGTCAAATTACACAAGGTAGTGAAAACACACTAAAGTAATGATTAAATTGTTTATTTCATAATATGGAGCGACGTATATTTTGTCATATATTTGCGACGTTGGCGTTCAGGGTAAGATTTCGTGTGTCACATATATGTGACAATGGCGTTCAAAAGGTTAATAGATACAATGCAAAAACTTTGGTTTTTTACACCGAGATCATTTCTACAGGCTTTGTCGAATCAAAGTTCCATTAGGATTTATTATTTAAATATGAATTTAAAAATACTAAATAATAAATAAAGACTGCCTCGTTGGTCTACCAATCGCGATTGCTACGCTAGAGGTCCTGGGTTCGATCCCCAGGTCGAGCAAAGTGTTGTTGGGTTTTTCTATGAAATTCTCAGTAGCAGCTCGGAGTCTGGATTTGTGCCCGGTTTTAATGGCAATAGGCTCGCCCCCTATTATATAGGACCTAAACATACCGGCGAAATGTGGGTGTATTTACATAAGTGCGCCTCTGCCTAACCCTTTGGGGAATGCAGGCGTGATGGTATGAATTTAAAAATAAACTGAAACTATTGAAACACATTGTTTCATATTCTCAATTGAATTAGGCTATTTATTATCACTCAATAACTGGGATCCTAACGGACGAAGCTGCAGGAAACTCTTTAGTTTGAGTTGTTTTCTTTTTATAAATAACTATCACCACTGTCTCACTGTATATTCATTGTTGGACATTCATCTCATATTCTGTAGGTTATTTTCAAGCTAATATTTGATTTATTGAATAAATTATAATTTGACGTTGATCACTATTATTTATTCTATCAAATTCTTTACCTACTACTTACTTAATATAACACCATTAAACCTACTAGTTTCTAACACTTACGCGAATATTAGACATTGAAATAAAACTACTTTATACTTTTAGCTAAATATTTTGCTTGGAACCCAATGATAGATTCCATTAAATCCAAGCACAAGACTGCGAGACCTAAGGATACGGTGAGCTCATTCTGCGTGACCGGCATAAATAATAATCAACAAAATGTAGGGTAGCTGTTGATAATTTTGACATTAGGACGACCAACACCTCAGTCCTACCGTGACCATGGATACTGTAAAGGATCCGAAACGTCGGGAATTTAAAAATATACGACGATAAAATCCGTATAAAGTAGTTTTATTTCAATGACCATTAAAACTATTTAAGTAACTATAATTAGGTAGCTACAATGGAAAAGCTATGTCTATTTTTCCATATATTTTGAACCTAATTTGTAGAGGCTGCGTCCGCGCGTGGTGCATTTTGAAAAAACCGCCTCTGGATTTTGCTTTTTAAGAACATTATTATTCTAATGAATCTTGCAGTAAGTCTGTCAAAACCACTGCGCAGCCAGATATGTATTTGTTTAAATATTGTGTGAAAAAAGATTGTGATCATGCAATGAAAAAATTAAATCAATTTAAGGTAATAACCAAGCTATTGATATTTGATCACAGATCTAGTTGAATTAGTTTTTTTGTACGATTGTCGGTGTTCAAGGTTGAACATAACTGTGTTACACGCGCCAGCATCTAGATCACAGCGTCAACATTAAGAGCGACACACATTCGCTACACGCGCCGGCAACACCGGCACACCGTCAGCACCGAGAAGCGACCTACTGAGATCCGTGCTGCATCGGCTCGATACACACACAACACACATGTAAATAGGCATCAATGTGTATTGATCACAAAATTTGTATATAATAGAATTAATTACAGTAATAAATTAGTCATCAAGCTGGAGTCGACTTTGATTCATCTCCTGTAACTCCTCTCACTGTGGCCAAGACACCTTTAGCCGTCATCGATCCTATGAGTCTGTGGGATCGGCAGTGAGAAAACCATTTCCTGTGTACATTGCACGACGTACACGAACCCCTATTCCTGCCCAACCTCCGTCTATTACCGTAGGTCTCCCTGTAACAGACTTCCTGTACGTAAACCGACGTAACCTACGTTCGGTGTGGTTTGTATGATAGGCTAGGGCGTTAGGGAAGCTAGGGAACTAGGTGGTTGTTAGAGGGCTAGGTCTGTGGTCAGCAAGGTTTAGGTAGATGATAGGCACCAAGCTCAGCTGTCTCAAACTTAGCCATACTGTACGCATTTAGAATAACGGCCGCACTGAGTTGTAAGTCCAGGTGCGTACAGTCGGAATGATGAACTATAGACAACTTCCCCACGACTCTTCTTAATATAATTTAATAATAAAGGTATAAGAAGTGTGAAAAATATAAGACTATATATAAAGGCTAGAATCTACTAGCAATTATATAAAGATAATAGAACCAGATATAAATAGAGCGGCACAATTATTTTTTTTGTAAGTATTCATAACTTAGGTAATTGCAATTATTTTTCTTAGATGTGGTGATGAACGTAACAATGCTGAATGGGAAGAAGTTTAAAATGCTAAACGGCTACACTTACAGCAAGCCGGTACAAATAGGTGCAGTAATGAAGTACCGATGTACCCAAGGCTGTAAGGCGAGAATTTCCCTCACGATGGACGGAAGATACCTGGGAATTTCACACGACCATAGTCACCTACCACCAGAGCATTTTATAACCAAAACTGGTAACTATGTCAGGATATCTAATTCAAAAAAAAATTAATTTGCATTAAATAAATATTGCTGAAGTGACATGACTACAAATGCGAAATGATGTACAAAAACTACAGAATACAGATATTGTAGAAGTTAAAGTAATTAAAATTTAATAACCGATGTGTTTTTTTATCTTAATTACCGAGATATTTAGCAACCAATCAGTGTACGAAAACAGAAATATAAAGTGAACTAAAACGGTAATGATCCCAATAATTTTCAGTAACTTTTGCCCAATCCCAAAGAGGGGGGCAGCTTCTAGTCTTCAAAGGTTATTCCTACAGCTTCCAAAAGTTTCGCAACGCAACTGCGCAGTGGAGATGTACCATGGTCCAACCTGGCACCGCTAAGAGATGTAATGCAAAACTGTTTACAAACATACAACATGATGTTCTAGATTGTTCTGGAGCTCATAATCATACCAAGCCAAAGTTTGTTAAGAGAAATAATATGTGGGTCAGAGCGTATTAAATTTTCTCGCTCGCATTCGTTATCGGTAAATAAGAAAATGGTGAAAGAAACTAATAAAATTGGTACACCTTAGGGGTTTATGAAATATGTTATGGGCGTAAAGGGAATAACTGAGACAAACAGCAACATGTATTTTTTTATACTATATTAAACAATTAAAATAAATATAATAATATTTATTTTAATTGTTTAATATAGTAATAAACAGACTGAATAGTGCCTTGACATTATAATATAAACTGCAATAAATTATTTCGTACATTTTGTATATTTACGTAAATAAATCCTTGTGTAAGACTTTGATATAATGGATAAATAAATAATAGATACTGTTATGTATTTCACGTGAGAAAAAGAAATCTGCACTGAACTGACTGTTTCCAGAAGATAGAAGATTTTCTAAATATAATTATTATATTTTGTTATACTGTTAAATTGTTTATAATGTTAATAACAAATTGTTTAATATACGATATAAGATGATAATATTGTTTATAATGCTTAGTAGTTTGCAGAAAATGTAATTAGTAGAAAAATCGATGGATGTTATATTGAAAAGATACTGATGCACGTTTTATTCAACAGGCACGTTCCTTTGGACGAAGAGAGGTGGTAAACACCCTCTACTCGTTCTTTCTGGGTATACCTACAGCTATCAAAAAAAAAACGCAGATGGAAGAATATCCTGGTACTGCTCCCGGAGGTTAAAAGGTTGCAGAGCATCTGCAATCAGTTTCGGCACCCGAGCATTCGCCCACAAGCCGCATGATCACCCACCGCCAAAATTACCTGATCACGTCGCAGACAATGGCAATAATTCCTTATCCGAAGTCGTACAATATTATCGCGATATAAATAAAATTCAATAATCATTAATTTACCTAGATGTTGATAGTCCTGACGTTAAGAATAATAATAAAACGAATATTTAAACTTAGGTAATGCTTCAAAAAACTCCTATTATCGTGGTAGAGGAACTAGAATAATAGCTAGTTTAGTTCAGTAAATCGTGTACTGTTTGCAGAATATTATAGTCTGTTGATGTTGAAAGTAGTTTGATACAAAAATTCGATACTGTCAACGACAATTTAATAAAGCCTTGGTGGGTCGAATTGTCAGTTTGTATCTTGGAATTAGTAATAAGCATTACATCTAACCCAACAAACTCTTAGATATGAGATCTTACATAATGTCTACTAGATCCTTACAGAACGTCTTGTAAGGCACCTCACTGGTACAGAGACGTCTAAATGTACCTAGTATTCTTGTTAAACCCTCGTGCTAAGCTAAATGCTTATGTTACGAGTGGTTAACGTCGTCACGTCGGTAGTGCAATGGGTGGGGTTCGAACCGGCAACCAGATGATCGCAAATCCGACGCCCTAGCCATTAGGCTACCGCCACTTTTGGTTAGCATGTCTTAATTCTCGTACCAGCGAGCAGATGAAGGTTAACGTTGATCTTTTACCAGATAAAACAGTTCATTCGTTGTTATAATATAGATGGAAATCAAGCAAATAAGAATTTCTTTATGCAGTTGTCTAAGTTACCTACTTGGAAAATACATTTTATGTCGTAGGTGTGTTCTGTATTAGAGACGGGATCAATATTATTTTTCAAAGGAAGTAGTATTATTTAAACATTGTCATTTTTGTACTTGAAAACATAAATCCAAAAAGAACTTTTACTTTCTGACTAAACTGTGACTTAAGAAATAGAACTTTACTTATTTTGTACCTGTTTCGCTTCTACAGCTTGCACGCAACAATTACTAAGCGTCAATTAATTATTTTTTTTCACTGATAATCATCAACCCAGGAAATCATACGATTATTTCGCGTTTATAACTTGTTCAATAGGCTATGTCCGTGTTAATTAATGTTATTCTAATGTAATCTTACTTAGACTTGCTTATTAAATTATAATTGGTAAGATAGGTTCATTTGCGGGAGTATCTCAAGGAACTATCTTGGGTCCGATGCAAAAAAAAACTGGACAGCATAGTGAAACATCACATATTCTTTGGAGTTATTTATAAGGAATTATTACTAACGCATGCCATGACGTATTAAAATAAATTTTACTTTTATGTGATTTTTTGGCTGTAATTTTGACGTCCTGTACCGCAGATTATCAAGCAATTAATCAAAATTCTGTTAAATTTAATGATGAAGGAATGTCTATATTATTTCACCTTTTGACAGAAAATTTATTACTTTTACTTAAAAAGGCTGCAAATTAAATTATGACTTCATGAAATTTATTATTATAAGAGTAGTACTAAATATCATATTTAATTCTAGATAAGTATCAATTACTAACTCAAAAGCTAACCTAGCATTTTTTTTACGTTGTTACTCATTTATTGCAATCGTAGTAAGCATTTATTGGTTTTTAGTTTTAATAATACGCCTTATTGTATTCGTTCCTAGTACATACATTCTATTGAAGATCGTTTGTACGTTTATTTATATTAATTAATTGACTTCGCATATATAACATAATAAATCAATTGTAACTACAAGTTATCCCCGGTTCAAAAAGCTACTCAAAACTCATACAATTAATACATACCAATAAGTAAGTAAATAAATATAAATATATATATTTTATACAATTAAATATAAATAAAAAAAAAAACACTCAATATATAAATAAATTACCTCTAAATTAAAAAATATACAGTAGGTAGTAATTAGGTATTAAAATAAACGACAACAAATAAATCCAATATTTAAAATGTTTTATAAACCTCATCTAACTAAAATATATACAATAATAAACTAAAAAAAATAATTATTAAAAAGTATTATATAAAAAAATAAAATACAAAAAAGTTGTTGATAACAGACTATGCCATCAATGCCACATCCAGTAAAAATCAATTCAAGCACATACATCCATGTTCTGCTTGGTTAACTTGCGAATACGATTGAGTTTCTTACCGTTTATGTTATTTATCTACCCACATTTTATTTGTTTCGTTTCTTATTTATTTTACGTACGTACTTTGTGCGCTCTAAATATTAATCTTAGTTAAAATATTGTTTCTCAGTAAGTGAATTATGTATGCAATTCTTTATGAGAAATAAAGTTGTTCTTAAACCGTAACTATATTAGCGTAATTTCAATAATTCTCGATTTTTGGTACATAAACGACTATTGCCGCTCATGGGATAGTGTTGATTTAGTCTATGATCTCGTCTGCACTGCATTAAATTAATGTAACTTTTGTCTATTGTGTTTAAGGAGTAGTACTTCAAGGAGAAAGATTTTCATCGTTGTACAACTCTTACTGTAAAGCAACAGACTCCTCACAGACTATAGGTAAGTAGATAGTATTATTATTTCCAAGTCATAAAGATTCCATCATTGTTAATTCTAGCCAATATTTCCTCATTATAGTGATTGACCGTTCATTTTAACTTTTAAATATCTAAATAACTGAGTTTTTAATCATTAATCTGTACCTTTTTAGATACAAGCGGTGTTCGCTTTCAATTATACACCTAGTTCAGATTTTTCAGTAATCAATCTGAACTCATCATCATCATCAATCTCAATTTTACTAACCATACCTTATAAATATGTATACTATTCTGTCTAAATAATACTTCAATTTACAGGAAAGCTGATCCCCTCGGGTAAAGGGAAGCATCCATTGCTGCTATACAACAAACACACATACACCTTCAAGGTCCTATCATCTTCAGGGATCCTTTGGCACTGCTCAAGAAGAACCAGGACTGGATGCAAAGCTTTCGTAAAAACATTGCCAGACGAAATGGATATTATAATATCGGTCTATGAGGATCATTGCCATCTGCCAAGAATGTCTAATAAAAAACCCAAAATGGAGAATTAATACTTCATATTTATTTTAAACACATGAACAGCTTGTTCATTCTTTGGTATTGTCGTAAATTTTGCGATCTGTAAACCAGATTACTCACTTAAAGGTGACGTATCTGGAACTGCATCAACCGAGTACGGTTCTTCGGTAGATCACATATCACTTCTGGACATAGAATCACAAACTTAGACAACAGTGGTTACCATGGTAGCCCTGTGCGGTTTGGCAGAATTTAATTGTCTAGGCAATCTCTAAGACAAGCCCATTCATTGCAATTTGTTCTAATCATAGATCATGGTATTTAAAGACCACACAGCGCGGTAGCAGATCTATCAGTGTAGATTCGTAGTAGGAAGGTATTTGTAAGGACATTTAGAGGACTGACGAATACGTCAGTTGTGTTGCTATGACCATATTTAAGAGAATTCAACGATCCATCGTATAACGCCACCAGAAAGGCGGCATATTTATTCACAGATTTAGTTGTTTGTGCTTAGTTAGCACTACACATTAGGGCCAAATGTACTGATTCGAATGTAATGAAATATCCTCAACATCGATATTTAATGCTATAAACGTATTGTTTTAATATTTCTTTACAATATTATCATTATATAGGTAACTGTTACTGTGTCGAGCCTTTAAATCTGTTTTAAAGTCTTAACCGTACAAGTCTTAACTGGACATAATAATTGTCAGCTGGCGGTATATCATACATAATTATATGTATTACCTATATGTATAAATATTTTATTAGCTATTATATTTGCTGGTTTATTTACTAATTTAAAATAATGTTTATTATCAAATCATATATTTAAATCAAATTAATAATTAATTATAAATGAATCAAGACAATTTATAAGCCTTGGTTATATGCCCTAACACCTGTATTCCCCGTTAGGTAGAGGTGTAGTTGTATTTCATTTACAAATGAAAAAAATGAAAAAATTTAGTTGGTTTCAACTATTAATACAATTTCTACTATAGTGAATTCCATAGACTCTTGTTCGACCTGTGAATCGTACCAAAGATATCACGGTCAGCAGTCGCTCTTGTGACCACTAGAAGAAGGAATCCAGACAAGTCTCCGCCTCAGTCGAGCCTAAGTTTAATTTGTATTGTATGTATGTTTGTTCGGTCAAATCTTGCAACTGAATTTAACAGTAGTTATCTTCAACCAATCGAGCTGAAGTTTTGCATACATGTTTAGTTTAAATGACAATGCATGATAAGGTGACGTAATTCTAAATCAATTATGGCGGACTATAAAAGCTTATTTAAAAAAACTATATTTGCATTTTTTTTGGGCCGACTCATATCTTTTGTCTTCTGTACCATGGTAAAAATCAGGTGAACGGCAAAATATACAAACTTAACAACTACGTACATATATTGTTTTATGCACAAATACAAATAATAATAGTTGTGTAATTATTTTGTATATCTTTATATCATAGATGTTAAATAATTATAAATTTAAGTTAAATACGTGAATAAGTAATAATTACTTAATTATAATTAAAGTAATTTTGGTGCTCAGTAGTTAGTTATTTAGTCGTATTTTTCATTTAACATGTAAAACCTGTAATATTTACTTCAGTGATTGCATTTGGACCCGCGGATATCACATCGAATACCTTAATTCTGTTTAATTATTCTGATATTACTAAATAATAGGTACTCTCCATTAAGCTCTATACAATACTAATTATTTAGTTTTTTTTTTATTATAACACATATACCCGATAAAGCTGCTATAGATTAATATTGTTGATACTTATAAATAAAATTGATTTTTTTTGTTTGTTGGTATAAAAGTGGATAAAAATGCTAACAAATTGTATCATATTTATGTCACGTATAACGCTCGGAAAGCAAGTAAAACCGTCGGTAAATGGTAGTTAGAAGACCAAAAAGCCAGACAAGTAGTTCTCTCTTTTGCCAACGATAACAAATATACGGAAGGAATTTACTAATATAACAAATATGTTTGTATTTATTCCATATCATCGGATGTTTATTAGAAATTATCAGGTACAAAATAGTGTTAAGAATATTTTATTTTTACTTATCATTAAAACAATGAGGATATTTTTAGTGGATATGTTCTAAATAATCTCAATAAACTGTCGTGAAGATAAACAAGCAAAGTGTTCTTTAATTTGTTTGTATGGACTTCTTAGTTTAAAATTACATGTTAAGAACAGAAAAGCATCTTTAATTTTTTTTCTGGATGACTTTAAATTCACTAGTATCCTTTAACACTAGGTATTAAGGCACAAAAAATATCTGAGTTTTATACAACTTATTTTAATTTGTTTTTCTAACAGATTTATTGAATGTTTAAGTAAGGCTGATGTTTAAGTGAAGTGATCTGCAGGATGTTAATGAATTTAAAACTGGAGTAACCTACCTTTTTGATGAAAAGTAGAACACATTATATTTTTTTTGTATAAACGGTACTATGGTAAAACCAATTTCTATTTTTTTAAGGAATCCTCATTCCATCAAGAAAGGGAAAACATCCTCTGCTACTATACAATAAAAATACATTTACCTTCAAATTTCCATCTACTTATGGTGTACTCTGGCACTGCTCGAAAAGAATAAGTACAGGTTGTAAAGCTTTCCTCAAGAGTTATTCTGACAAGTTAGATCATATTTTTCACATGGAGGACGTCCATTGCCATGAGCCTGGCGCAGGCAGCTATATCGAGCACGCAAGGCAAACTTTGGCAAGGAAAAAAAAGCCACTGCCGACAAGAATAACAAAGCTGCGACAGTGATGCTCTTATCGGCAATAAAATATACGATTGCGACAAATACGCGCACTTATCGGCAAGAAATATGCGAAAAAGCAAAACTCTTGGCAGCAAGAATAATTATACTTAGCTGTGATAAAAGCTCTTCGGCCAAAATAGCAGCGCCATTTTTGATTAAACGTAGAAGTGAAGAATTTTTGATTGAATTGAGTACAAGTGATTATGTTATTTTGAAACTGATTTAAAAAAGGGTAAATCTTTTAGTAATACTTATCAGCATTCCTTTAAAAACTTCTCATCCTAGTCGATCTTATAATAATATCAAGAATTAACTTACTTATCTATATTATTCTTGAATCAAGATAGTCAACATATTAAGGGGTCAGAAAATGTGAATATACAAACAAAAACTCTTTAAACACTTTGTGTTACTTCCTAACAGCCGGCCAGATTTTAACTAAATATATACTAGTCAAAACAAAATAGGTCCCACTTGGTTTTTATCATCGAAAATCAAAACTGATAGAAAAATGAGGGTAAGAATTAAAAAAATGTTGTTTAAAAGAATGATAAGAACTCATAAACTTCTAAGTGTTACGGTAAAACACTTGAACTTGCCCATAAATAAGTTTGAAGTAACATGCCAACACTTTTTGTGAATAAATCGTGGTGGGCCCTATTTTGTGTTGAGTAGTTTATATAGGGACCATCTCTTTAATGGGAAAAAAGCGTGAGAAGGACACTTCTACCAGATAATGAAAGGTGACAATCCGTTCACAAAAGAAAAGAAAGAAAAAATATATTTTAAAATTAAAGTAAAGCGCGATCTGAAAAAACCGTTATAGGTGGTGCACATGGCTAAACATCGAGCTATACCTAACCAGTTTACGCTGGCCTCTAATTGTATGGGAAGCCTATACAATGTGAGATCAGCTTAAACTGTAATTAATTAATTTGTATAGGTTGACCTGTAGCCGTGTGTACATCTCAATGTTCTTGACATACCTAGCGCTAATATACACATATAATAAACAAATCTTCTGTATTTGTTTATTGAATTTATTGAATAATTGAAAACCTCCTTTTAACCCCCGTGTGTGTCTGTCTATGGCATCGTAGTTCCTGAACGGATGAAACTGTTTTGATTTTGTTGATTTCGTTTGAAAGGTGAATTAGTCGGGAGTGTTTTTAAAATATTTGTGAAGGGAAGGAACTGACCTTCAAGATACAGTATTTTTACTAGTTTGGAGGTCAGGTTCTCACCTGAAAGACGCACATGTAAGATGTTCATAATAAAGATTATTCTTCTTATTTATTTTTCTGAGATTGATTAAATAAAATAAATATTTTATATTGAGTAATGACAATGTCCTTATTTTTTTTTTCGCACTATGTCGACGGTTGGTTTGTTTAGGTTATATGTAAAAGTACCCAATTGGGAACAAATCCAAACTTCTGCTACTAAGAATCTCATAATTAAACGTAATTACACTTTGCCCAATCCGGGAATCGAACCCGAAACTTGCGTAGGAGTCCGCTTGGGACCAGTAGACTAATAAGGCTGTCGTATCTATTTGGACTGTATTTTTTCAAAATGATTATTAAATTAATAAATTGTTTTAGTATCAACTTTTTATGGGTTTACGTTAATTTAAAACCAATTATCTGTTCATAAATCTTTGTGGTGGTGGGTCATTAATAAAAAAGTAAACTTTTTAATTAAATCAGATAATCTTAAATGTTTGCATATTTGTTTTACTTTTATAACCGTCCATACATCGAACTTTATACTAAGAATAAATTTATTTCTTATTTTTTATTAAATACAATTTTATATATTAAACCCTTACTATTGTTTCAACTGTGTATAAAACCAGAATTGCTGATTGATTAAAATATACTAGTAGACTACAGACTAATACACGTACTAGTATACCTACCTACTTACTTATTAGTTAAATGAACCCTTTCATTCGAGTAATCGGATTTTATTGTCTCCGTAAAATTGTAAATACCGTTAGATATTAGAGAGTTATAATCTATCTCGCGAGATTGTAAACTATTGATAGATTGTGAACCACAATGCAATGAAATGCTTACAACTTAACGCATTATTCTTCGGTAGATTATAATCTATCGAAGTGAAACCGTCAAATTGTGAAATGACGGGCGCATTCCGTCGCAGGCCATTTCATGATTGGTTTAACTTCATGTGCCCGCGCCGCTTTATTTGGTGGTCGCATGTTATTATGGCGATTTCTATTTGATTTTTTAATTTTGATTTTATTCTGTTGTCTGGCGAGATAGATTATAATAGAGCGGTGTCCATCCTAAGGTTGTCTGTAAGAGATTGCTGTCAGCAATAAGACCGCCTATTGTACCACTCTTTGATTTTTAAAATTGTTCTTGGCGTTCAATTTTTTGGTGAGCAATAAAGAATATTTTATTAAAATGTAACGATTTACAATTATTTTATGTTGACATGTATAAACCAACGTAACATTTGCTACCATTTGATTAAAACCCAAAGAAGGAAACCTGACCTGTCAACTCATACCGTACTCTTCACGTACTCATAAAAATTATTTTTTTAACTTTTCTAATTAGTTAAAATCAATGCCACTTTTCGTTGTAATTTTATAACTCAAGAACGGGCTCACCTATCCAAACCAAATGTTTAGGCTTTGTTTGGACTATTTAGTTTTGTTTGTTTATGTGAAGTTTGCACAAAATCGGTCGAGCGGTTCTTCATTTATCACATTTTTTGTAACAAATGAATTTAATAAATGGCGGATCATTTTGTTAATGGGGGTTTTGCTGTCAAATTGAAACGAACACGCGGGCAACGCCGTGGGCGGAAAGCTAGTATATTATAAAAAAATTGTATCAACTGCTAAAAAATAAACAAAACCAAAATTATCTTATTGTATTTTTTAGGCATTTTCCATGCAAAGATTATTAAATTATTTTAGTGAAGGAAAAATACGACCGCGGGCAGGATTCGAACCTGCGTCTTGTGATCTTTGATCTTAAGTTTCACAATATATCTTTGATCTTATGATGTTTGATCTTCACAATTTTTTTACAGCAATGTACGAAGCAATGATTATAAGTACTGATGACGTTGAATATGTGACTTCAGGCCGAGGACAACAAATGCTTCTAAACTCAGGATTTCAGTACTGGAAAAAGAGAACAAATAAAAATGGATCGCACCTATGGAAATGCGCCAAACTGCACTGTCGCGGAATTTGTGTCACTATGGATGAAAAAGTAATTAGAAAACGCCCTCACACTATCTGTGAACCTAATATCATTAAAAATATTATAAGATAGAAAATGGATGATTGTAAAAAAGAAGCAGCGACCTCAACAGAGAATACTATTCCTAGTATTTATAAGAAAGCAATTGATTCTTTAAAAGAGACCGGTATAGATTTTGAGGGAAAGATCCCTAGTTTTGACAGTTGCAAAAAAAGTTTATATACTGCAAGAAACAAAAGAAAAAGCTAATCTTAAATAACATTAAGTGAAAGTTCTTCGAAAGACCATTTCAGACATTACCTTGCATTGTGACACTCAGATTTGATACTACTATCTGTGAACTTTAAGACTACTTTCAGATGAAATCACGTGTCTTGGCATTAATTCATACCTAAACACAATCGTTGAAATGCATAAAGGTGCGATAGCGTCGCGTTCCGAAAGTCTAGATGCTACGAAAGAACGTTTAGATACACAGCCAATTGCAACGGTACAACATATCCATAATATCTTTAAGGCTGGCAACGCAGTTGCAACCCCTCTGGTGTTGTGGGTGTCCATGGGCGGTGATGATCACTTACCATCGGGTGACGCGTTTGCTCGTTTGCCTATCTCTATTATTAAAAAAAAATTGCAGTGTACTACTCAGGTTCAGTTGTACGCACGTTTCCAACGCCGTCGCACGTGTTTCTTTTTCATAGTTATAGACTACCCGGACATAAATTTATCCTGTCAGCGTAAATCCGATACTAGATACTAATGAATCCGAAAAGATGGCGGAATCAAGTTGCGCCACTGACAGAATACATAATTTCCGTTTTTCATGGTTTGTTATACATGATACCATAGAAGTTTTTAGCTTGTATGTAGATGGGTATAACAAAAGAGGAACACCAAAGAAAAGTAGGATGGATTGTGTGAAAGACGATATAGTAAGTAATAAGATGATGGCTGATGGAGTTCTATGGAATTAAAGGCATACTGCGCCAACCAGGCGTACCAAGTAAATTAGGATAGGGCAGGAAAATAATTACATCTACAAAATTCCACCTTCCTCAACAATAAAAGACTGAGCTACG
This sequence comes from Subacronicta megacephala, assembly GCA_958496365.1. Lineage (NCBI taxonomy): Eukaryota > Metazoa > Arthropoda > Insecta > Lepidoptera > Noctuidae > Subacronicta > Subacronicta megacephala. The sequence continues at coordinate 12,312,301 of OY292523.1, read as the reverse complement.
GCTAACAGCAGAAGCTTGTACTTACCGCTGGTCATCTGTATTCATCAAACATGACTATCTAAGAGTTGTTTAAAGAATTTTTTAATACACTTTTAATGTAAACGGCATTATTTAACTGACGATCTCTGAGGAAACGGCTCAGATGAATTAATGATTTCTTTTATAGTTTATCATGGTAGTATCAGCTATTTGGATGTAAATTTGACAATGCAAGGTAGTTAATGTCTATTATGGTGTACTTTAAAGTAAAAATAAATCTTTTCTTTATATTCTTTTTTTATAACAACCTAGAGGTGATTTCATTCAATTAAGATAATATTCTATATTTTTCTTTTTCCAAAAATTAAAACAGTTCTTTGAAATAAATAAACGTTGGATTTTCACCTGTATCGTCAGTGAGTTTACAAAATCACCAATGTTCCGGAAAAACCACGTGTGTGTAGGTCTTACAAATATTTGTACCGTATTGAGATCGAACCTATAACTCGTGACGCAGAAGCCGATTGCACTACGCCAAAGTACCGTCAAATATCCCTACTTAATATTATAAATGCGAAACTAACTCTGTCTGTCTGTCTGTTACGCTTTCACGGCTAAACCACTCCACCGATTTTGAAGAACTTTGGTACTGGGATAGACTAAAGCTTGAGAAAGGACATAGGCTACCTTTTATTGCAAAAAATAGTTTTGAAGGGGTTGAAATAGGGCGTGAAAGTTTGTATGGGAATTCGTCATTTTTCAAGATAAAACTATGAAACTTTATATTGAATAAAGAAATAAATATTTGTTCTAGCGTTTTTGAAATTTCGACCTTTGTGGGGATGAAATAGGGGATGAAAGGTCGTTTAGAAGTCCAAATAAAGTCACGCTTTCAAGTTTAACCCCGGAACCGATTTTATTTTTCCGAAAGGATATAAGCTGCGTTTATATTTCGGTAAATAATAAAGTTGGGCAAATTTTGTGATCTACCCGAGCCAAGAAGCGGACGGAAAGATATGTAAGGATAATTTGCAATTTCCCGCCAGAATTGGAAAAAAACTAAACAGTTAAAATCGTGTTGTCCACGCGGCGGAAGCTGCGGGCGGAAAGATAGTTGTTACATAAATGGCGCATTTGGCCATATAGCCAGAAGGTAATACAGTAGGTACGGTAATAACGTATCGTGAGGCACCGGAAGCCATTGGTTTTATAAATTTTCACGTCAAAACACGTGTTGTGTTTTGATGGTGACACTAGGGTCAACGCCATAGCTTTAGTAATTATTTGAACAAGTGTTTTCAATTGTTAACTGTTTCATATATTTTTACAGCAATGTACGAAGCACTGATTATAAGTACTGATGACGTTGAATATGTGATTTCATCCCGAGGACAACAAGTTCTTCTAAACTCAGGATTTCAGTACTGGAAAAAGAAAACATATAAAAATGGATCGAAATTATGGAGATGCGCCAAACTGCACTGTCGCGGTAATTGTGTCACTATGGATGATAAAGTAATTAAAAAACGCCCTCACACTATCTGTGAACCTAATATCATTAAAAATATTATAAGAAAGAAAATGGATGATTGTAAAAAAGAAGCGGGATCCTCAACAGAGAATACTATTTCTAGTATTTATAAGAAAGCAATTGATTCTTTGAATGAAGCCGGTATAGATTTTGAGGGAAAGATCCCTAGTTTTGAAAGTTGCAAAAGCAGTTTATATACTGCAAGAAACAAAATAAAATATAAAAGCAAAAGCTAATTTTAAAATAATATTAAGTGAAAGTTTTTCGAAAGACCATTTCAGACATTACCTTGCATTGTGACATTCAGATTTGATACTACTATCTATGAACTCAAGAGTATTTTCAGATGAAATCACGCGGCTTGACATAATTATACAAACCAAAACACAATTGTTTAAATGCATCAAGGGGCGATACCGTCGCGTCCGGAAGTCTACATGCTAAGAACGCACGTTTAGAAACACAGCCAATTGCAATGTACTATACAGGTTCGTTGTACGTACGTTTCCAACGCTGTTCGAAACTTGCGTGTTGCTTTCTTTTTTAGTAGATATAGACTACCTGGAGAAACTTTCACCCTGTCAGCGAGAAACTAGTGAATCCGAAAAGATGGCGCATTAAAGTAGCGCCAGTGACAAAAATAGTAACGGAGGAGATAGAAAGGACATAGTACCAGATAGATTTTTAAGAAAAGAGGCACACCGAAGAATAGATAGATGGATTGTGTAAAAGACGATATGGTAACTTGCTAAGTGATAAGATGACGGCTGATAGAGATGTATGGAAAAAACAACTGACTGCACCAACCCAAGTAAATTAAGATAATAGGCAAGAAAATAACGACATCTACAAAATTGCACCTTCCTCCACGTCCGTATAAACAATAACAAACAGGTACGACGATCAGCAGAAACTTGTGCTTACCTCTCGTTATCTGAATGCATCAAACGTAATTATGTCAATTTAAATAGAGATGGCTCGTAAACGAAGTTTCTTAACGGTCGACGTCTGAGAATATTTCTCAGATAAAATCATTATTTCGTGGAAGTACGTTTCACAATACATGGTAATTACTGAAATAGCCTTTTAAAGTAAAAATTAATAAAAAAGTTTAAGTAATATAAAAGTAAAAATAAATCTTTTCTTTATTTTATTTTTTGTAACAAGCCTGTGAAGTGTTATTTTTTTTCAGTGTATATATTATTCACATTATTTTTCTTTTTTCAAAAATTAACACTTATTTATTTCAATGACTTTGATTTTTTATATAAAAGAACGTTGGAATTTTACCCGTACCGTCAGTGAGTTTACAAAATTACCAATTTTCCGGAAAAAATACCAGTATGTAGGTTATACAAATATTTTTACCGTGTGGAGATCAAACCCATAACCCGAGACACAGGGTCAACGCCATAGCTTTAATAATTATAATTTACGTGAAATGAACAACATTCATTCAATATTGCCGGTACTTTTATTAGGTAGACATGATGATACTGAATATTTTTATCTGCTCTAATGGGGAGTCAGTAAAATGGTACAAGATAATTATTATATTAATAATTTGAAATTAGCATAAAAGTTTTTTTTTAAATCGAACATTTAAGTAATATTGATCATTGACCTAAAGTTACATTTTTTACAGCTATGTACGAAGCACTAATCATAAATTATGATGACGTTGAATTTGTGACTTCAATGCGAGGAAAACAAGTTCTTCTAAACGCAGGATTTCAATACTGGAAAAAGAGAACGTATAAAAATGGATCACAGGAATGGAAATGCGTCAAAGTGCACTGTCACGGAAATTGTATCACCATAGATGGTAAAATAATTAAAAAACGGCCTCACAGTATCTGTGAACCTAATATCATTAAAAATATTATAAGAAAGAAAATGGATGATGTTAAAAAAGAAGCGGGGTCCTCAACGGATAATACTATTCGGAGTATTTATAAGAAAGCAATTGATTCTTTGAAAGAAGCCGGTATAGATTTTGAGGGAAAGATACCTACTTATGACAGATGCAAATCAGGTTTATATAATGCAAGAAACAAAAAAAAACAAATGTAAAAGCTAATTTAAAAAAATACTGTTAAGTGAAAGTTCTTTGAAAGACCATTTCAGACATTACATTACATTGTGACACACAGATTCTATCTGAGAACTTTAAATCGAGTGTAAAAGTCTAAGAAAGCTAGTGAATCCGAAAATATGGCAGTTTAAAGTTGCGCAAGTGACGGAATAAATAATAGCTGTTTTTTTATGGCTTGTGATACATGGTACAATAGAGGTTATTAGCTTACATGTGGCTATTTATAAGAAAAGAAGGATACCAAAGAAAATATGAATGGATTGTGTGAAAGACGATATGGTAAGTGATGACAGGTCGACTGATTGAGATATGTGGAATTAAAGATGTATTGCGCCGATCTCAAGTAAATTAGGATAGTATTAGATAGGAAAATAAACGTGATAATCCTGAAATAACCATGATTTTTCTTTCTACCTTATATTAAATTTATGAACCCGATACGAACTACCAGTGTGTTTCTAAAGTGACACTAGGTTCAACGCTATAGCTTTAGTAATTATTATTTACCTGAAATGACAAATTTTTAATGTGCAGGTAGTTTTAGTAGGTAGACATGATGACACTGAATGTTTTCATCTGTTCTTCTCGAGAGTCACTGAAATGTTATAGGGAAATTATAATTTATTAGATTTGGGATCAATTTTTGGTATCAATAGAGAACAAGTTGGAAAAGTCACATCGAAATATTTATTGAACAATACATGTAAAGGAGAATGCCCATTTTTGGCCATGAAATGCACAGCAATTTGGTTTTGTTATTTTTTTATGATATTATTAATCGCGGTATTCAATTATCCGAACAAGTTCGCAACATCTTTGCACAAAAATAAAAAGTACGTACCGAAAAGATTAGGTAAATCCGTAATGCATTGGCTTGTAGATTGAGTTAAAAAAGTATTAATTTCATACAAAATACAATAATCGATTTTATTTTTTGTTTCGATGTTATGATCATTAAACAAGCGAATTCCTAGTTGATTTACTAAAAAATATTTAGAACGTAACCACAGCACTAAGTACTATATTATTTCACTGTCAAGCATTCTCTAATTTTTTTAAGTTTATTGTTAAGATCATTAATCATAGAATTAAAATTATTAAAACAAAGAAACAAAATAATATTTTTGAGGCGCTTTAATTAATTCGTGTTGATTGTATATGTTACCGGAAATGTATGAAATCAAGGAATTGTATACAAATCCTAGGAAATGTGTACAATTCCGATACTATTTAGGAAATGTATATAATATTGTTTGAAAAACTATTTAATGCATAGATATCCTAGGAAATGTATAAATTTCCTCGGAATGGTATATAATTCCAATATCGTATTAGGAAATGTATAAAGTAAATGCTTTCTGTAATAAAACACGTTTTTAATAATATTTTTTTATTATAGCACTTATTGAGACAATCGGGTAACAGTCATACTGTAAAATAATAATAATGGATTTGTGTTTAAACGCCCCCCAAAAATGTACCTATTTTACTACCAATAAAGTTCGAAACGTTCACCAAAATGGATAAATGGTCACCAAATTACGTTTCCTAAAATGTTATCAAATAAATCATTTTTTTCTTATTATTGACTGCCATAAAAATATATGGACGCCTTTAAAATTCACGAAATTAACCATACATATTTTAAATATGATAATAAAGCCAACTAGTATAGGTAATAGGTAATACTTCAGTAAAATGTTAGTTAAATAGGCCGAATTCGGTCCTGGCACGTCGCCGGCCGCCACCGAGGCACGCTCGCTACGCTCGCTCGGCTCGTGCGTTGTGGTCGCAGTTCTAACCTAACCTAAACCCATAGTTTGTTCTGGGTCCCGCTGTCCCCGCGTACCCCCCAATATCTTAAATGTTTTACATTTCCGATTGCTATTTAGGAAATGTATAGATTTCCTAGGAAATGTGTAATGTGTAAGTATAATATAATTTATTTCACACATTTCTGTGCGATTTTAGGAATTACATACAGTTCCTAGGAATTGTATACAATGACGGATTACATACATTTCCGTTAACATATATATTGAACAAAAAATCGATATCGATATTTAGACTTATGTCTGTTAAGTGGCAACATTGAATTTGACATTATGACAGCACTGTAAATAATCACAAGTCAACTTCGTTTGCATTTGTATTATTTTGTTTGTTTTCTGGTGGATTTACTTTCTAAATGAACCTCGACAATTCTTCCTACCCGTATGACCACAGCCTGAATATGGATCCTGTTCCCGCTTCTCACACTAACCCCTAGTCGAACTTGGACTTGATATCCACTGATAATAATGATTATGACAACTCTTGCTCAATTCCTGAATGATGTACTGATTGTATATGATACAATTGATTTATAAGATCATAAAATATATATCAAAACTTGATAATGTAGAGAACTTTACTACTATATTACGTATATATACTATATATATGTAATATAGTAGTAAAGTGACTGTTAAAAATTTGAATTTGTGAAATGAATACCATTTTATATCTTAACAATCCGGACTTTTCTTTTGTAAACCAATTCCTTTACCATTTCATTCTTTGAATTGCAAATTTTCATTTTCATATGCTTTAAACGTGTGCACCCAGCGTGTGTTTATGGGCGGTGGGCATTCCCTCTTACCGAAAAGAAAAACACCTTATTTGTGATTTGATTTCAGAGATCAAATATTTACCATCGGGCAGAAAATATCCAATTATGTGTTTGGGAAAACAAATGTACAAAAGAGTCAAAGAAAATCTTTCTGGGAAAGTGTTATATAGGTGTGTATTGACGCATAAGGGTTGCAAAGCCACCTGTCTAGTTGATACTGATCTAATATTCCTCAAAGATGATCACAACCATCCACCTCCCGCACACCGAACGAAGTCTGGACGATGGATTTTACCATAATATACCAAAAGAGGTTTTTCTTTTATTTAATGTATTCTAAAATTATATGTTGTCTGAATGATCCTGTCGAATTTCTTTATCAATTGGACGGCAACCGCAGCAGTCTCAGACGCAAGTCGCACGTAATTTCAACCTCAAATCAAATAAAAAGTTAAGATGGAACTTTGCGAACAAAGAAGTGAGGCCGGCTAAAACTACGCCATACCGGGTACAACACACAATTACACGCACACATGTATTAGTTAACTACGCCATATCTTGTCAGTCTAAGATAATGCGTAGTTTCGGTAAACGTGTGTGCGTGTAATTGTGTGTTGTACACGGCTAGGCGTAGTTTTAGCCGGCCTCACTTCTTTGTTCGCAAAGTTCCATCTTAACTTTTTATTTGATCTGAGGTTTCAACACCATCATTATTAAGGAATCACGTCTATATTTCCCAAGGATTTGGCAGAAGTGGACTACTGTACAGCCACACACAGATCGCCGGTATGCTTATGTATGGGCCTATTGCCATTAACCGGGCACAAATACAGGCTCCGAGCTACTAATAATTTTAAAGAAAAACCCAATACACTTTGCTCGAATCCTAGGACCTAGCGTAGCAGTCGGGCTTAAGACGACAGAAGATATGTTGGCTCATATTATTGCTGAGTGACAGAAAATAATTTAGCAAAAACTTGTATAAAAATGGATGAACACAGAAGGGAAGTTCTACCACTTCCTAACTAACAATTTATTGTACCACATCCAACGCGTAATTATAACTTACGAAATAAATGACAATGACAAAGATATAAATAATACCATACTCCTCAGATTATAGCCATAATAAATACGGCGTACCCCAAGGGAGTGTATTGGGACCCGTATTATTTCTATTATATATAAATGACATTTTAACTATAAATGCATCATATTTGCCGATGACATACCTTTTTTGACATCTGATAAAAAAATCAATACAATTAAAGATCATGAGCTTGACATTAAAATTCAATAGATAGATACATTACAGCACGGGTTCAACGTAAATCATTTGAAATTAAATTAAGATAAATCTGTTTACATTCAATTTAATCAATCTTATAACAGCAAGCTTTCTTATATTTAAGAAACTTGGTCTATTACCGCTACCGTCTCTATATATTTATGAGGTATGTATGGTTGTTAGTAAGAATAAACATTAATTTACAACCGCAAATGATATCAATCCTCGAAATAGACGTGATCCCCATAGATTGGTGTTGAATGACTTATCAGATATGCGTGTCTGTATTTATAATAAGCTGCCAAGTGATTTCAAAACTTTAAACTTGAGATAAATGGTTAGCCAAATGTATTTTTATACTGTAAAAGATTTTCTAGATTAGAATTTTAATTATAGTACCTACTTCCTATGAACCTTAAAATTGTTTGCATGCTATGATACCTTAGCAAAACATGTATGTACCACTTCGACTTCATTGAACGTCTTTTTTATACCATGTTTTATGCTAATAAATATTATTTTTATTATTATCTTTTTTTTTCTCCGGTTATCCGGGGTAACTGATGTCACGGGCCAAAGCCAAGTATGAATCAGTGGTTGGAAAGTGGTGGGAAACTTTGCTCAGTAGTGTGACAGTATAGTTTAAAAAAAACTTAAAATCCATGTCAAATAACACATTTTGGGTGTCCTGTTACCTGTCATATATATATGATGACCTAATAAAGCCAAAGATGAATAAGGCTGTAAACATATACCGCCCAAAGCTAGAACCGATACGGGACAGTGGATACTCTATGAATGAGATATGAAATAGGAACATAGATTTATAAATTATTTACTTATTACTAGTTGGCCCGGCAAACTTCGTTCTGCCTTAGAATGGTGGATTCACATTATTGAAGCACCTTGAGATATACTACACTTTTCCGTTTTGTTGTATGGTGCTAGAACAAACAACGCCGATGGTTTGCCCACTCGACGACATTTATACTTTAAATAGATTAAAAAGAAACTGCCCCTAAATTCACCAAAAATTATAATATAAACAATGTCTGTCACTAACGCCATTTAATCTTATTATCATCATCAGCATTATGATGATGATATCTAAATTTAAGCGGCGGTAGCCTAATGGCTATGGCGTCGGACTTGCGATCATGTGGTTGCCGGTTCTAAACTCACCCATTGCACTACCGACGTGAACCCACTCGTAACACAAGCATTTAGCTTAGCACGAGGGGTTAACAAGATTACTAGTAATGTGTGACCCACATTGCTAGTAAGCTTTTTTGTAAAAAAAAAAAGATTTTCCTTATTATTTTGCTTCTTAAACCGCCCCTGTATTATGACAAACAAAACACAAAAATACTTATTCTATGACAGACGCAAAAAAATAATTGATTCGCCCCAGTAATGACGTAGCAAAGGTTGAATATAGAGCGATGTGGTATTAATACTTTTTTGACAAATAAAATTAAATGGATGACATTTAACACGTACTAGTTTTTTTTTACCTTAGCCAGAAGAGCGTGCTCTGGATTCCAACTCAAAACATGACAATTCAACTCGAGACCTATGACGTTCAAATCCAGTGGTAATTATAATAAATTTAATTAATAGATCATTGAGCGTAGTTTCTGTTGTGGTAGGGCCACGCTGTTCGTAGCTTGAATGGGCCGGCTTAACCGGGGAAGTACCACACTCTCGCAGAAGACCGACGTCCGAGTAGTAGCGTTTAGTTACTGCGCTTCGTTCGGTGAGCGAGAGGGCCGGAGGCCCAATTCCTCCCCCAATCCCCGTCCTTCTCCTTTTCTCCTTCCCCTCCCTTTCCCTAAATAGGCTCGGCAACGCATCTGCAACTCCTTTGGTTTTGCAGATGTCCATGGGCGGCGATTACTGCTTACCATCAGGTACCTCGCCTGCTCGTTTGCCGAGTTATACCATTAAAAAAAAAGTTTCGTTTCGATAAAGCAAATTTCATTTAAGTAACTACCTTTATTTTTTCACAGCTCACTTTATACCATCCAAAGGCAAATATCCACTTCTAATGTATGATAATTACACTTACAACAGATATTTTAAAGTTAAACAATCAGGTTCGACACTATGGAAGTGTTCTAAAAGAAGTAAAGGATGTAAAGCGACCATCTACAGAAGCGAAGAGGGAGAGTTCAAACCAGGTCCTGGGAATTATGAACACAATCATGACCCTCCCTACAACAGGGTCACCAGAAGAGGTGAATGGGTACAATTAAATGTAAATTATTGAAACGGACAAATCAAAAGTATCAATGAGTCAATGGATTAATAAACAACGGAGTAAACATTTTTTGAAAATAACAGGCTCAGTGAAAAAATAAATTATATATAGTTTTCCGCCCACGGCTTCGCCCGCGCGGTTTCCGGTTTTGTTATCTATGAATTATACATATAAACCTTCCCCTTGAATTACTCTATCTATTGCTGAAAACTGTATTAAAATCTGTTGAGTAGTTTAAAAGATCTAAGCGAACATACAGCTGAAACTTCATTTTATACTATACATATTTATATAAAGATTCGTGTTCTGAAAATAAAGTTTTACTATGTAAATATACAGTTTTTGGTGAGGAATGGGAGATAGTCAACTCTATTATTATTATTTTTTAAAAGCTTACTAGCATAATATGCTAGTAAGCTTTTAAAAAAATTTATGAGTATGGCACTTTTTTCATGAAGCCATAAAATAATTAGTCATCTAGCCTGTATGATGCTGATATAACAATTACTTAATAATTAATGTAGCTAATCAATAATATCATGAGATTGTCGACATGTGGGATATTGATACGGCAACGCCCATGACGGCCAATAGTCTAAGAGCCAAGAGCCTCGACTCATACCTGGCGGCTCTCGTTAGGCAGCTGGGCATAGAAGGGCTTGATTTAGAAAGCGGTACTTACTCCTAGATACGACGCGTATTATTAGGAGGTTTCTCTTATTGGAGCCCTGACCAAAGGTAGCTTGGACCCTGTTCCCGATACCGCTGGACTATTGTTGCTTATAGAAATATTGAAAATTACAAATAAATATTTTTTTTAAAATGTGGATTATTAAATGTGTAATACTGTTATAAAAACTTGTAAATATTTTTAAAAGAGAAATACGAACTCCAGCCGGAGGAACGGTAAGAATGAGTGATTAAACGAACTTACCTGTAAGTGAAGTTCAATCATCATTATATGAAGACACTGTCCTTTAATGATTTACCAATATGTAGTATCCTCTCTTTCATCCATATGACGCACGATTTTAAAGCAATGCAAAAATTCTTGACTTTTTATGTATGATGTGTCAACCTGCTGTCATTGTCACCTGGAACGCATTCTATTCAAAGCTACACAGTTTTTACAATTTTATTTCGGGAAGATAAGAATAGGTTCTTTCGAATGGGTATGGGTGGGTTGCTACAATCATTAAAGGACAGTGTCTTCATATAATGATGATTGAACTTCACTTACAGGTAAGTTCGTTTAATCACTCATTATACATCAGACAGTCCTTCAATGATTTACCAATATGTAGATGTTTAAAGCTAAAATAACTAAAATTGTAACAAAATGTGTAAAAATAAATACATTATTATGTTAATGGAAATTCAAAAATTCAATTATTGTAAGATTATTATATTTCACCGTGTATTTGAACACTACAGATTATTTTATTGTTAGTATACTTATAACTAATTCATTCTTATTATTGTTTTAATTAATTAATTAATTTATAAATATTTATTTGTTTTTTGCCATAAAATCACATTACTATGTTATGATATATTTTTATAGTAATTTAGAGCCAAAAGGCTATTCATTTCCTATTCCTTCCTTTTAAGTTGAGCAAGGAAATAAAATTTCACGAAATCTTGAGTGAGCCCTTCATTGAGTAGGTACTTACTGCTCTTGTAAAATTAAATTTATTTAATACAGCATAATTATTTTTGCGCAGTTAAAGTTGAAGTCTATCTTGCAGATCTTTGAATTTATCGTTATATTAACTTTCGGCATCTGCGACTGCAGGACTAGTAGGTACTGTAAGTATGTAAGTATTGAATAAGATTTTTTTTTTTTTTTTTTTTACTTATTTTTGATATTATAAGTTCTGGAAATAGTTTTTTAATGCTCTCTCTATGCTCACTCCTTGTTCTATGCCAGCAGATAAACTACAACCTTCTAGGATAAATCTTAGGCTTATCTTGAAGAAAAAATGACTGAAGGATAATTTAATTTGAAATTTTATAAATTTGATTTATGATTGGCTTTTAAGCTAAACTAGGTAGGTAAGATTGAGTAATGAGCTAGTACGTAATTAAGGATATTTAGTAAGATTTATTAAACAGATGTTTAAGAGACATTTTATTATAGTTACAATTTTCTTTGTCCTAGATTCAAATTATTATAAGAAAGGCTATTCCTAGCTTAATAACGACCCACGTAAACATACCATCAAAGTCACATTTAGTTATTGTTGGTCTAGTAATTTAATCTAATATGGGTAGTAAAATGCCAATGTCTCAAAGAATCTTTAAAACTTATAATTATCAGAATTTGTATGGAGATACCTATAAGTACCTATTTAAGGAATCAGTGTGAGCACACATTTAGCTTAATTAAGCTTTTATTATGAAACAAAGGGCAAGAAGATATAATTTTAAGAATACGATCAATCTTGTTTGAATTATAGGACTCACACTAAACCGTAACGGGTGATTAGGATTGTTTTAGTTATGAAATCCATTATAATAGCTGTGAATGTCATGATTCCTCTCATGAATGCTAATTAGCGATAACGCCACCCGGTTGCGGACTCTTTGAACACGAGATGTTATTTTACTGAGAAACAATCATCACTTGTGAGACAAGCATCGACTTATATGAGTATTGGGTACTAGGATTGAACAATCCAATCTGGCACTCATACAATTAATTTCAGTTACATTAAGGAAAATTGTTGAGAAGGCCTAAAAAGAAGAATGGCTACTAGTTTGTAAAAGTATCTATTGTACCTAGTTACTTCTTCCATGTCACCTAATATTTAAGAATTTAAATTTCAAATAATGTTGGTTGTAAATATTATTATTATAAAATCTGTTATTATTTCTGATTCTTTTTGATTTATATTTAATTTTTATAAGTAATCTCGTACAAGTTATTCCTAATTAAGTTAAACTTTGCAGCTAATGTGTGAAGTAAATATTTAATTATTTATATTATCACATTTCCATATACAATTCTATTGCCATTGGTACTTATTAAGGAATTGATTGGAGAATATGAAATGGTCACCCGTGATTCTACATAAATCAGAACTATAATTAACACAATGTAATGTTATCATTAATAATATGATAATTCAAATTTCAGATTTTATTTTAATATTTAATCTCCCAATATTACCTATATCTCTTGATGGTTCCTACCTATTAAATTACCTCATTTGCTTTTCTGGCATAATATGCTAGAAAATTAATAATAATTCATTAATATTATTAATTATATTAATGCATATTAAAATTAATTAATTCTAATTAATTAGTAAGATTGTAATGTTAGCATTCCAATCCAAAGGTTACATTCTATAATAGGTATCATTGATATAATAAAGAGAAATGGTGTTTTTAACATTAGCCACAGATTCTAGAATCTAAGTATATTGTTTTTTATTTTTTGTTATTTTAAGTACTATGATTCAATTTTAGGTTCAATTTTATATTATATTGGACCTAAACATGTCACCGAACTGACACTGGTACACCTCTGCCAACTCTTCAGGAAATACAGGTATATATGTGTGTATGTATGTAGGCAGGTGTTTTAAGCTCTGAGTATAGAGACTTTATAATCACTGTGACATGTAATGTAGGAACAGTTCCTCAAAAACTTAAAACCTGTAATCAATTACAATGATTAGGTATATAAGAGGTTAGGAAACTTAAATCCTTACCAAGTTGTTTGGCAGTGTAAGAACTGTTTTTGTAAATGTCAATTAAATAATTTAAATTATGATTTCTCTTTTATGCAGAAATTAGTACATATTGTTTTGAATTAAATATAAACCTGATAGTTAGTCATTTCATGGTATATAAGGCAATTTTTCTGGTTACTTTTCAGCACTGGCACAGTTGCACTGGTAAGTTGAATTAACTATTTAAATAAGGTGCTGATTTGTAGCCTTAGGATCTCAGAATAGTACAGTTTGTTTTAGAATTTAAGTGAAGACACAGTTGTTCAATAGATTAACAGAAGCTAAACTATTAAATTTGTTTTGGTTCTAAATATAAATATTTTGCATCTGTATATCCTGTGATAGGTACTTCCTATTATCTTTGATTATTACCATAAGGCAGACATAGATTTCATGTAAGTTATAAAATAATTTTCTGCAGTGATGGTATTTAAAACATAAGCATATTATTTAAAATATTCTTATCTAAAACGATGGGTAATTAATTGACTAAACATAATCAATATTCTGATGTTAAGAGTATTCTGGTTGCATACTACTATTCCATGAGATCCTCATCCTTATGGATTCAGATATAACAACCCGCTGTAACAAATTTTGTTTTACTTTGTTTTTCTCCTTCCTGAGGAGCTAGGTAGGTACCAGATGCTTATTATAACCAAACTGGTTTTTGACAAAATGATAGGTATATCATTCTCCTTGCCCAAAAACATTGGTAGGAGGTCTTCAGTGATTTTCTGCTGGTTATAATAAAATATTTATGTTATACCTGCCAGTATGTCTGTGATGATACTGATCACTGATTGTTGAAGTAGGTATGCTCCCCGGGAACCACCTGGATCTGCTACTAGTACTGCTGCTATTGACTACCTTCTCTTCTTGTTGCAGTTTGCTTCAGAGATGTAATTTGATGTGCCTGCTGCAGTTCTAGTTTGTATAGCATTCGGTAAACATTTAATAAGTTTATGATATTACCTTCTGACTTATGTTTCCTGTAGGTTTAGCCACTATAGAGAATTTGATTTTGTCAGGGAGGTTATCTCCCATTATATATTAGTAACATAATTACCAACAATATTTTCCAGTGTTGTACAATACTACTAGAAGTATCTAATGTTGCCTCTTCCGTTAACACTTTTTCAATTGTATGCATGCCCAGCATAGGTTAGGTAAAATAAATGCTAAATATCCTCGTAGTTGATGCACATTCCATGACCAAACAAGATACAAAAAAGGTTATAGAGATAAGTAGTTATTTGGGTGATTAACAGTGTAACCATATAATGACCGATAGAAGAATGTGTTGTCATTCTTGTCAGTGCACATTTGTGAGATGTTTTCCTGCCTCTTGACCATCTCAACATTTAGAGTAGGTATTGCCCTTAGGGCACCACACTGTTGGCCTATTTCCTGGTAATTTGTTCAGGTTTTTAACATTATTTTATGAACCAGGCACTTTTAGTACATTCCTATGTAATATTTTTTCCTAATCTGAAAAATAAAACTGTTTTCTACTTACATACCTTGTTATCCCTGGACTGGTGTACTCCCCCCCCCTTTTTTTTTCTTTTCTTTACATTGTAATTGCACGAAATCCGAACACTTTTAGTGTAGTGTGCACCTGTGCAACTTGTTGCATCAAAATATTGCCATCGAATGGTCCATCAGTACCAATGCTAGGCAGTGAACAGCGCCGTGAATGACCCCACAGTGACAATCCTTGGCGTGTTAATGTCTTCGAACAACCCCACAGTGTTGGTCCCAGACATGGTAACGACCATTAAACGAACCCACAGTTTCGATCTTAGGTCTTATTGTTTATTTCGTGCATTGTGAATCAATAGCAACTGTGTTGCATGTTCCATGTAGGAGGTTATCATTTACCTCAATAAGTATCTTGGATCCTGCAAAAAACCTCTTCTTTGGTGATACTAGGTAAGTATCTGTATAATAAATCACCACTGAAGTAAGGAACAGTCTTCTTTGGAGGGAGAGTGTAACGATATTTTATTAATTTACGTTGTCGTATCATCAATCCTTGAAAACTTCTTCAAAATATACACATCACTATTACTTTGCATTTAGGCATTATTGTTAATGCCTTTTATTGCTTATTTTAGTCGTAAAAACATTTTAAATCCTGTAAGAAAAGTTTTTACGGCGTGCGTCGTTGCACGAAAAAAAAGAATGCGTTCCAGGTGACAATGACAGCAGGTTGACACATCATACATAAAAAGTCAAGAATTTTTGCATTGCTTTAAAATCGTGCGTCATATGGATGAAAGAGAGGATACTACATATTGGTAAATCATTAAAGGACTGTCTGATGTATAATCTTGCCTGAAATCGTATTTTTCTGTAGCTCAATATCTTTAATTTATTTAATTATTGTTTTTGTATGAATCCATCACGCTCTATTTAGTATTTGAAACGTATTGCTTTTATAGTGATGTCTGTAAAAAATCTATGTATAATATTAAACTATTGTTCGAAAACAAAATTGTCTTAACTACCTAAATCTCTTCAAAAATGTAATTCGGGATGCTAATTAAGACTAAATGAATGCGATCTCGTTCCAGTTTACTTCAAAACTTCAGCGAGAGGCACCCGACACCTTATAGTCGATGGGTATTCCTTCATTTGTCGGTCATATTGCCTCGATAACGTGAAAAAGACTTGGAAATGTTCTTCGCATTCCGATTGTACAGCAAAAGCCCACACGGTAGAAGACAGGATTGTGCACTTATCAAACACACACAACCACCCAGCGGGACAAAAATTCAAAATTATAGGTCTACAATCTTTCATAAATCTCGTTGACTAATGTTTAAGTATTTTAAAAACATAAAAAATATTATTGTACACTTTTGTAGTTTTATTTAGACTTTTAAAATGGATAAAGCTTCTGTCCTGACCAATAAAGCTTCCTGTTGAATAATTCAATACTCAATATATTTATTGCACTCCACAATGTTAACAGGTGTTAAACAGTAATTTAGTAGGTATCAATCATGGACCCTGTCGGGCACGGCAATTTAGGAGAGAGGAGGAAGGCATTCTATTTTTATATTTGTTATGCCTTCTACTTTTTTTAGTTTTTTCTAATTCTTTCTTATTTCTAATTCTAATTCTGAATAGACAGTCATACTTTTTGGTTCAAAGTTTACAATTTATTGTAAAATACTACATGAATATTTTGGTAAAGTGCCGTTATTTTCTGGCAGTACTGTGCTGCAGAAAAAAGAGTAGGTACTTGGATTTACATCAAGGTGTACATTTCCAGTATAAGACGGCCTCGTATTATATAAGCTTTCCATATAATGAGAGGTCAGGGCCTATTGAAAATGTATAGCAAACGCGTAGCTACCTACGCCTTGCCTAGAGAACATTTATCAAATTGTTAGTATCACGCCTGTATTCCCCGAAGGGTTAGTCAGAGGTGTACCAATGCACACCCACACTTCGCCGATTTAGGTCCCATGTAATCGGTGGCGCGCCTATTGCCATTAACAAAAACAGCTAGGAACTGGGCACAAATCCAGACTCCGAGCAGCTACTGAAATTTAATAAAAAAAATCCAATAACACTTTGTTCGATCTGAGGTCCATCCCCAGGACCCAGAACCCAGAACCCAGGTCCTCTAGCGTAGCAGTCGCGCTTACAGCGCATCCACACATGTCCGGTGGCTAGACCGGCAACTTTGCCGGCCTACCTGCCCGCACGCGCGGCTTGCTGTACAAAATGCGGCATGTCAGTTTGAAAGCCGGCGGCATATGTAGATACTCCATTAGTAGCCCACGAGACTAATGAGGCAGTCAAATTATGTCCTCTGACAAAAGTAAATTGATTTAAACAAAAACCTACGCGTTGCTTAATATTCTTGCCGTTACCAATATTGTGTTGGCGAAGGGCAATGCATTCAATAAAATTTGTAAGCTAGTTGTGGCTTGTGGTTTAGTAGTAAATCTTCGCTGATACGCCAATACCGCGTAACTGACACTTGGTTATAAGGTCTTAACGTTGATTTAAATAACATTGTAAATTGTTTAAAATTGGGCCTTACAGCAATGTGTTAGTTACGCGGTATTGGAATACCAGAAACGACATACAAAAAATCTATTAAAAGTATATAATGCAAATTTACGGATTTCCAGAAATTCCTGTGCATTATTCGAAATCCAAGCGTGGTGGGACTATATTGCACCTTGGAGACTATAGTTACAATAAAAAAAAAACTACTGGTGACAAAATCCTCTGGTATTGTACATCCTCCTATAGTCATCCGCGTTGCAAAGCTAAGGTGCATAACTTGGGGAAACAGATTTTAGCTGTTAAAGGATACCACATCCATTAACTACAATAACTAGGGACGCTATTTCCTGAATTATCAGCAAAGATGTTATTATTATCGGCGTATTCAATTACGCAAAAATAGAATTCAGAGTGGAACTTTTCTTGCACTTAAAAGAGGAGGAAACAATAATAAAATTATTTGGCAATGAGTGACAGCAATATATATTTTTCAAATCTAATATACTTTCTGCATATCCATATATTATACCTAGTCTATTCTAAAGATTCATATTTCATTTGTTTTATTGGAGTATTTTGTTATACAAATTATTTTGTTTTTAAGAATAAATCTATATAGATAAAAATGAGTCTTCGAAATATATGTACGCGCATAACTTCCGAACGACTGCACTAAATTGGATTATTATTATTTTTTGTGTTCGTTATTATCAGGACTAGGTTTGTATAAAATAAAAATTAAAAAAACAATAAGTTTTTTTTATTTTTTTCAAATATTATAATATGAAATATGGTGTTACGAAGTTCGCCGGGTCAGCTAGTAATTTCTTTGAATCACTATGCTCGCATAGGTTTTTTTCTATAATCGTACCGGAGCTAAGTCCCTATTGAAGAATAAATTGCATTGCATTGAAACTTTAAGCTCAGCAAAAAAATATTAAAATATAGTGTATTCCTCAATTCTTTTAGCAGAATATAAGAAATACTGAATATGTACCATTTGAATTGCCCATCGCTCTCTGCGCTACTTTGAAGCAATACACACAATAATTTTAAACAACCATTATGAAAAATCTGATACGTCCAAAAGCAGCTTCCTCGTTTTTTCTTCTTTTTATTTTATTTATTTATTAGCTTTATTTTATCCCTTACATTTAATTCATATATTGTTTTGCTTTATGTTGTGTACCTATTTGTTAGATGTAAGGGCCGCCTTTTGCGTTGAAAGCCTCCTCCAAACCGTTCCATTTGTTTGCCCATCTGGGCCATAGATTTCCAGCTATTTGAACGATGTCGTCACTCCATCTTTTAAATGGTTTACCCTTCCTTCTTTTTTTATGTATTGGGTACCAATTTGATATTACTTGTGACAATCTTTCATCCGTAGCTCTCTGAATATGACCTGACCGAACTGACCGACTGAATTTTTTCTTCTTTATTAACTCTAAATTATCAGCTTGAAATCTATACCAAAAAAGCATTGCATATTAGTTTCATTGTTTTTTTTTCTTTTAAATTACCCTAGTCATTTTATACACCTGCAGGAGTAACAAGTGTTCGAGAGATTTCATCAGGTCGTATATACAATACTGGGAAAGGGGGACAAGTTTTGATACTCTGTGGCCACAGATTTCACCGGGAATATGGGAATGAAATGCGGAGCTACTGGCGCTGCTCAAAAAGACCTTCTCTCGGTTGCAAATGTATTGTAAGAATTATCGACAAACAGATTCTTATAACCAATGAGCACAACCATTTGATAAATTGTCAGAATGCCTGGCTCTTTAGTTAAGTGATCCCGTTTTAAGCTCATCCCGCGGTATGACTTGACCAGTTAATTTATTTTATTATTTTTCTTTGGTCAACTGAACCCGCTTTTAAATTAGGCAAAATTCTATTGTCTTTTTTCATATTTGTGTACAGGCGTGCGGAAAGCGTTTAAGACTTTAAAACCGAGTGGATAGTGCCTTGGCCCTGTATATCCGTCTTTAAATATATATATACATACATAATAACAATAAGGTACGCACGGCTATACAAAACCAGTATAGGTTGGCCTTGAATCGTGCGAAAAACCTGTACAATCGGTCTAAACTGGATTTGTATAGCTTGATGTGTAGCCGTGTGTACTTACCTCATCAGTATCTAAAAGAATGCTAAAATATATTTTTTTCGAAGCAATGGCTTTATCTTGGGCATTATGCAGTTGATATAAATTTTCTTGTTCTTCTTGACGGATTCAAGCAACCTCTTTAAAAGTTTAAGACCGGTGGGATTTTCAGCGCCGGCGCCGTAGAGAGAGTAGTAGGGATGTAAGCCTATCTCTTCTTAAACCCCTACGAAAATTGGACAGTATGTGGCTTATTTTTCATATATTTTTTAATGTGTCCATTCCAATTTTCTATCGCATCGTTGGTTTTTTAACCGACTTCAAAATTCGACTGTATTTTTTTTATGTTTGTTACCTCAGAACTTTCGACTGGGTGAACCGATTTTGATGATTATTTTTTTATTTGAATGCCGTTTCAATTCCATTAGAAAACCATATAACGTCTTGAATTAGCATTAAGTATGGAGGAATAACAAAGAGGACAAATGGAGGAATAACTCAATATCACGCCAACAGATTTCGATGATCATTATGAAAAATAAAGTTATTTTTCTCAATATAATTAAAATCCGTACATCTAGTATATGTATGTAATTTAATTCTATTTTGAGAAAACTAGTCCACTATGTGCACTTTTTTTTGTTTTCGTACACTTTGCCTTTGCTGTATTCGTATTCTCACAATGGGACCTTCAAATGTATTTAACTTGAATGCAATGCGTCTGCGGTTTCGTAGTAATGTTTTGACGATATTAATGTCTAACACTTTTCTCGGTGTCTATACAAATTATGAAATGGGATCAGTTGACCAATTCAAAATATGCGTAGGTCAACTAATCCCGCGGGACGAGTATGAGCGGGTTCAGTTGACCAAAGAGCCAATGACTAACGTTGGATTCTGTTGGTGGTGGTTGTAATTTTGCTCAATATTTGTATGAGAAGCTTTGTTAAAATATCGAATTTCAATGTCAAATATTGTGAAATGACGTGAACTTGGTCAAGCATCTTCAAATAAATATTTTTTTCCTAACAATATACACACATAACACTAAGTTCAATGTTTACCCTATTGTTTTAAATGCTGAAGGTTCTCAGTTACTGTTAATTGGTGAATTTAAGGGGCTTAGGGATTACTTGAAAAAAAATTGTTAAAGATATAGGTTTTAAGTTTGTAATATTAGTTTCATTTATTTACTCGTTATAATTTATAGCCTTCGTTTACAATATCTCAGCAGATGAATACATTCGACAACAAATAGTTACATAATACAATTTTATTTTCTTTGTTAATAAATGTTTTTGACTGTATTGCTAGTTTTTCTGTTCACATCATGAAACCGTGACTACTCCTGTGTAAATCCCGGACTAAAACTAAAAGTCATTCGTATATATTATAAAACTGATTGTTTATAGTATCTCTCATAATAAACCATTTTTAGATCCTAGTTAGATGCTGTTGTTTCTCAGAAATTTACTGTATTATTTGCTTCAGGTTCAGTTAATAAAGGACTCGAAAATCTCCGCATAACTAACGTTATGACCGAAATGCCGGGCAACCTTTCTGACGATGACGTCATAGAGGTAGTAAGAGACGACGCTCCAATTGAAATACTATCGGATGGCGAAGAGTTGGAATTAGAGAAAATCAAGGAAGCCCAGAACAATGTGGGCAATGTGATACAAAACTTCCACTTCACATCTCTACCGGCAGAATCTAATATTGAAGCCGAAAATAATAGACCTGAAGAAGATCAAATAATTGATCCACTTACCAACACCGAAACATTGACTAATAATGAGGTTCCAAATTGTAATGTTCTACCACCTTTTGAAAATCTAGCAATGGTACACTCAACTAGTGATTTTGTCAACGATGAAAAACCAAATCAGGATGATAATGAAGAGAATCTATATGTTAACGTGACTGATGATGTGAATATAAATGAACCTTCACAATCTGATGAAAATAGTCATAATCAAGTTGAACAAAATGGAACTCCGGTTGAGAACAGTAACCTTACTATTGAAAACAATGATGTTCCTGAAAACAAATCCAATGAAGATGCTAATGATAGCAAATAATACTGCCTATTTTAAGTTCATAGTAGTAAGTCATATGTTGATTAGCTAATAGGATTATATTTTTAACGACGTGCTTATTTATAAAAGCTGTTTTAAAAAATGTATTTATTGAATCATTTTAATATTTCTTGTAAAATGAGTGAAACATTATCCCTGATTGGGTGCAAAATGATCTCTAATGATAGACAAAAGATAGATCTAACATGTGTTTGAAATAAAATACAATTTTAAAGATTAAAATGCAGCTATGTTTATTACAAGTCCATATTTTGGTATGGATTATATGCAAGAAATAGTTTTTACGATGTTTGACGATTGCAAACATACCTATAAAGTTAATAATCGATGACATGTGGCGTGTACTCAATGGAAAATTCCTTAGAATTTAGACACTTTCTGTTATTCTCAATATATCGTACTTAATTAACGACGTCACTTTTTTTTAAACCCTGTCACAAAGCATTAAGTATTCCTCCCGTGATGGTTGCATTTTAGTTACAGAATACTTGGGGTTTGAACTCACTAGGAGCAGAAGGGGAGCACTGATCTTACTTCATGAAGGTTACAAATACCGTCAGGACTATTGTCATGGGGAAAGAATATCTTGGAGATGTATCCGAAGGCATAATGGATGTAGAGGCTCAGCCGTAACTAATAGGAATGAACTAATAAAGGCTAGCGAACACACACACGATGAAGAAGATGATGAAAAAAGCTGAGATTGGTTTGATTATAATTATTGGTAGTAGATAAACAAAAATGTTTTTATATAAATAAATGTTTTCTTCGTCCCATATGCGTTGGACTGCGATAAAAAAGTTGTCCTGAGCTTGGAAGGTTTAGGACAAAATGATAGTTAATTGCAAAATAAAATGCAAAGTATCATTATCAGCTCGCTATGGAGGTCTCGAATATAATTTGTTGAATGACTGAAATTACTGCCTAAGAAGTGTACTTAGATATTTTGCCATTCCTTTCAAAATATGCGTCCATCATCAATTTGACAGTGGATAAGCAAAAATGAACGTCACTTTAACAAATGTTGTTTATATTTTTTTTTTCTCTAGCCGTTACTGCCACACTGCTTATATTTATTTTTATTATATTATATCCTTGTGAAGTCTGCCAACCCGCAGTAGGCTAGCGTGGCGGACTATAGCCTAATCCGTCTCGTACTGAGAGGAGACCCGTGCCCAGCAGTGGGACAATGTAATGGGTTGATGATGATGATATCCTTTTATAGTTACCATTTAGATGTAGATTTGGACCTATGAGTTTATTCCGAATTTAAATTAAATACTATTTAGAAAATTAGAAAAAAAAATCTGGTTAAAAAAATTAAACTTCCAACCCTGTAAGGTTCAAAAAGTGACCCTTCAGCAGCTTTACTTAGGCCGTAATTTTTTTGTTTTTAGTTTTCCTTAGGAGATGTTTATTTATTTTAACGTAGAACTCGCTAGTTAATGTGCCCTCCTGTGTAATTGAAGTTATTTATTGACATTTGATTGTTATTTCGAATTTCCAGATAGTATGCCAATACATGTATTTGTTTAAGTAGGTAAATTAATATAATTTGAATGAGAAGTTGATAGTTTCAGACCAAGAAACCTACATAAAAATCTGGTATAAAAATTGTTTTCTAGTTATTTTGATTAAAAATATAAATGAACAAAATGTTTTATTTTGTTACATACATACAAGAAACAAACGAAGGTACTCCTTCTTTTTTATATTTTAGGCATTTTCCATGCAAAGATTATTAAATTATTATTTTTAGTGAAGGAAAAATACGACCGCGGGCAGGATTCGAACCTAGAACGAAGAAGGTACTCCTTGCCTTGGCTAGCCATACGTGCCAAGAAATTAATTTGTCGCCTCATATTTCGCGCCATGTACTACCGGTTGTCATTTGAACACCTATGACAATTATTGTTAGTTGTAGTCCTAAATGCCTGACAAGCAACCAGTCTTGTATTGCCCAGCAATTGGATTACATTCGTGATGGCATTCGTTTCGTGTATAATACTGATACTCAGCTGCATCTTGTTTAACTGGTAGCAGGTCCAAACATAACATTTGGGAAGATGGTAGACCACATCTTTCTCTAAAACAATTGCTACGAGACAAGATACCGCGGCGACAAAATTATGTCAGTACTACCGACAAACTTGAAACTTAAGTAAGTTGCTGATATATACAAATTGTTGGCCTAAGAACAATCGCCAGTAGTGATGGGCAACTAAGTGCAGCAATCTAGATCTTTTTTTTTTAAAGAAATTCAATCAAATTTTTTTTTTATTTGGTCAAATTAAAAAAAATATTGATTGGATTTCTACAGGCGCCATGTATGACTTTTCTGTCATACATTGCGCCTGTAGCCCCGGAAGGTAAGGCAGAAGTGAACTGATGCGCACACATTCACGTCTAAAGTCCCAAGTAATAGGGGCTAGTATATTGCGGATACAAGACCAAAATACAAGCTGCTGTTAAGAATTTTATAGAACAATCCAATAACACTGTTGGATCTGGAAATCAAACGCGGAACCTGACAGTCAGTTATCGTGCTTTGAACCTCTAGACCAATAAGTCAGTTAATGAACATCCCCATAAGATGATTTTACGTGACGTCATAATCCCGCGAGATACCGCAAATTTATGCCTAGGCTAGGTTATATTTTTTTTATGTTCCCATAAAAAAGTTAAACATAAATAGAGCCGAACAAAATAAAACAAAATTAAAATAGGTCCAAAAATAAGACGTTACCTATAAGCATTTTAATTTTGTGCTAGACAGAGAGCGCAGTATTACACGTTGTGACGCTACACCGTGCGTTCGCCGTACAAATTCTATACTGACAGTTGTTTTGTGTGAAAGGGGAAAAGCATCTTCTTCAAAAACTTTAAGATCATGAGACTTTGTGAGTCGACTTCAATATTTTTTTCAGTATACGAATTATTTTTAGTGATATTTTCTGTTATGCTCATTAATTCACTGACGCACGTAGTGGACTCATGAGGGCAAACCAATAGATTTTGCGTTATGTCTACAATATGGCGCTTGACGGGTTAAATGAACTACCCAAAACCTTCTCACAACTAAAATATTCAGTACTGATTCCAGGGTATCGCTTGGCAACAATCGTGGAGCACAACGGGCGAAATGTCCTGATGATAGGCAAGAACCGGTTCATGAGGCACTACATCAGCAGGCAAGGCAGGACTCGCTGGCGGTGTTGCAAGTCCTTCAACAGATGCAAGGCCATAGCCATCACTGATGGGAGGTTCATCATAAAGCTAAACGATCAACATAACCATTAAAGCAGAAACTGCAATGTGATAGTGAAATCACGCATAATTTACATGACAAGTCACATTTTTATTTTATTTTTGTTACCTTTTAAGGCGAAATGGTATCGTATCGTGCAATATTTATATTATTTTTATAATCTATCTTTACATTATTATTACCTCGCGTATCCACTGACGACAAAACATGTTGCAAACATCTATCAACTTTATCTAACTCTCAAAGACTGAGTGGGATAGGTAGCTGTTTGCAACATGTTTTGTCGCCAGTGGAAACACGGATTTGTTATAACATTGGAACAAGTCGTTGTCTGTACATTATAGATATTAAAGAAAAACCCTCATATGAAGAGCAAACGAAATGAAAACATTTTTTTTTTGTCCGTCTTCCTGTATGTTTTGTATACGCATCGCGCACAAACTAATGCACGAAATTGAATGAGGTCAAACTAAAATCTCGAGCAATAAGTATACCATTATACACCTATATATTACTATACCATATTATTATAATATATTTTTGTTAGTTATCATAACTGTAATTAATATTTGATATGTACCTAGAAAATAAAATTCATCGAAAAATTATAGACGGAGAAAACTGTTTGTCACACAAATTTCATAGCAGCTCTCCTTTATTGAGAAAGGTACAGAGCATCTCAATTCCCCCAAAAACTTTAAACTTCTTTTAAGTTATCATATTTTTTACTATGCTTGTTATTTTTAATAAATCAAGGCCGGTCAACTATCCTATTGAATTGCAGGCATTATTTTTAAACTGTCTTTTTATACGTAGTACTAATATTGTCAATGGATGAAATTATACCTATTGTTATTCTAGTCCGGCAAATTATAGCAGCATATTATTATTTTAATTAGGGTAAATATAGTCTCGTCGTAAGTTAAGTTTCTACCCATTTTATAAGAACAATTCAATATACGAAGAAATAATAACGTAAATACGATAAGTAGGGGTGCTTAAAATAATTACCGTAGTAGTAGAAAAAAGTGTAATTTATCATTTAATAAAGAATATTTTTTTATGTTATCGATCATCCTGCGGCAGAGTATTATCAATATTCTATCTATCTCATGAAAGCCGCTAAATGATTGGAATTCAACTATATACAATGACAAATCGTCAATGACAAAGATTACAAATATGACAAAGTTAATGAAATGTGTCTGTTATATGAATAATATTAGAACAGTCGTGTTGTATGGATCTGACGGCTGGACCGTTAAGAAGTTGGACGTAAGAAGACTACATGCAGCGGAGATGAGAATGTTGCAGTGGATGTGTGGAGTTAGTAGAATAGATAAAAACAGGAACAAATTTATCAACGGCGCCTGTGACAGAAAGTTAAATATGAATGCGGAGGAATGGAGAGGTAGAGGGAGAGGGAGACCAAAGCAAAGATGGATGGATTGTGGTAAGTCAGATATGAAAGAAAAGGAATTGAAAGATGAGATGACCACTAACGGATGAATGGAAAAAAAACAGGGTGCGCCGACCCCAAAAAAGGTAAATTGGGAAAGGGGTTGGAATATGTTGTTGTTATGTTAATGACCCAGGTCTTAATGAGATCGAATGACTATGTTACTACTATGCACAACAAATTGTATCATCTATAGAAAATTATTTAGAAAGGAAGTTACCCTGATAATTAACAACTTTAGTTCTAACTTGTTTTATATATGTCTTCCAATATATTTCCAATACAAACTTGTGTAAATCGTTCGTGTTGTAAGGAAAGTTAAACCGTTTTTTTATTCGTGCTTATAATTTCTAGAGTAGAACAGAAGATGTTCAATGTCATGGGTAGTTTAACTACGCAGTAACTATTAAGAAATATATAGTTTAAACCCTTTTCGATTGGTGTACCCTTCGAATAATCTTTTTTTATATTTTAACCTTGTATGGTCCTAGGTTCGATTTACAGGTCCAGCAAAGTGTTATTGGGTTTTTTGTAATTCTCAATAGCAGCTGTGAGTGTACACACTGTATATAGCACAACTCTCCCTTACCCTTTGGGGAATCCATGATATATTCTTTTTATATCACAAAATATTGTACTTATTTATATAATCAGCAACTTATGGTTTTATAGTAGGTAAGACGAAAAAGTATGTCTTCTTAGCAATGAATGAAAGAGAGGTGATGAATTGTATACTCTTATAATGTAGAAATGAGTAACAATTGTACATATGTAATGTTATTAATGTAGCATTTAAGTCTTAGCTTGTTTTGACGTTAAACGTAATATATCAATCATTGAAGACCTATAACAGATTATTATTAAGTACCTGATGAGTTTGGTGTCACTTAAAGGAGTTCTTTAGTATGATTTTATATCGTAGTCCTTAGCAAACTGCTATCAATTTCAGATATAAGGATGAAAGTAACAAAAGATGGCAGACCACTGCTATTCGTCGGAGACTTTTGCTACTTCCGCCACCTGACTAACAATAGCGGTATGACTCGGTGGAGGTGTCAAAGGAACCGGTTCAACTGCAAGGCTGTGGTATGGACCTTCAATAATTCTGTTGTCAAGACCTGTAAAGATCACAACCACCTTTGATTCGAACAAGGAGTGTTATTTCCGCGTCTATAGGTCCATTCCATTCCAGTCAACGGATTATATCTCCGCAAGCATTTCTGCCATGCTTGACCTGACTTGATCTCCCTGTTCTTGTATCCGAGTAAATAACATCCTTAATTTCAGTGGCAAAGGGTCAATTTTAGTCTGAGTACCTTGACAATAGTAGGCAATAAAATGATTGTCCAAAAGAAAAACCAGTAGCAGTCTAGTTGTATGAATCCTTCGCTAGGGCTGGATGTAGACATGGATAATAGGAATATCGAACAAATAGTTGCGCCTTTTAGCAGCATCACGCAGTCCGTGGTGGCAAAGGCAGGTCAATTTATTGACATCGATAAAAGTATTATTAATATTATTTATTTATTTGTATTTTGTGGTAACCTAGTAGATAAATTAGTGTAATATGCGTAAGATGTTATGAGTGAGATTAATTTTATTAAATTACCCATACCCATGTCATAAGAGGTGTTAACCTTCTAGTAAGAGCTCTTATTTTAATTTGAAACTGTGTCTAAGAAAGATGCAAAAGTTTAAAGGACATCAGAGCACGCAAGTCTTACTTCGAATACATGTCCAGATCTAAATTTGATCTTAATTTTGTATCGTTTGCTGTTAAGACTATGAGTGAAGCTGTTGCTAAGCTACAATAACTCCTATCAGTCTGCAAGGAGGCCCCGTAAGCAGTGGAAAATCTAATTTTAGTATTAATTTATGTAAGAATAAATACTCAAGAATGAAAGGTAGTATTTTCTTTTAATACATTTGTAGTGTCTTGAGAGAAATACAAAATTAATAAATATACAAAGTTCCAGTAACCTCGTAGATACCATACTGAATTAAACCAAAGTGGCAGTATTAAAATAGTTCCTATTACCTGATGAACGGGATGCAGGGTTTTTCAGATATTTATATTTTTGACAGACTCTTGACATACTTCCTCCATGATAACGCATTGAACAATATCAAAAATATCGGAGAAGCCGAGTGTTAATAGTCAATGCGAAAGGGAGACAGATCCTCTGGCAGAATTAAATCAACTAAATAAAGGAATGATTCAATAGGTACAGACTAGCATTTCCTGTAAAAAAGCGCTTGATCGGTATTAATTCCAGGGTTTGAAGTGTCGGAGCAATCTGGCAGGCGAATGTTGTTCCTTGGAGAACATTGCTTCTACCGTCACATGGATAACAACCGCGGTATGACTCGATGGAGGTGCCGTAGACAACGGCTGGGTTGTAACGCTATTGTGTGGACCCGTGGTCATTCTATTGCCAAGTTAAGTAAAAACCCCCATAACCATTTGGCGGAGCCATTCCCCAGCGACATCACAGCACGGAAAGGAAAAAGTTGATTCAACAAATTTTACAAGCCTCAATGTGCCTCCAACCACAACCTTGTTAAATTATAAAGCGAAAGAGGGAGCAACTTACTATAGCAAATTTTCAGTGACTTTTGTGCCTGTATTTAAGTTATAATTCTCAATAAAATTCAATGAAGTTAGTCCTAGGTGAGCCTTTTTATATTCTTCTGAAAATCTTTAATACTATGTAAGGTTATGCATGAGAGTTATTCTTAGCTTGCGTATAATTCAAATTGTTAGCTACTAAAATATAACTAAATGATGTTTTTTTTGTCAGCCCATATTATAAGGAGCAGTGGCCATCCAAAACTGTTCTACCAAGGCTATTTCTACAGACCACACAACGCATACCGGAATAACAGGGTGCAGTTGTGGTATTGCAGATACAGGAACAGCAGGAAATGCAGGTCAATGATAAGGACTGTGGATGGGAGAATAGTACGCACCCCAAATAACTTCCCACATATATGTCGGAATCCGCAATTTAAGATACAGTAGATTTTACGTGGCTTTATGAGACTGAACTGCCACAAACAGACAAGCTTAAAGTTTTTTAATAGTACAGACCACTCAACGCATGGTCTTAGGAAAGTTCTGGTTACTTTGGCTCTATCCCTTTCTGTGATAAGACATTTTAGATTGATGGATATATTTTTTGTCTGGATTTACCTTCAATCATCTTTTGTAATAAGGGAGAGGTTTGTGGCAGTTAAGTTTCATGTCCTGTGTATCTAGCCATATTAGAATTGTAACATCTATATACCAGTTTTCCTAGTCAAGTTAATATTGTTATAATTAAATTTGTTATAAATTTGTATTTTGCGACTGCCTCGTTAGTCTAGTGGTCCCAAGCGCAACTGCTACGCTAGAGGTCCTGGGTTCCGACCTGGGTCGAGCAAAGTGTTATTGAGGTTTTCTATTAATTTCTCTGTAGCAGCTCAGAGTTTGGATTTGTGCCCGGTTAATGGCACTAGGCTCGCCCCCTATTACATGAGACCTAAATATACCGGCGAAGCGTGGGTGAACATTAGTACACCTCTGCCTAACCCTTCGGGGAATACAGGCGTGATGGTATGTACCTATTTAAATTTGTATTTTAATTTGTTTTGTCTTAATGAATATGTTTGGCAAAAGTTTTATTATTGGTCTCATTACGTATATAGAATTTTCTTAAATAAATTAAGTGTTTCATTAATATGTTACTTACATTCCTTAGGGTTCATTTCACCAACTCCGAGTAGGTTTCCTTTAAATTACTCAGCAAAATGGTGAAATGCGCCCTTACAAAGGATAAGAGAAAACAGTTGTCAATGTAGGCAAAGTTACTTCTTTCAATGTAATAATTAGGCCGGTAGATGTCATGTAAAAAAAGAAATATCCAACCTTTTTATTATGTTTTCCTTCTCAAATAGTAAACAGAACTCACAAACAAAAGCGGCATATTTGACAATTATATCTATACTTGTATAGCTGGTTGTAGCGCGAATTGGCAGCAAGTTTATTATTATGGTGGGTTCGGTCAATAACTTAACAAAGCGATAAATAAACATTCCATTAATCCTACGTTTGTGTGGGTTATTTATATCATTAACTGTTGGGAGCTATTGTAAATTATTTGATAACGTAATATGTAATTGTTAATACACTGGTCATCAAAACATCAAGTCAAAAAATCATAATCATCATGGTATCCTAAGATGGCATCAAGCAAAATAATGACAATATACTTAGGAAGACTGACTGCCTCGTTGGTCTAGTGGTCCCAATCGCGACTGCTACGCTAGAGGTCTTGGGTTCGATCCCCAGGTCGAGCAAAGTGTTATTGAGTTTTTCTACGAAATTCTCAGTAGCAGCTCGGAGTCTGGATGTGTGCCCGGTGAATGGCAATAGGCTCGCCCCCTATTATATGGGACCCAAACATACCGGCGAACTGTGGGTGTACATTAACTACTGTACACTTCTGCCTAACCCTTCGGGGAATACAGGCGTGATGGTATGTTATACTTAGGAAGAAAATTTCTAATGGAGCAGCGGTAAAGAGTTACAAAACAAGTAATTACGAGGGAGCTTTATATTCGTAGAATGGGGGATAAAGGGTGGAAATTAAAAAAACCACTATTTTTCCTTTTCAATATCAATACCCGCAAGACGGATACATTTTTCAGATCTTTCAATTAATTTATTTATACCCTCATAAAAAAATGATTTCTCTTTTGTTGAAGTTAAATATTTTATACGATTTTAAGTAAACACAATCCAATGTTGTCAATCTGTCAGATGAAACGTCAAATTGAAATGTCAATTGAGTTTGACACTTCCTGTTGTTCTCTCTCTCTATGGCCGGCCCTGTTACTGTGATCGTGTGTTTTACAAAACTAAATAAATATCGAAGTTCATCCCTTATATTTCGTTTCTTTTATGCCCAAAATCCATCAGGTTATGGGCCCAGTAATATACGGAATTGAAGTCAAAGTTGATTTTATCGTATTTCAAGTATTTCCACAAATTTTTGTCGGCATAAAAGAAACCGCGTGTAACCTAAAATTATTAATACGGTTATCATTGTAAAAAAATATAATGTCCACGCCTGCACCAAATTTCTTGAGCTTCGAAAAGCTCAAAGGGATAGAGAATTACAATTCATGGAAGTTCATGATGCGCATGACGCTGATTCATGAAGATCTCTGGGACGTGGTACAGGAACCGGATGACGCAGCAGATAAAATGAAAAAGGATCAGAAGGCCCTCGCTAAAATTGCATTGTCGGTGAGTCCAGCAGCGATTCCACATATTAGATGTGCTAAGAGAGCGCACGAAGCTTGGAATAATTTACAAAAGGCCTACGAAGATAAAGGCTTGTGCCGCAGGCTAGGACTTCTAAGGACTTTGTTCGCTACGAAACTCAATGAATGCGAAAATATGGAAGTTTATTTAAATAAAATCACAGAAATTTCGCAGCAACTTAATGAGATAGGATCGGCACTGGAGGACGATTTTGTGGCCGTTATCATGCTAAGTGGACTAACAAGTGACTATGATCCTCTCATAATGGCTATGGAGAATAGCAACGTTAAGTTGTCTAGCGAAATTGTTAAGGGTAAATTGTTACAGGAAAATTTACGCCGTGATGACAAATCAGAGAATACAGTAGCCTTAGTTACACGGAAACAACAGCCCAAATGTTTTAGGTGTAAGAAGACCGGACACTTTATAAAGAATTGTCCTAAGGCAACACAAATGTCAAAGAAGACAGTGAAGAATAATGCAGGCGCTTCAAAAGCCCTAATTACTGCACTATCAGCCAACATCAAGAAGGAGTTATGGTACATTGATAGTGGTGCGACAGGACATATGTGCGGTGATGAAAATATTATCAGTGATCTAGTGTATGATAAGTCATTACAAGTAAAAATTGCAAATGGTGATATTCTATATACAAAAGGACAAGGTACAGTTCGTGTTCAAATGAACAGTGGTGAATTAAAGACAATAAGTGATGTTCATTATATACCTAATTTAGCAACTAATTTATTGTCAGTAAGTGCAATGGTTCAAAAGGGATTCAATGTTGTGTTTGGTTCTAGCGGTTGTAAAATATATTTCAAAGGAAACATAGTTGCTAGTGCCACACTCTGTGATGGTATTTATCAGTTGGATACCATTGAATCTCAGTCAAATCGCTGTAACTTTGCGGAGAATATGGGCTCTTCTTTTGTCACAGGTGCGATGTGTTCAGGTAAGACCCCCACAATGGATGAGTCACCAGAGCATCAAGGGGATGTATCAGCGAGTGATCCAGAGACTGCTAAGGCGCGTAACGCGTTGGCTCTGACTTCGAAGAAGGAAGGTGTGGCTACACAGGAGGTTTGGCATCGTCGCTTAGGACACCTTAACCATAGAAGCATGAGTTTATTACAGCAAGGTATGGCTATTGGAATTTCATATGATAATACTGATTTTCAGCAATGTGTATCTTGTATAAAAGGTAAACAAACTCGATTATCCTTCCTGAAGAAGTCTTTTAATAGGGCAAAGGAAAGTTTAGAATTGGTTCATACAGATTTGTGTGGTCCTATGCCTTGTGTATCATTTAGTGGAGCTAAATACTTCTTAACTTTCATAGATGATTACACTAGAAAAACTTTTGTATACTTCTTGAAAAAGAAAGATGAAGTGTTCACTAAGTTCAAAGAGTGGAAAGCATTAGTAGAAAATCAGACAAATAAAAAACTTAAAACTCTTCGCAGTGACAATGGAGGTGAATATAAAAATTCTATGTTTCAGAATTACTTGACAGAGCATGGAATTAGGCATGAGACAACGGTACCACACACGCCGCAACAAAATGGTGTTGCTGAACGTGCCAATCGAACCATAATGGAGAAGGCACGTTGCATGTTACAGGAGGCTGGTTTAGAAAAAAAATACTGGGCAGAAGCAGTGAATACAGCCATCTACCTCAAGAACCGTTCACCTACTATTGCAGTTAAAGGGTGTACTCCTGAGGATAAATGGACTGGAAATAAGGTAAATGTTTCACACCTCCGTGTATTTGGTTGCATTGCCTATGCTCATAAACCGATTCATAATAAACTTGATTCACGAGCCAGGAAATATATATTTGTTGGGTACAGTGAGGAAACAAAAGGATACAAATTAATTAATCCTGAACAACCCAAGGACTGTATCATAGCTCGTGATGTAACTTTTTTAGAAAACCAATTCATTGTGTCACATGATGATAATAATAATATTATGAAAACTATCACATCTGATTCTATAGTACATAGTAATGATCCTAGTCAGATACCCCTGACCTCGGAAGCATTTACTGAGGATCCCTCTGATGACACAGAAAGGGTTGAACAAACTCGGTCAGAACCATTGGAAAGTCAGAGATTGAGCACGATCACAGTAACTGATTCCGACAGTGGGGATAGTTATAGAGCTGATGATTCAGCAGATGAAACATATGTTCCAGATGAAACATTGAATGAAGAAGAATCAACCGAGGAAGAATTTGAAGACTCGCAAGTGGGAATGTCAGCATGCATGTACACTGAAGTAAGTCACATAGATGAACCACAAAGTGTGGAACAAGCACTGAGTGGACCCGAGGCTGACAACTGGCGGAAAGCAATGCAAGATGAGTATAGTTCCTTTATTGTCAATAAATGTTGGACTCTTGCTGACCGTGTTGCAGGCCAGAAACCAGTAAAGTGTAAATGGGTGTTCAAAAGAAAGTATGATTTAAATGGTAAACTTTTGAAATATAAAGCTAGATTAGTAGCCAAAGGTTGTACTCAAAAAGCAGGGATTGATTATGAAGAAACATTCTCTCCTGTTGTAAGATACTCGAGTATTCGAACACTATTGGCTATTGCTGCTGAACACCACTTGAATATTGAACATCTTGATGTTAAAACAGCATTTTTGAATGGTGATTTGAAGGAGACTGTTTATATGGAACAGCCTGAAGGGTTTGTCTCAAAACAAAATGAAGATAAAGTATATAAACTCAATAAGGCTGTCTATGGACTCAAACAAGCTTCAAAGGCATGGTATGAAAAGATAAATAGTACTCTGTGTGACAAGTTGAAGTTCAACAGATCATACTCTGAACCATGTGTCTATTACAAATCAAATCATGATTCTCTGATAATAATAGCGCTGTATGTTGACGATATACTATTATTCTCTACTCAAAATTGTTGTGAAAAAGATACAATTAAAGAAAAACTCAAAAAGGAATTTGATATTACAGATTTAGGACCAGCAAGTCAAATTTTAGGAATGAGAATTTGCAAACATGAAGATAAAATCACACTTGATCAAACTAATTATATTGAGAAAGTATTGAGGAAATTTCATATGGAAGAGTGTAAGTCTTCAGCTACACCGATGGAAGTAGGATTAAAACTACCAAAGTCATCAGCATCGCAAGAGGACTGTAACAAATATGATTACAGAGGATTGATAGGATCGCTTATGTATATAGCTGTGGGATCTCGTCCAGACATAGCCTATGCAGTTAGCTACCTCAGCCAATTTAACAATTGTTTCAGTGAGATCCATTGGAAGAGCGCGAAAAGAGTCCTTAGGTATCTAAGAGGTACAAAAGATTACCGCTTATCTTTTGAAAAAGGTGGCATGGAGATCAACGCTTATGCTGATGCTGACTGGGGAAGAAATGAAGGCGATCGACGTTCCTGCACAGGATACGTATTCAAGGTTGGTAAGTCAGTTGTTTCATGGGAAAGCAGAAAACAACGCACTGTGGCACTATCAAGCACTGAAGCGGAATATATGTCGCTCTCAGATGCATGTAAGGAAGCTATATTTATTCGCAAATTTATAAAAGAGATTCTTAATACAACAATTAAAGTTACAGTTTATAATGATAATCAATCTGCACAAAAGTTATGTAGAAATTCTATGTTTCATGCAAGAACCAAACACATAGACATAAGACACCACTTTATCAGAGATATTGTATCTAGTGGTATAATTGATGTTAAATATTTGTGTACTAATAATATGATAGCTGATCTGCTAACAAAGCCTTTGTCTAGAGAAAAACATAATAACTTTACTACTCAGTTGTTATTAAAATAAATATAATTATGTAACTTGCTGCTATTCATATAATGATAAACATGTACCTGTTTGATTGTTATTGAGATGTATATGTTTAGGTACTAATGTTAGAAAATAACTAATGATAACTGTTTAAATGTATGTCTACCTAATTGGTCTGATATATTTGTGTTTTCTTTGTAAAAATTGTATTGGTTTAAGGGCCAGTGTTGAAGTTAAATATTTTATACGATTTTAAGTAAACACAATCCAATGTTGTCAATCTGTCAGATGAAACGTCAAATTGAAATGTCAATTGAGTTTGACACTTCCTGTTGTTCTCTCTCTCTATGGCCGGCCCTGTTACTGTGATCGTGTGTTTTACAAAACTAAATAAATATCGAAGTTCATCCCTTATATTTCGTTTCTTTTATGCCCAAAATCCATCATCTTTGTCTTCAAAATACGCCGAAACTGCCTCTTTGACTTCATCATCGGTGGTATTTTTTTTTATCCCGCAGGTCTTTTTTCATTTTTGGAAAGAGGTAATAATCACTGGAGGCCAGATCTGGGCTGTAGGGTGGGTGATTCAAAATATCGAAGCCCACCTTATGCATGGCAGCCAACGCAACGCGGCTCTTGTGGACGGGCGCGTTGTCGTGCAAAAGCAGCACACCTTTTGTCAATTTTCCCCGTCTTTTCCCTTTAATGGCTTCTCTTAGTCGCTCTAATCTTGAAGCGTAGTATTCTCCGGTTATAGAAACACCTTTATCTTTATAATCGATCGATTAATAATATTCCTTCTGATCTGGCGTGGCCACCTCGATGCTCCTCGGGTCGTCTTCAAGGGATTCCCTTGTTTAAATAAACTGTGCCACTTGTACACCATGGTTTTTTTTTCTGGACAAGAGTCGCCGTAAACCAATGACATCTCATTCATTATGGTTGCAACAGATTTTCCTTGCTTGGTAAGGAACTTTATAACGGCACGATATTCGATTTTTTCCATATTTTACTTTTCACTCCCGATTATGTAACTTGGTTGACGATAGCTCAAAGACTAATTATTGTCTAATAACAATGAAACCTCGTATTTATACTAATTATGAGTAACTGAACACGTTACGATCTTAATGAGCCTAATTAGCCCCCCCCCCCTCCAACCCTCTCATTCCGCGAACTTAAAAACGCACCCTCGTAGCTATTTATCTACAAAGTCAACATTAAAAAAATTATAACAAAGTTTTCATAATTCACTTTTGTTGTTATGCAGATGCTGTGGAAACTAGTAAAAAAAATGTACAATACGAAAAGCGGTCAATCCACCACCAGTTCGGCCTAAAAAAACTATATCTCAGGAGAACATCCACTTGCCCGAAATGTTGCCTAGAAAAAAAAACGGTAAAATAAAAAGAAGAGACTGCCGCCAGTGTTTAGAAACTCGAGGTGTTCGCAAGTCCACAAACTTTTATTGTACCCTCTGCATTAGGACACCTGGACTATGTATTAAATGCTTCCGAGACTATCATCAGTATTGATCATTATCAGGATTTTGGTAGTAAACACATTCTGCAAGTTTTATCATCATCAAAACATCATCGCCATCATAAAATGCTTTTCCTGTTGGTTCATTCCTTAGATAAATCTAATTTTATGGCCTAAACGTCTAAGAATCGTGCATTTTCGACGTTTTACATCATCATCAACCGAAACCAGTCTACTGCTGGATGTAACCCTTCCCTAGTCTTGCCATATTACCCTGTCCTACGCTTTTCGCATCAAGCTTCTGTGAGCAACCTTTCGAAAATCATCACTTCATCTTGCCGGAGGGCACTAGATTTAGTACCTAACTAAAAATGATTTGAGTATGGGGATAGGAAATAATATATTAGAAAATAAGGAAGGAATATATAACAATGTTATAATTTATTAAAATTGAAAAAATAATGGACGCTGATAATCTTCAGACCGACCATTCGCCGCAGATTTTTCGGAATAGGGATGTCCTGTTCTCCGTCCCTCTTACTGTTCTTGAAAGCACTCTGGACAAAGAACTAGTATTATCGTGCATCGCTTGCTTCGCTCAGCTAGTCACGCCATCATTTTACCTCGTCTACACATTTGTTTTCTTTTTTCAAGTTTTCGCATTGGCCTTTGTCAATAATAATGATAATCTGATGACGCAGTTTATATTATACAACATATATAACGAGTACAATACGAATACAATTACATGTATAAGAAAACAAAAATAAAAACTGTATAAAAGGACCAATTTTAAGATAGTTGCTAAACGTAATAGTGTTTAATTCTGCAATATATAAATTTAACGTGGTAATCCTTAACCCATAGCCTCACAATTTTTGTCGTTTGAACCATTTAAAATCAGTAGTTGTAAATTTTGTCCCACCATCTTTAATGTATTTTTGTGGTACCGCGAATTTGATGTCCAGTGTATTAAGCATTATATAAATCTAACAAATTTCAGCAAAACGTAATTAATTGGTAACATTAACAACTCTTATCTAGCACTGTAAACCCAATGTTGACATTTCATCCACCTTAGACGAGAAAGCCAAAATATGTAACATAGTTTTTATAATGTAGATGTAGTTGCCATATATTATGTGACATAGTTGTGTAAATCGAAATTTTTAAATAAAGCTTCTCCTGTTTCATTATGTTCGTCAAGAAATGCATTAGAAATTCCATTGTTTTTTTCTCCTTCCTCGAATTCTAATTGGAGTGACATTCAATAATGTTATTCCTTATGCAACTAATTATAGACACACGGATTCTCCTCACTGATTACTTAATATTTTTCCGACGCGCCAGAAGGAAGGTGATGTTTTTAGATTATATGTATATGTGTATTTCTTTGGCAAGATCTGTTCCTTTAACAGCTTGATGGATTTTAGCTTGCGAGGTGTCGTTATTGTCTACCTAATCGGCTAAGAGATCGCCAAGGAGATTGGTAAGCTTAAGGTCCCTGATGCGAATCTTAGTTTGTGTGTTATTGGGGTTTTCAAGCACTCAGTCAACAATAAAATCAAATTCATAATTCATTTATTACAAACAGTGTCAACATTATACAAAAATATTGATTGTAAAAGTGTACTTATACGCTATAATGACATTTCATAATAATAAAATATGTAACGCTAAATTTAAAGCTTACTTAACATGCATCAAATGCATGTTGCTTTATTTTGAAAACATGTAATTTGAAAAGATCTGAAGGCACTTACTTTTTTATAATCGTGTTTGTCTGATCCATATCAATTAATACTTACATATTGAATTTGATACAGCAATTTACTTGCCAGCTACTTGCCGTAGGAGCCATATGGATAGAGTTTAAGAGATCAAATTATTTCCTCCACATATGCTCTTGATTTAGATATCACAATACTTAAACGAACATTCAAACAAACATATAAATTAAAATACAGGAATGATTGTAAATTCATTACTTAAAATACAACTTAATCTAAATCTTGACAAAATTATTTAGACTAAACCTAAAAAAACATTAAACACTAAGCTAATAGAAAATTATCCCTAACAAATTAATGTCGGAAGATAAATAATTTAAAAAATATGCTGTTGTTAATTAGAATACCAATTACATAGGAAAAATGTTCATAAATTGTAAATTAACTTTCAATTCATTATTTCCCGATATTCATATCTAATCCTTTCCATATCCAATCCTGCCCAATCATTTTGTAAAAACATACTATTATAATTATAGGCATAGCACGTAATTCCGGCGAAATAGATTTTTTCATATTATATTCTTAATGATACAAAGTCTGTGTAGTTTAACCAATAAATTGAAATCAATACATTGAATATTTATTTTATGGGGGGTATATAATTGTTGTTTGATTGTAGGTTTATTAATTTTAATTACAAATCAAAAAAACAATCTCTCAAACATTTATTGTATAAGGTTTTTAAACTTGAAATATGTATGTAAATATGGGAGATAATATGTATGATGATTTGCCGGTTTGTTCATGTAAAATTTACACTAGGATAACAGATCCTCTCATAAAAATTAAAAATATACTTCTATAAAAATACTCTTTAAGTTAAAACCTTCCAAGATTATTATACTCCCTAAGGGTCACTTTTGTCCATCATGATTATGTTCCAAAAACGACCTGACGATCATCGAATTATGCGTTGTGATACTCGCTCGGCACCCTAGCTGTATCCGCTTGCTGCAAGTCCACCGCACTTTCTTCTTGTAGCACTCGTGCTTGATGAACTTGTGGTCCCCGACGTGAACGACAAGATGGCCGCGGTTCGACAACCCGAAGCGAACTGTAAACAAAAAAAGATACATTTAGTAAAAATGTAAAAAAGATCAAATCCTTTTTTGCCGTTATGTACTGCTAAAAATTTAATAAATAGCAGATATAGAAGGTTTTAACTAGCTAGGTTTGCTGTCAATGCCAGTGAACTGAAAGATGGCCCTGATAAGCACTTATGTACTGAGCAATAAATTATTTAGAAAATACCTTTTTCTTTTTTATTTCATTCCTTTACAATGTATATAAACACGTAGAAAAATAGGATTAGTTTGGGTAAAGTTGCAATTTCCACCAGATTTTAACATGATTATTTGTTGCAGTTGGCTTGATCGGTACCGGTATTGACTCTTTCGCCTCTTACTGCCTCAGCAAGCAGGGGAAGATGGGCATCAACGTCGGAGGTTACAGGTTCAGGTTCAATGGGTGCGCCAGAAACGGCAAGATACGCTGGAGGTGCTCGCGGGGACCCTGGTGCAAGGCAGCACTACACACGTACCGAGGCAGGATCGTCTACATACAAAGCACTCACAATTGTGGCCCAAAACCACCATTATAAAAAAAAAATGTGACAGGTTTATCACATTAAACATTTAATAAGTTTTTAGTTTTATTGAATACCGTTTTAGTATTCAACTAGAGTTGAACTCGCTTTTGAGATAAGTAATTAATGTTTAGAGACTTATTATTGACTATAAAATTTAAGTATGTACAAAGCATTGCAGTTTTTAGCAACCATATTTTCGAATCCGTGTATTGAAATGTATTCAATAACATCGCCAGTGTTGGTAATGTTAATTGTTAATGAAACAATTAAGCTAATAAAAATAATTTTGATCATAAACACAGGTAAAAAAAATAGTACAAAATCAGGCCCGTATTAGCAAGAATTATTTTAAAATCCTCGACAAATATTATATTTAAGTATTGTAATATAATTGGTAATTGCATGATTATAATCGATCAGTCGGTGCGTTTGTGCAATACTTGTTGGCATCAGTATTCCTTATGCTTGGAAAGAATCTCGTAACACGAGGAAAAGAGAAAATCTCGAAATATATCAATAATATCAATCTTACTAATGATGAAGATCATTACACCTTCAACTCTACAAAATGTCTAGACTGCGAGGAGCTTTGACCAACATCTCGAGCTCTCGCTGAGACGGTTCGTCAATGCTACGATACATAAGACATCTTGGACACGGAACGTATCTTAAAGAGAGGACCTTCCTCTCTCTGATAACCACCGGTACCTTGGGTTATAACGTAACACTTCGCTGCGGGAGGAGCACCACTTGAAACAATTTTTAATTATGTATATATAAGTAAAATAAGAATTTTGTGTTTAGATTTCTAACTTACGATTTGTTACATCATCATCACGTTTGATATTGAAGGTTATGTTTTTAGTTCATG
The DNA here is from genome assembly GCA_958496365.1 of Subacronicta megacephala. Taxonomy (NCBI): domain Eukaryota; kingdom Metazoa; phylum Arthropoda; class Insecta; order Lepidoptera; family Noctuidae; genus Subacronicta; species Subacronicta megacephala. The sequence continues at coordinate 12,270,992 of OY292523.1, read as the reverse complement.
TAAAGTTGTATTATTATTATTATTTTTCACAATTCTCTGTGGCAGACGAACAAGTCTACCTTAAGGTAAGTGGTAACCGGCACCCATAGACCAGCTGTGTTCTCTTAGCATCGTCTAAACACAACCAAGCCGCTGTCTACCAATAGGGAAAGGGAGGAATTGGAGACGGAATGGGTCTGAGGGAGGAATTGGGCCTCCGGTGCTCTACGCTCGAGGAACGAAACGCAACAATATGTATACTTACTGCTACTTAACATCGATATTCTGTGGAAAGGAAGTAGGGACAATACTTCCTGGTCGAGCCATTTATTTAGCATAAATCATAATTATGGCATGCCAGCATGACATTTCTAGATTACAATACAACCGTTTTATTTTTATTCTTCATCTCACACTAACGTTATTAGTAATTGATAGTTACCGTCCTAAAGAAATGGATTATGTTTTAAGCATTATGTTATTTAAATAAGAACCAGTTTATATGTAAGAATTAATTAAGAAAATCTTACCTCATAGATTATTAATGTATTAAGTAAGGTGAAAGAGCCAGATCATGTCTTTATGTATTAAAATAAAACAAAATAACAACTAAAAATGTAAGAAAGTTACAAATATCTTCACCTGATTGTAACATGCTCAGTAACTCGATTAATATGTAAAAGCAATAAATCATATATCGGAAACCATTGTATACATGTATTTTATAAATAAAAGTAAATATCAAATATCATTATCATAACCATTTATCATAATAAGGTACTGAGCCAAACGATGTGACAAAGTGTAAAATTAAAAATAATATCACCATAGAAACTTAAGAATAAAGTAAGTATTTTTTCCCTAGTATTAAAAATATAAGGTCTATTAAAAATATTTTGACCCTTAAAGCGAAGCGAATTCTAATTTTCTTTTTAACCTACACTGGCAACCGTGCATAACTTTTTCTTTTCTACCAATCGAATACATAGTACCTATAAATATTTAACAGTATTTTTCAAAACCTTGTAAAGAAAAAATCTACCATGATATATACAGTACATAAGTAAACAAAACTTTACTTGAAAAAAGAAAACACGTTACTAATAGGATCATATACAGGGTTTGTTGTCTAAGCAATTTATCACTTTCACAGAAGAAGTGTAAATATTGTAATCATTATATTATAGATTTATAGTTATATACTAGGATAACATAATATAAATATTATATTTTTATGCAGCTCTTTGTATATTAGATGTTGAAAAAAAAAATTGTAGTTGAAGCATCATACTAATACAATACTATAACAAATTTATTGATGATGTGTCAAAATTAATAAAAATATGGATATGTCGAAATACTGTTTAAAAAGAACGCACCTACATAATGATGGTTTTAAAATCTCGATATTAATGACGAAAAAATTTTAAAAATATAATGATAATAATCGCCTGTGTAATTGGCTACCTCTTATTATATAGAAAATATTAACTAACGTCTATGCGTGGTTGTGTTGTGTTTATATAGCGGTAGTGAATACTTGCCAAATCGTGTAGATAATAACTTCATGTAACTTGATGTTTGTATAAGAGAATAAAACTAGTCATAACTGTTACTTGGTTTTGATTTTTACTGCTACCTGCACTGTAGCAGCAATGTCTGAGCTAATCCAACAACGAAGCTTATTGAAACAGAATAAATCTTGTACTATTCTGCCAAAGTATAAACTGCTCAATCTATTTAAAAATAAAAATACCATTTACCAAAATCATAAAATTAAATTCACATTCCTCATGATCAAGTTTTGTCTCCATCTGAAATCTTAAAAAAAATCATAAGGAAAAAAACATAATAATACGATTTAAAGCAATAATAAGCTTTGAAACAGCAGAAGTGGGACCATTTTAAGCATAGCAAGTTGAATTGGGCCTGTGTGTTGTATAATAACCCACGCCAACTGTTGTCATGCTGGGTGCAAAAAAAGTAATATAAATTACTTAAATCCTAAAATTACAAGTCATATTACTTTCGCCCAAATTTATTGTAAGCTTCAAAAATATTTACACAAAACTATTCAGTAAATAACCTAGAGAAAAATGTGCTTCCTATTGCCATTAACCAAAATTAACTTAGTTAAATTAGATTCTAAAATCTTAAGTTAAAACTATAAGTAACATTATTATTTATGGAAACAACGTAAATTCATTTATTAAAAAAATATTTGTTTTAGTAGATACATTATAAACAATCAATATTTATACACAGGGTTAATCTGAAAGTGGTTGGTATACTAATCTGAGATGGGTTGAACATGAAGTAATATTTGATTTAAAAAAAACAGTTTCCCCATATCGGTTTAATAAAACCCTTTCCGAACAATCGACATTGAAAAAAGATACATATATTTTTATTATACACAGATAAAAGAGAAAATTACAGTGTAGGTGTGAAGGTATACTTTCGCAGAAAATTTACGGTGAATCTATTGCAAACAAACAAGTTTTACAAACACGAAATAGGGCTGCTTTCATGAACAAGTTCTTATAAAAAATCCCAAGTATCCGCAATCAATCAATACAGCGCTCTAATGAATAGAACAATAATATAGCGCTGTGTTGATACATATTTGCATTAATATAAAATGACGTCTTAGGTGGCAATTGAGGTCTAATGATTAAGGGAACAGAACTGTTGTAACTTTGATAAAAATCGTGAATATTAATAATTTATCCTAATAGACAAACATTCAAAAAACTTGGTGCATCAACAACATGTAACTGAATTCTTCTACAAGTTTGTTTCCATATAAATATAATTTGTAAACGCCTAAATTAGATTATAATACACATATTATGATTTGAAATAATTAATATAACCTTATATTAAAAACTTTGTACACACCGAAAACAAACAAAAAGTGAAAAAATCTTAGGAAATAATTAATTACACTAAACTGCTACTAAAAAAATTTACCAACTACACTACGAACTGTAAGGGTTTCACGAGACATAAAGGCTTGTATCCCCGAAACCTGTACAGTCACGCGTTATTAAAAATTAATATTATAAGATAAAAATATACTAGATCATAATAAAATAATTTTATATATTAGATAAGGTTTATTGTTTTATCGAATTCGGTAAACTTTTGTAGGTTTTCTTGCCAGCATACAGTTTGTTCGAAATAAGTAAGCCGATCGGAAGTTAGCCGTTTTCCGGGGCCGCTCAGTTACAGTCGCGTAATAAAGTGTTAGCGTTCGGAAACGTATTCAAATAATTTCGAAAATAAGCTAAATAATTTGTTAGCACTACGTGTAATATTGCTGGATTGCTTTATTGATAATATCCATACTTAAATTTTCACAAAATCATTAAATTGTCATTTAAATTTTAAATAGTCCACAGATTTGCAAAACAGTGTTGCGTTTAGGCATTTTTCAGCAAAAAGAAACAAGGACTAACCACAATAGTACCGCAAACAGAAACGGCACGTATAATTAATATTTAATTATACGGCTTTGAGCTTCACAGCAAAAGATTTTGGGGGAAACATTCTTATTTTTATTGGGGTTTTTCACAGAGTTTATGAGGAATGGGTTGTTTAGATGGAATACAAAAGATCCTTAATAATCCTATAACTTTTACCGAACTCGATACAACTAGTGTAAATGCTGCATCTTAAAAATCGGGACATATGCGCGAATATTATGTACCACAATTGAAGTGCTATCGGAAATTTTCGTAAACAATCAACGCATCCATCAATAGACTAATAAAGATTTATATCCTGACCTTTATGTTCAGAATTAAAGTGAAGTTGGTAGTGCATGCTAACTGATATCATCATCAACCCATTACATTGTCCCACTGCTGGGCACGGGTCTCCTCTCAGAACGAGAGGAATTAGGCTATAGTCCACCACGCTAGCACGCTACTGCGGGTTGGCAGACTTCACATGCCGTCAAGTATATCTCTCGGGCATGCAGGTTTCCTCACGATGTTTTCCTTCACCGTTTAAGCGCGTGATAATTAATTATGAATACGCACATGACTTCGAAAAGACATAGGTGCGTGCCTTGGGTTCGAACTCGAGATCTTTGACTTGGCAGTCAAATGGTCATATCACAAGGCTAACTGGTATAATCTTTTTGAAATATGTAATCATATTTGGAGTCCATTTTGTAGAGGACATAGATAATCTACTATTAATTTCAACTATGAGGAGTTTCCAAGTGCAAAAATAATTCAACCAGGCGCTAAGCAATGATTTATCTAAGGATTTTAAGGGCTTCCTTACATGAAACGTAATATAACTTAGGCGCCGCTTTATGAAAATAATTATTTAGCCAACATCCGATGTCATCAATTGTGGTACATCGCGTTATAGAAGTAAGTTAACTGTTACCCACGGTTTAAAGGATTTCTTGAGACAAAAGTTAGCCTACATCCTTCCTAGGGTATCTATCTCGAAACCAAATTTAATCTACATTGGAAGTCACCAGCACATCAGGTTATACAAGACTGACAAATTTCCCCAAATGATTATAAACCTTAAAGTGTTTATGATTAAGTTCAAAATCAACTGAGAAAATTTTACATTTCGTGGTAACTTGATTTGCTGGCCACCGTACAGACAAAGTTACTTCCTCATTTATAATACTTACTAATAATTAAATAATAATAATTAATTAGTATAGTATGGATCTATTAGCAGGTCTCTTCACCCTCAACATCAGCTCCGGTGATAATCTGATCACCGGAGACCACACCATGTTCCAGTTTGAGATGGTTCAGAATACCGGTCATGCTCTTGTCAATGTCACTGCACTTCATACACTTGTGCTGGCATATCTTGCAGGTGTAGTAGTCAGTGTCGCATGCCTCGAACACCTTCCACACCCAGCTTTGGTCGTCTGGAATACAGGAAAAAGTTACCGTTATTTCCAATCTATAACAGACAAATCTATAGAAATCCAGTTTATACTGATCTCTTATTGTATGAAAAGCCTGTACGATGCAAATCAGCTTAAACTGCAATAATATAGTTTGACTTGCAGCCGTGTTGAATGTCATTGGCCCAAGGTCAGACATTGCACAAAAAATTGGGGAGCTCACAGAATGTATAGATTGAAATTTAATAGAAAATTGAACTACAAATAAAACCTTATGGAGGAAATTCTCTAGATGGTAGTGGTGGTATAGGTGAAAACCATATAAAATTCGTTGCGCAGTTTAGAAAAATTAGGCGCACAACCAGAGAGATAGACGCAGATCGCGACCTGGTTATTAAATGAAGTTACATTTATTACCCATTCATATATAGATTGCTACAATAGCTATATCAGTAAACTAACAACACCACACCAAGTCTATATTCCCCGAAAAGCTAGGTAGCGGTTAGCTATTGCTATTAACTGGGCACATTTACATACTCCAAGCTGCTACTGAGAATTTCATAACACTGCTCGTCCTGGGAATCGAACCCAGAACCTCTAGCTTAGCCGTCGCACTTACGACCACTGGGGTAATGAGTCATCGTTACATCATCATGTGCAGCTCAACCATTATTAGGAAGCTTTACTATAAATATCTTCAATACAATAATGCCAATGGATCAGAATTAGAGATAGAACTATTTATTGGCCACTGTAACCGTAGTGGTTAGAAAAAAAAGACGTGCTTTCAAAGAAATACTCACAAGTTCTAGTCCGAGCTGTCTTGTGGTGTATCATCTTGAGGTGTCGGTTCATGTTGCCGGTGGCATTGCCTCCATGGCAAATGTGACGCTCACACAGCTTGCAGCGCGCCTGCGTCGTGGACACGCGGTCGAAATACGACCATATCCAGCTGCGACGGAGCTTTTGTGTGGGAGTGTCTGCGAATGGAGAGATTTATCGTGTTAAAAGTATTACCTCAAACCTTATTAATACATACGTACTACAAATGTCAGGGAGGGTACAATTGCCATAACTATAAATATCATACTTTGTATTAAGGGTTCATTTGGTAAAGGAACAGATGACCCACATGATGGTTGCAACACCTGCACACTGCCTTAGCAATATTCAGTGTGAAGGTAATACTTCCCCAGTCATGTCATTATCAACCCACTGCATATATAAGCTTTTAAAATTTCAGTGAGCAATATATGGTTACTGAGGATAATCCTAGGATCAAAATCAGAGCAGTTTAGCAACAAATTTACCTTGTATGACTTCTGATATGGATTGTAAGGAAAAAAAGTCAACGTACCTGTAACTTCCTCTAAATCCCGATCGCTGGCATAAATCTCCTCTGTCTTAATAACATACGGTGGGTCTGCCTCGTTGGTTAACAGTTGGATACTGTCCACCCTCTCTCTTTTTGTGGCCTCACTCTTATAGACCGTAGGATGCCTTGACTTGACGTGGCGGTTCATGTTGTTGGAGTTGCAGCCTTTAATAGACAGCACTACGTTGCACAGCTTGCAACGGTAGATGATGTTGCTGAGCTTGTCAAAATATTTCCATACCCAACTGCGCTTGCGTGGTCCTAGAATTATGGTAAGAATTTATTACTCAGAGAATACTTTTTTTTATGTTAGCCCATGTGATTAACTCAAAAATATAAGAATAGTCTCTTACAATTTTATGAAAATGACAATTATACTTTGATTAGATGCTATTTGATTCTTAAACTATCATGTAGTTTATTATCATGTTCCTGAGTGGAAAATTACTTTTTCACAATAAATAATTTCAAAACACTAACCAGGATTCTCCCGTTTTGCCTTTTTCTTTCCATCCAAGATTACAAAATGCATGTTAGCATCACTCGCTTTCATTGTGATTTCTTCATCTTTCTGCCCAAGAGGTTCGGTTGTAGCTTCACAAACCTCCCCTAGTATAACAGGCTGGCTCTTTGGGTCTCCGTCATCCTTCAACATGTTCAAATTCAAAAACTCTATACGAAAACCAACTGTTGCCTCCGGGTTGTCCTTGTGAAGGTCATATATATCTTTGTGGTCATTTTTCAAATGGTCTACAAGTTCTAGTGATTTCTCATCAACTTTCAGACAGATATCACATAAATTACATTTCATCTCCGTTTCTGTGGCTCTAACAAAGTATATTGCAGCCCATTCTGGGAATTGTTCACCTGTAAACAATTTGATTTTTCTGTTAGTTAATAATGTTTATAATGTGCCTTACACACAATAAACTGTAGTATAGTACTATTAATATTAGTATTCTATAGATGGAAATAAAATTAATACATAGTCACCAGGATCATTACATTTTATTAACAAGTTTATCTACATAATTATAATAAATTAATAATTATAAGTGTCAAAACATAGCAATCTATTTCATACATAGTCTCAACCATACTTAACAATACCTGAGTTTAAATAATATTTACATTTTACATAATACCTTCCGACCTTAAGACACTGCCTTACATAAAAAGAAACTGCTAATAATAAGAACTTTTAATTTAATTCATGTAAAAGATTCATCCAAATATAAAAACGTTGTAAGACTTCAAAATAACAGAGTGAAACAAAGCATATCAGTATTGTTTGGACTTGTTTACATTCTAACTCATTTGAAGAAACATTTATAAGGATTCAGAATAAAAATTTAATCAGAGAACATTGGTTTCTTATGGTTATGAAAATCCCGGACGACTTCAACGCCGTATGTTTGCATATTTATGACCGATATGCAACCAGTTTTCTGTCTGGAGGAGCATATCCACTGCTCCGCTCCACACTGCAACCTACTTTTGAAAACGTATGTGTAACCTTTAAACAATATTTGGTGTCCCTTTTTCGTAGGCACGCACTGAACAAAGTCGTCACCTGCAATGTTAAACACTATTAATCACATTACTAACAGTGGAATGCTTCTATTTACACTGTTATTGATAGTATGAGAATCAAAACAACTGAATAGTATCATGAGCTTTGCACTATAGAACGTAGACCTACTAAAAAAACAATGGGGACAGAATTGATGTATTAAATTAGCAAGATATGAAATAAAATAAAATTAATGGAATAAAGTATTTCCAAATAAATAAAAGAAAAATAGTCAAATATAAACGTGGGAAATCAGTAAAAATAAATGAAATGACGCAACAAAACTGTCAGTGTCAATGTCAACCCACAATGACGTTTTGTTCGTCTTTCTTGTCTTTGATACGCGCGTACACGATTCGTTCTACGCAGCGCCACAATGGCATAAGCGAATATTACTAAATATAATTAAAAACAACTAAATGGAATAGTACGCATTTTCCTAAGTAATTATTGTTACTTTATGATTATTATATTATCTTATTTTTTTTAAATAAGATAAAGTAAAATAAATTGCTGGTTTTTAAGAAGATATTAGATAGTTTTATTGCACACAAATATAATAATATTGAAAATCAAATAATTTCAAATACATTTGCACACTTACAATAACGTGCTTCCGCATGAGCGTGAACTAATATCTAAAATCTACGTGTTTAGGTTTTCACCAATAGATGGCGCTAGGCGTATCGAGTGTATCCATTGTCGAAAGCAAATTATTATTATATAATTGCTTGCTACACTAGTTTTTACCTGCGTATATAATGATGATACTGCAATACAATTGAAAATAAACTTTACAGTGCTTAACTAAGCTAACTGACTTTAATTAGTTTGTCTGAAAATAATAATATTTATACCTACTTACCTACCAATTGGAACATTTTTGTTATGTAGGTAGGTATTTAAATAATAAGAAGGATAAGAATATTTTTTAGAGCTATTATTATTATTAAAGTAACAAAATAATAATTTACCTAAGTAAGTATTATTAGGTATCAAAATAATCATCTAAGTTGAATTAAATTTCAAATAAAAGCATACTTCTCACGCTATAACTTGGAAACTTAAATGTAAATTGCATTTTAAGCCGTATTTTCCACCATGGAATAGGCTATCAGGGTTTATTTAAGTTTTTTTTTGGTGGTTTCCATTTTTACCAGTAGTTTTAACCAACACTGGTTTCGAATGATTGTGTTCGTTGCGGACCTCAATAACTTGGGTTCCAAAACAAGTCAGGATTACTTTGCAAGAGTCTTGAACCTTTGATGAGCAGCACCAACGTACAGGCAAGTTTTGTGGAATATCCGACTTGCAATCCTTCCAAAACGTGTAACCATCATAAAGAAGCATTGTTGTACCTGACACTTTTATTAATGTTCCTGTAATAAAATTAAAATAATGTGAAACCTAATACATAAAACCTACTAACTAAAAACATCGAAGTTTCTACTCATCAATAGATGGCGCTAGTATGACCGAACTCTTGTATTGCGCTGTTATTTTTATTATCATAATGTATGATGTGTGCTACTATTATAAATAAATTTATCAATGGTTTTCATTGTTTACGATGTCATTGAACAGGTGTTACTCTGACGTAATGTCTGTAACATTATCAGCCGAAATTTGATTATAAAATATTACCTATTGATGAAATGCTTGAATGAAGCCACTTAATACGATCATCACAACATTATGTCTATATCTACCTGTCTACATTTAAAATGGAGTAAAGATTTTTTTTTTCTATGGGATTTTTGTATGATTTGGTCAGCTCCTTCTAGGTAAATACAAGGAATTCTAAGTTTGTCAATACTCTGTTTAATTCAAATAACTTTTTTGTTTTTGACTTCATTTAATAAAAAATAAATACGTATGCTCAAAATTGTAAAAATACTATTTCGTGCCATAATAAGGAGTAACAAGTCCTTCTCAGGCTATTCTAATTTTATATAAACTCATATTTACTTGATAGGTACCTAGATGTGTTTTTGCAAAAAGTGAATGTGTGAAGAAAATTGCGTAGAAGCACAGATTTGATTTAGATTATAACAGCTAAGTTAGTACTTATAGATAGTTTTTATGACATTCATATTACTCTATTGGTCACAGGATTCTCCTTCTTCATTTACCTGTCACGTTTTATTTTTCTTCTGAATATAAAAAAAAACAATTACCGACCGATATGTCTAAATCTTGATTCTGGATAAAATACCGGATATTTTTTTTTTAATTTTATAATGAAGGCTAATACATCAAAATAAATCACTAAGAACATTAATTCCAATGATAATAGGTAACATGTTTTAGTACTAATAAGACTTAATTAATTAGAAAATTTTATAGATTTCATTATGTATTTGATCTTACCATAAAAATTACATAAAAATCATAATAGTGTTGCAACTAAGCCAACTCACCCAGGTCGTTGCCCCGGGATAGACAAAAACAGCTGCGGACAGGAACCATTTTTGTTAGGTACTTATAATAATAATAACAGCCTTTCTATTCCCCAAAAGATCAGATTCTCTAGGGAGTGAAGTATGTTTTAGGTATAATTGCCAATACTACAATATAAAGTAATGTAAGTACCGACCTACTTTATTTTGCATATGCGATCTAGATACTGTTGAATGATTACAGTACGAAAAAATAGTACATTTAAGTCGGATGTTTTTTGCAATACATTCTGATAAATACTATAGACAAATCGGCCAAAAAAATATTGGCACCCATAGTTTTAGGTGCGATGTATAAGTACTTATTACTTAGGTATTAGTGGCGGAAGTTCAATACGACTTGATTCTTACAGGTTTCCCTTTTGAACTGTCACTGTTAATTTCTACTATTGCCAAATTACAAGGGAAGTTCAAGGATTTTCAGTCCAACTTTCCACATCAAAATGATCATCCTTTCACCTATGGTAAACCAGACCTCTTATTCAATCTTTAAAATATCACAAAAACTGAGTAAATTTGAACGATTATTCATTGTGATTGGAGTATCATCAACGCTTCTGCTGTCTTCACTTTTAAGTACCTGCCGTCATCATCCTTGTACATGACTGACACTTGATAGAAGCGCGGCACCCATTGGCTTTGGAGGAGCAGTACCAGATTTCGCAGTGTGTCGAACGGGTGGCTCTCCAAAATGTGTAGCCTGCACAATATAACAGCTTCGCACCCCTCGTCGTTTCTATGATTGTCGCTGAAAGTTTTGTTTTATTAGTCACGTCTTTGAATGCGACTTTCAAGAGACCCTTAATTGAGGCTGTCAGCGCAAAAGCGGCTTAACCCTCAATTTTTGATATCCTGACTTATCTGCTACAATTTATTTAAAATATGCTAAAATTGGATGCAAGACTGGCCAATCTCTTATTTCACCAATCATCAACAGATGGTGTTGCAGAAAGAAGGTAAGGTGTGATTAAATTATAGCACATTTAAGTAATTTGTAGTGCATAAGTCAGAATAATTATGAAAAAATGAGGATTAGGCCACTATTGCGCTGACAGACTCAATTTGAGGTCACGATAACCGAAAATACTGATTTTATTAATGTGCAGTCCTAGATTTATACCCATACCTATTTATAATGCATTATTGAAGCCTTTTTAAACTCGCAATTTTCCTTTTGTAACTTTTTTTATACCAGAGGTGGCAAATTAACATACTTATCACATAATGATCGCTCTACCTTCCCAGATGTTGATGTTAATTTAGCTTTGTATTTCTAACGAGACCAAAATAAACGTATCTAGGGTTCTCTTGACAAAACATCTAGAGGGTTCGGATGTGGAGCTGTGTCGCAAACTATGGCTCACCTCCTATCCTGTCCTCGATGCCCTGAAACCTGTAGTAAAGACGACCTCTGCGCTGCCACTGACAACGCTTTAGAGGTGGCTAAGTTTTGGGCGAAGAGTATTTAACTTCTTTTGCTATAGGTATGTTTAAGCATGTTTCAAAAATAGGAAAATTAAGCATTTTCTTAGACATAGCAACCGACCTTCAAAAGTAACTAAAGATAACGTAGAGTAGGTACGTATGTATTTATCATCAATGCCGCTAACAAATCGAATTGTAAACACGACTTGGCATCGAAGGACAACCTCGTACGATACTCGTGGATACGACTAGTGACTCACTGGCACTTGCTCCGGTATTTTTAGCCGCACTACGTAAAGAAGTCAAGGGCATTTAACAAACGAATCGTTATTCAATGTATAAAATACTTGTGAAGTGTATTAAGCACGACCACTGAGCTTTCAATACAAATATGTACGTTATTTTGAGCTGGATTTGATGTCTAGACCTACCTTAAAGGTTGTCTGGAAGATATCGCTTTTAGCAATAAGACCGCCATTGTACCCTTAGGTTAATTATTTCCTTATGGCTGTTGCTTCGTATTAATGGTGTACAATAAAGATTATTCTATTCTACCTACTCTACGACTCTATGTCCTCTAACCTCTGATTGATTTCTTTCACATTTATTTCAAAGCGATAAGCTAAGCTTAGATGTCACATGTAGGCAGACCGATATGATATACCTTTTGCATTTTGTATTAAATAAGACTTATCATCAACAATTAAATGACTGTACAGTAACGAGCACCAATATGTACATATTCAGCAAAATTCAAAAGTTGCAAATGTTTCCCCCCGCAAGCCTTCCATAGGACCAGATGTCAACCTCACAGGGGGGAATGCCGTAAGATCCAAAAAGAAGATACGAATTATATTATTACACAAAATAAATAACATTTAGTGTGACTGCCTCGTTGGTCTAGTGGTCCCAATTGCGACTGCTACGCTAGAGGTCTTGGGTTCGATCCCCAGGTCGAGCAAAGTGTTATTGGGTTTTTCTATGAAATTCTCAGTAGCAGCTCGGAGTCTGGATTTGTGCCTGGTGCATGGCAATAGGCTTGCCCCCTATTACATGGGACCTAAACATACCGGCGAACTGTGGGTGTACATTAAGTACACCTCTGCCTAATGCCTGAATACAGGCGTGATGGTATGTTAAATAACATTTAGTTTAGCATGGAGATACAGATAAAATAGATAGTGGGTCGCACATTAACAACCCCTCGTACTAATTACGAGTGGGTTCACGTCGGTAGTGCAATGGGTGGGTTTCGAATCGGTAACCACAAGATAGCAAGTCCGACGTAAATATAAAAATAATTAACGTAATAAAGTTATTTACTTTCTTTTTCCCTTGATCTAAAAACGTCGAGGAGTATAATATTTCCGTATAGATATATGCGCAAAACACAAATATATCGTTTCGGTGGTATGGAAGGTAGCTCCCCCTATTAATTAAGCGCGCTCGCGTCTTGATCATAGATAATATGATAATAATTTATATACAGATAAATAACACACTCACCTTCAGCTGCGTGAACTAACATAGCTAACTTCACTGGAGAGATGAATACTGGAGATGAATATAATATAAAAAATATCTACAGTTTGTTCGAAATAAGTAAGCCGATCGGAAGTTGTCTGCAAGTGGTTTAGAAGTGGTAAATTTTAATAGAAAGAGTCGGTGTAAAGATAATTAGAGTCGTATATGTTTCACATTTCTAATTATTTTGTTTACTCATTTCGATATTTATGTATTAAAACACTTAATAATACGATTTTATCACCGCGGTAGTTCGGAACGGCTAACTTCCGATCGGCTTACTTATTTCGAACAAACTGTACATAGTGTCAGGTCTTTATAAAAAAAAAACAAAATTCTTAAAATAAATGAATATTTATTTTTGTATTACTTATTAGAAAAGTTATGTTATTAATAAATTCAAAAATTACTATGATTGACGGAGACTGGCGGTACGATAAGTATTAAATTATATTTTTCAATACCATGTAGATACAAGCACAAATAAAAAAATATTGGTAAATTTCAATATATATTAGAGTGGGCACACAAAAAGGTCATATCTTAGCAAATTACATATGGATGCCGACTTAATAAATAAATAAAACCGGTCATCCATAATCACTAATCCGTAAAACAATTTTTTCACAGAAAACAAGCTTTTCTATTAACAATTCCGGCGCAAAACATTGGAATTTAAAACTTAAATATTCAATACATCAGGATGCCGTTTCAAAAACCTCTTCAGCCATTTTTTGCCGGCAAGTCTCGATTCGACGTTGAAATTATGTTTAATTTTAAATTTTTCGCAAAACAAGAACGCTTGCCTACAAATTAAATGTGGAGTTATTGCTACTCCATTACTAGATAGTTTCCTAAATCTATTAAGAAGATAAGTTTCATGTGCTTCGTTTAGGATTGAATGGCGTCCCATGCGTTTTACAATGCTTCCTTTTGATAAATGATCAGCTAAAGTTTGTCTCGGAATGCCATAATAATCTGCGGCAGATCGCTGAGGCATTTTGTCCTTAATTACTGCGACCATTGCGGCTCGTAAGTTTTCTTCTGTCCACGTGGCTCGCTTTAAAGGCAATCTCATCCAAACTGTGGATAAAGAGTAAATTATTAATTATAAATAGTAAGTATCTATATTCATATATGGGCTGGCAATCGTCTTTATTTTACTAGTGAAACAAAAGGCATTTTAAGAACTAAGCTAAAAAAAAAATCTACCTTTGACAACATAAATACATTTTAATAAGTAAAAAACGCGAGTTATTTATTTTCTGTAATTCAGAGCCCCCCCGGGACTTTTGATAAATATCATCCTCATTGATCCATCATACTGTCCCACTGCTGGGCACGGTGCACCGGAATGATTTCAGAATGAAAGGAATTCGTGTAAATAATTGAATGATTTATTTAAAAATATGTACACATAATATCTTCTGTCTGCTTAGTTGTTTGTAGAACTCAGGAACACAAACTGCACTACGCAAAGCCCACTCAAACTGCTAGACACCATATTTAGAAGTGGGATGTTATAAGTTCGACGTGTGTGTATGGTATCGTTGCTCCCGAACGGATGAACCGATTTTGTTTTTGTTCTAAAGGTGAATTAGTCGGGAGTGTTCTTAGCTATGTTTAATGAAAATCGGTCGAAATATAATGCAACTGTCGGGGTTTTTATAAATTTTTCATTTATGGTTTGGTATTTGGTATTCGATCATTTTTAGTAGCAAAGAAGTAGTCAGTTTTGAAGTAAGAAGTACAATTTATTCATGTCTTTGAATTCATTTAAAAGATGCTCCTTCAGTGCAAATCTTTTTTTTTGTTCATTCAGTCATTCAGAATTCAGTCATTTATTATAAAAAATATTTGCAATAATTGGGTGCCGGATCAAAAAATTTTCGAGCCACTTTGTACCGGCCAGTCCTGTACTTGCATTAAAATTATGTCTTATATTATTTTCCATACAAAAATGGAAAGCTTCTTCACGAACTGCCATACGTGTAAGGGGTATCCCAAGTTTCGATTGATTCAATATTTTCTTAACGAGTTTTTTGGTGCTTCCCGTTTTTAAGTGATTAATTAACGTTGCTTTAGGGATTCCATAAAAGTCTGATGCAGCTCTTTGTGATAGTTTTTTTTGGGTCACAGCTTCCATAGCAGCACGTAGGTTCTCTTCAGTCCACAGAGCACGCTGATAATATTTTTGAACTGATCCTGAGGGTAGAAAGTAAATATAAATATTATCATAAAAAAAGTCAGGAACGTCACACAGTAGGTACCTATGCGTTTACTAAGCAACACGAATACAGCTAGAGGCCGTACGGTTAACGCGATCATTTTTAGGTTGTAAGAAAGGGATGGCGCTATTTAATGTGTAGAGGAATCGCAAAACGATCGCAATAACGCGTCATGGTACGGCCTTAGTAGGAACCAAAAAAGATCGTGAAGTTTAACAGTAATAATATCATGTGTTTCAAAATAATATCTAATTACTTTCGAAGAATTTATCACAAAGTTCACTCGCATTCGCCTTAAAATAAACATCATATGAGTAGTCAAACACAATCCTATTATTAAAATATTAGAATATTCCTGAAAACAGCATTCAGAAAACGAAACTAACTGAGTTTTGAATTAATGCAATTAGAATTTTTATTGAAAACATCTGGGTGTCGTCTTATAAACGCCTTATACCAATCTTTACCGGCGAGGCCCGTAGAGATGTTAAACTTATGTCTTATACTATTTTGTTGGCAAAAATCAAAAGCGTGTTTCCGAATTATTTTCGGATTTAGAGAAACTCCGCACTTTGAGAATTGTATTATGCTGTTGACGAAGGCTTCCTCTTGCACTTCGTTCATTATTGAAAGTCTTCCCAAACGTTTCATGATGTTTCCAGATTTCAAGTGGTCGGATAGAGTTTGTCTGGGCACACCATACCGATCTTCGGCCTCGCGCAGTGACAATCTCCTTTGTTTAACAGCATCCATGGCCTCACGTAAGTTCTCTTCTGACCAAGTACAATGCCTACGCATATACTCCGAGGGTATCCCCATGCGTATCGCATCTGTGGGTAGAAAATACAAACACGATAATTAGTTTAAACACCATTGCAGTGATACCGAAACTGGTCGTTTTGATTGACCCTTAGTGCGCAAGATCCCTAAGGGGCATGGCCTAGTGTTTTTTTATGGTGAAAAGAAATCGCTGAATTATGAATATTTGGGTAATATTTATGGAATCTCTTAGGCAAGGGTTTTCTTTTTATTATTGAGGTTTTTTCGCTGCTAATTTCGTCTAATATTATGTACCTCCACTCCAAGAAAAAACCGACCCACGCGGAAAGCTGCTGATTTGCTTCATTAAGACTTATAAAACGCAAAATATTAAGTGAATCTGATTTTTCAGACCATCAAAAGAAATTGTGAAAATCAAAAGCTAGTAGTAGCACGGTTTATAACTGTACACATTTCGTGGGCCCAATATCTCAATTCTTCTTGAAAATGCTATTTCGCATTGGTAACATAAACGGTGTAGGTATGGTATTATAAGACTTTTGTCCCTCACTTCGTTATCTGTGACGTTATTATCATAATCGGAAGTAGAATTAACGCAAGCACTCACGAACACGTTTACGATAAGACTTTGTTTTGTTCAAACAAACTATAAGTATACGTATTTTTGGGTACGGTATACTATTATTTTTTTGTAGAATCAGTATATTGGCCACAAGCCACATAAATGCTGCTTTTCCTCCTTACGATATCGTTTATTTATGATTCCATTTTTTTTAATTTTATCAGAGTTCAAAACATCCTGTTTATTGTTTTTTGAAGCGGCGGTAGCCTAATGGCTAGGGCGTCGGACTTGCGATCATGTGGTTGCCGGTTCGAAACTCACCCATTGCACTACCGACGTGAACCCACTCGTAACATAAGCATTTAGCTTAGCACGAGGGGGTTAACAAGATTACTAGTAATGTGTGACCCACATTGCTAGTAAGCTTTTTTTTAAAAAAAAAAATTGTAGTATGGTACACACCGCAACACGTCAAGCTATACAAAACCAGTATAGGCTGGCCTTGAATTGTGCGTAAAACCTTTACAATGGGAGGTCAGTCCAAACTGGTTTTGTATAGCTTGATATGTAGCCGTGTGTACCTAGATAAACGTTTAGCCGTTAAAGATTGTTTAAATATTCAAATCTTAATAAACAATTTGTAAACTTGATTTTGATCAGTGGGGTTGACTAAAGGTAACCAATAAAAATGGCGGCGTTCAGGGCTCTTCAACCTTTATTACAATGGTATCTTATGAATTGGGAGTGAAATTAATAACAACAATCAATAAAAATAACGAACAAACAAAACAATAACTAATTAATACAATTTACGGCAACAAAAACGAACGAAAGTACAAACTGTTACGAATGGCGTCTGGTTACCCGACTAACTATAATATCGGTTAATTATTTTGCCGTGCTTCCTCGCGCTACTACTTCTGAATTTTTTCGAGTTATCAAAAGTCTATTAAGTAGAAAAATGTTTTGATTTCCTGCCATTTTAGATTCTTTCAAGTAGGCACATTGCAATACTTTATGACATAATTAACAGATTTGATTTATTTATTGGTCGCAAGCTTAAGAATTAATAATTGCCATTTAATATTAAACAAAGTAGTAAAATATGCTAGTATAGTAAAGGAAAATTATTTTGAATGATTAAATAATTTATTTTGGTTACGTTTTGTTTCAAGATGAAAAATGGCCCTATAAAAGAACCTTTTTTATGATTTGTTTACCTTTAGTTAAGTACCTAACCAAATGGAGTATAGGTACCAACACTTTCAACTTGAAAGGTACGCTTGGCTACATATCAAGCTTTACAATGCCAGTACATAGGCTGGTCTTCAATTTTACGAAAAACCTTTACAATGGGAGATCTATCTAAACTGGATTTGTATAGCTCGATGTGTAACTGTGTGTACACGAAGCAGAGGGTTCATAAATTTCAGATATAACTTGATTAGCTTATTCCTGCGGCTTCATACGTATCCTAAAGTAGTTTGAAAGCAAAAGGTATCCAGCCTTCTTCAAGGGCCAATTCATCTCTATACTTAACAAAATTCATCAAAATCGTTCAAGCATGAAAATGTAACGAACTCACAGCCACACGAAGTAATTTTAACATTTAAAATTTTAAATACGATATAAAATCAACTAAGTCGATGAATAAAACCTAGTTCTATTTATTTTTGACCGACGAAAAACAAAAGGAGGCAGTTCACAGTCGACACGTAGGCAGGTCATACCTACTCGTATGTGTATATATTTATTTATGTAGCCCGCACACGCACGAATTTTAACGGAGCAGTCCGATTTTGAGGATTTTTTTTTTTTTTTACTATAAAGACAGGCATAGTTTACGATAAAGATTTTATTGCTCAGTGTAATGAGTGCTGATATTGACCTATTTTTCAGTTATTAGATACATTCACGTCTGACGACCCCTTTGCTGAATAATAACGCCGTAATTCTATCGTTGCTGTTACATACGATCGTTGCGTACTGATAGCGATATCACAAAAATTCAATGATGTAGTTGTTTGGACTTTGGACCCAAAGTTGAAGGACATAAAATGTTTGTATCAGACTTCCTCGTAGCGTATGTAATTAGGAAGTTTGACTGCGATTCAGTGATGAATCTATGCGCATAATTAGATTCGCGTCCATAGAAATTTGGACTGTATAAACGCGTATTCATCGACGTCGTCGGAAAGGGAAATTTCTATGATTCTAGGAAATGGACATTATGGGGGATATTTGGGAAAGAAACTGAAACCAAATGACATTTTGGGTGAGCGACATTCTGATTTGAACGATATGATGGTACATTAAACATACAAAAAGGCGTGAGTGTATTCACGCCTTTTTTCCACAAGGATAGGCAGAAACTATGGACTGCCACTTGCTAAGACTCTTGCATATCTCTTTCGCTTCTTCCACATTCATACATCTTTTCATACTTTACAATACAGGTACTTTAAAATAACATCGAAATATAAAGCTGAGCCTTAATGTTAAAATAGCCGTATTCATAGTGTCCCTAAGGTTAAGTAGTTAATTGCACTATTTTTTAAGTGTGGATAGATAGCAGCATTACCCCTTGTTTCTCTCTCAGCTACTGTGCAAGTATGGACGGTTCAGTTGTTATGGCCGCATTCCAACTTGCATATTCAAATTCCTTTAATTATACTTACTGAAATTATCATCCAAAGTAGGTAATCCTAGCCTTTTCACTTATGATCTTACCTTTAAAAATGTTATTGGGCTATTACCTATAACTAAATGTCTTCTTGTACCGTTGTTACTATCAAATAGCATTTTGTCATCATAATCTGATAGATTTTATCCGGCTGATAAGTATACTTTTTAATTTCAGTCACTATCCATCGGTTGTTATTGAAAGAAAAAAAGGCGCTTTTGCTCTGTAAGCTTGAGCAACATCACCCTTCCGACAAGGCAGCTTGTGGTGTATCAAATATTATTCCTTCTAATAGTTAACAAACCTGCTCATTCCTGTAGCAGTTCCGCTACCATTGTCGGTCCGGGACGATGTTTGCATATCTGGAAACACTTGCTAACTTCTTCCTTTAGGTCGCTATTATTGCTATCGCGTAATTAAAATATGTGCGGTAGCCAGCACATCAAGTGACCACAAAATGTCAAATTTTCTCTGTTGATTCTGAACTTAATCATCAACATTTTAAGGTTTAAAATCATTTGGAGAAATTTAACAGTTTTGTATAACCTGATGTGCCGGTCTGACTGTACCTATTTTAATCTCGTTTATCTTCGCCCTTTTTGAAATTTATCTACATAGCGAACGATTATAAAATACAATGCAATATGTAGGTATTTTGCAGTGAGTTATTAGTAAAATGGCAGAGCCTATTGATAAAATGACTCTCAGATTCCACAGTTTATGAAATATTTTTTTACGAAAATCTTATAACGATAAAATAAAAGTTGAATGGCGGCGTTAATCGACCTACTTTGATACCATAGATAGTAACAAAAATCAAAATTGAGTTATAAAGATAATCTTTCCACAGGTAAATATTGTTTAGATTATCAATGCTTTTAAAAAATCTTAACCTGATTGACACAGATCGAACCCTGACTTGATATGATAGAATTAATCTAATTTTGGCATAAAACAAAGTACGAAGTAACATACAAATGTTACTTCCTGACCACATACCTACTAAGATAACGCGTTGCCCGCGACGTGAGATTGTCTAAAAACTTCTATATTTATTTGCGAAATGAAACTAATATTTACGCGACTTTAAAGTTACAAAAGCTTACTGGGCTTATGCCAAGTGTATTGCAATACGAGTCGCGTCACAATGAAACGACTTGAAATTTTTAAAGTTTGAAAAAGTTCATAAGTATATATATATGAACTATATTAACTACCTCCTTTAATTACGGTTGCAATTAACTTGACATTTTGTTATGCAAAACAAAAACATATTTATGTAGTATAATGATAATGAGCAGGATCAGAGAGTAGGACCTATAATACAATAAAACATTTGATAAGCGGAATTTTGATGATAATTTTGTAAATATACAGCTTATTTCGTTTCGGTTGTCATTGCCATAAGATAAATCTGGATATAAATAGCTTGTGATTGCGACCCACACGATTGGCTATATCTTTAAAATTTAATAAATATCCTTCGACTGGGTATCTGAAGGGCATATAAGTATGTGTCAAATTGTAAAGATGCAAGACCAAATCTCTGCGATTAATGCCATGTTGCTACCTAGACCAAAAACGATAACAAAATACTATTGTCATATAGGTGCATAATACATTGATTGGTTCGTTTAAAAAGTTATCACTGGCTCTGACTGGCGAAATAAAAATTCCCTGGACGATTCAATAAATATATAATTATCTAGACCTTTATTATTACCTATCTACTTAAGTATGTAGGTACCTAAGTATCTTAAGGTGTTATCATCCACTCAAAAATATATAGTCGGACGAAAACTATATGTCAAGTCAAAATCTGCATGAATCACATTTTTTTTCGTATTAAATATCATATCGTAATTGTAGTCCTCAGTTTTAGACTTATCTTCATTAAATTTTCAACTCTATGTCCGGCTATTAGAATCTACATTGTGTTTTTGTTGGTACACACTAACTCTAATTGATCTTATATTTGCAGGAACGCCTCAATATGGTATCAATTGCTATTGATCTCCTTTTATTAATAAATCGTTTGTCTCGTCTGGCTTTAATGGAAGACATTTATAAACCTTCACTAGATTCCATGTGGTAGATTCCGTGTGTAAATTTTATTTGCATTTTTAAGGCAAATCGAGTAAATTAGATTTAAACCGAATTTTGACTGTTTAACCGACAGCGCTACTACAGTTAAAAAAATCTTGACAGTCAACACAATAAATCCCAGGAATGTTTAAAAAATAATATTTGTGACCAGTAAAGAAGGAGGAATAACACTTGGAACTATTCCTCAGCATCGACCCATCTACTGTCCCTGTTCTAGGCACAGGGCTCATTTCTATGGAAATATAGTTTATTTATTTTCAGGCATCCTTTATTAGTTCTAGAGGCAAAGGCCTCTAGAACTAATAAAGAAAACTGCAACGGATTCGCTTACGCATTTCATCCACAATTCTAAGCCAAACAGACATTGGTAACGGTAGTCGGAGAACCTGCCGATTTTTATTATTATTATGAACCTGTACCACTGCAGGGCAAAGGCCTCCCCACTCGTCTTCCACTTCTCTCTGTCCGCTGCTGTAAAGGACCAGTCTTGTTAAAAAAAAAGTCCAGCTCATACCGCCATCTGCATCTGAGCCTACCGCGTTGTCGTCTGCCATTAAGTGGCAGGCATTATTATTAACCTATACTAGAAATAAATAAAACAATATAATTATACATAATTACAATATATTTGGTTTACATAAAACTCTTCAAAGGCACAATAATTGTATTATAATACAAAATGGAACTTTGTTTTTAAAACTAATGCTTAAAACTCTACTACTATGATTCTCTTTCTTCTTTGTCATGGTAATGTGACAGAGATGTTAATTTTGGATCGTGCTATAAAAAAGTTATTGTGCGTTCAATATACTGATTTCTTGTTAATCGTCGTTGATTATAAAGCTGTACTGACTACTGAAGAAACTGTAGTTTTCTAAGCCCTTAATACCTCACGCTCATTTTTTAATTTATTGTTGATCCAGAGTCCGATTTTAATGAATGATAAGTATCCACCTAATGTATTAATGTTGTCATAAGTTACCGTTTCAAAAAAAATCAAAGATGCATTATTTTATTGAAGGAAAATACCTAGTCATTGTTCGATAATGATAATCGTGAGTTCTGTAAAAACTAACGATTGATTATACAGATTGTCAGATGTGCATTCAACATGAATGATAGATATCTACTGATAAAATCTTACGATCTTATTCCTGTACATTTGGGATAAACCTGAATATTAAAAGTTTTTTTTTCCTATCAATCATCTAAGGCCTTCGCAAAAAGATCTAATTACCAGTATAAATCATTATATTAAGACTGCACAAAAGCGAAATGCACGTGGTAACTTGACTTCTCAAGGAAACAAGCAAATGCAGGTGCTAGATGCTACAATATTAATATTTTATGGGCAGAGTAGAGATTAAAAAACTGGCAACATTACATAGTATTCTAAAAGTAGCTATACAAAAAAACATCACTTTTTGGTGACAGGAAATGCAGAATAAATGTACTGTGAAGAATTTTTAGCTACCTAGCAATATATAGCTTCTAAATACTTATTGCTTTTAGAGCTTACGCTTCATGCTATCTTTTGATTAGCGACATGACAGAATTATTGCTGTATCATCGAGAATATAACGAATTCGCTGTTTTTAATAAGGCTTAGGAAATTAGAATCCTTTTAAATTTAGTTTGCTTGTAGGTACCATATGTGCTCTAAGTATTCTACCACGGACTGGAACTTAATAGTTTTCCAAAACATCGCTGATCGAAACATAACAGATAACTGGGCGCACCAGAAAATAATTACGAAACATAAAATTCGTATGTTACAACATTCAATTCTAATATACTGTTGAATTTTATATAATAAACTCTCAATATTTGTACATAGCCTAAAACATTAGTATACATACTTAATACTTAAACTAATTTACAAAAAAAGCCTGACATAAACTTAACATTCCATAGAATACAAATTAAAATCTCATCTTATTTGAAACAGAGGCAGTTTGTTCATTTCACAACAAAATAAAGGCAGTGAAACAAAAATGTTTCGAAATACTTTTATTGTTTTAAAAATTATACATTATTTGGGGTGTTGGGTTTATCTGGCAAGGGTGGGAGACTGTAGGACTTGCCGTCAGGAGTCATCCAACACGTCGGAGGATCGTGGTTGTGCCTACCGATGCTTTCCGTCACTTTCCCAGCATTATTTATCCGTAGCTTGGCAGGACAACATCTGCTGAAGAAGTACCAGCAATACCATAGTTGACTGCCATATGCTTTCTTATACATAAACCGGAACGTGTGATTCTGATATATAAAAAGTTTTGAGTTGCCTCTCGTATTTATGAATATGCCTGAAAACAAAAAATAAAGGTATTTGTAACTGTTACAGAAAATAACGTTTAGTGACTAACTCTTAACAGGAAGGTAAATGAAACAAATAATAGTGTTATTAAGTTTAATTACGAACGAATTACTAACTATATTCATTAGAAATGTCATGCTTGCTATTAGAAATGGCGTGCTTACATTTTGAGGACTTTATTAATTAGATTAAAATGTTATATTTATATGTTTTTAATGTATGTAAGAACCTTAAGGTACTAACGTAAAAAAGTTCAAGTGCATAGGGATTTTAATAACAGTAACCGTCAATCATTTAGCAAGGAAACACATATCCTACCAAGCCAACAATATTTTGTTACAAAATCAATATGTAGATAAAGTAATATCTTTTTAATCTAAAAGTAGACAAAGTCCCAGCAGCATATTTCACAGTCTAGTCACAAATACAAGTTATATGTAGGGTTGAGACAAAGTAAAAATAAAGAGTGCTCGAACATTGGTGTGCGTTCGCGCAGCGGAATGTTGTTGAATTTAAAGATTTTAATTATGCAGATATTTAGTGTATGACGTCGTATAATTGTGTATGGTAAAAAAAAAATTGTGCATGCAGCCATTGTGGAGAAATTCATCAAAAACTGATTCCGCTGGGCGAACGTTGTCCTGGCGGAACTTTTTTTAATCCATAAACTTTAGAAGAAAAAAGATGTGTCCAATAATTAGTGTGTATTTGTGTGTAATTGTGTATGTATGAATAACATTAGTGCATGCATAAACTTCGGAGAAATTCAAGTTTCCGCTACGCGAACGTTTGGCCATTAGCTAGTTTTCATATAAAGCGCTTACATAGAGAGCTGTAGAATTTTACATACATTGTTTTGAATTTGTTTATATTTGTTTAAAAAACAGATTTAGAAAAAAACGTAGGGCTTAAAAGATAAAAATATAAACGTAAAATACGCTTATTAGGTCTTAGTTCTTAAAGTATGCACTTTGGGGTCTAGATTTCACGTTTATACAAACCTTGTAAGTGTCTGCAACATGTTGCCAAGTATCAATGATGTTCCGTTAGTAATTAAAGAGTTATAGGACAATTTACCATGAATAGATCACTGTTTACAAAGCAGTCAAATATCACGACGTTCTAAAGGCATTGCATGGTAAAATGTATGCCAATAATTAGTGTATTCATTCAACTATTCACATGCAAAATTTCATGTCATTAAATTCAGTAATTAAAGAAAAACAATTATAATACTGACGAAGCATCGAAAACCTACATAACCCGACCAAGTTCGGATAGCTACAAAAAAGCGGCCGTGCAATATATATAGGTAACATCCCAAAATTTACAGTATAATACCGGTATTTAATTGGTATAGGTGATAACACAATTGTTGTTTCGATATAATTTATAGGTCATTTATTATTGTACACCTACTTTTTTAAATATATTTGACTATGACAGAAAGTAGGTACTATTTACGTAGGTACTTTATTTAAGTATGCGCTTGAGACGAGATATAATCTAGATATATTATAAGACAAATAAAATTCATACAGCTAATTTCTATTGAAGATTTCACGGATCAGGATTCTAACTATAGACCCCTTAGGGAAATTAAATAATTACCACATGTAAGTACCTACTACTGTTTAGGTAAATATTTATCATATTGTAGCTTATTACTACACTATTTAACCAATGGACTAGGCATGCACGAGCGTTCCCCTTTGCAAGTTTAGTGGATCAAACAAATCTAATAACTTAAAAAAAACTACTTCTTGAATCGATTTTTTAATTGATGTATACCGTTGTACTGTACTGTGACTTATGTATGTGAGCGTGTTCCCCCGCACCCCACCAAAATATGTAGAATTATTTTGTTCGAAGCGGTACGCTTAAGGCTAGTCCTTTGGTTAAATAGTATATGTATTGTAGTTATGAATTGATCAAAAATATTCTAGTGTGAAAAAATAGACAACGCGCTGCGCGCAACGAGCGATAGGCGGCTTCTCGCTTGAAACTCGCTTTTTTTTTTATTAAAAAAAGAAAAAAAAAACGGTACTTCCATCTTTGAAGAAAAGAGAGGGCAATATGTTTTCATTAGCCGCGGCCCGCAACGCTTGTGTACGCAACTGTACCGTATTAATAAATACTATATTGGAAGGTTAAGAACGTTTCTTAGATATATGGCACGGCCGCTTTTTTGTAGCCATCTGAACTTGGTCGGGTTATGTAGGTTTTCGATGCTTCGTCAGTGTTATAATTGTTTTTCTTTAATTACTGAATTTAATGACATGAAATTTTGCATGTGAATAGTTGAATGAATACACTAATTATTGGCATACATTTTACCATGCAATTCCTTTAGAACGTCGTGATATTTGACTGTTTTGTAAACAGTGATCTATTCATGGTAAATTGTCCTATAACTCTTTAATTACTAACGGAACATCATTGATACTTGGCAACATGTTGCAGACACCTACAAGGTTTGTATAAACGTGAAATCTAGACCCCAAAGTGCATACTTTAAGAACTAAGACCTAATAAGCGTATTTTACGTTTATATTTTTATCTTTTAAGCCCTACGTTTTTTTCTAAATCTGTTTTTTAAACAAATATAAACAAATTCAAAACAATGTATGTAAAATTCTACAGCTCTCTATGTAAGCGCTTTATATGAAAACTAGCTAATGGCCAAACGTTCGCGTAGCGGAAACTTGAATTTCTCCGAAGTTTATGCATGCACTAATGTTATTCATACATACACAATTACACACAAATACACACTAATTATTGGACACATCTTTTTTCTTCTAAAGTTTATGGATTAAAAAAAGTTCCGCCAGGACAACGTTCGCCCAGCGGAATCAGTTTTTGATGAATTTCTCCACAATGGCTGCGTGCACAATTTTTTTTTTACCATACACAATTATACGACGTCATACACTAAATATCTGCATACTTAAAATCTTTAAATTCAACAACATTCCGCTGCGCGAACGCACACCGAACATTGGACTTAACAAATTAACTAAAGAGATAATGATTAAAAGAAAATTGCACAGCATACTTCAACAAACTTAAACGATGCGTAGTAGGTAGGTATCTAACTAAGAGAGATAGTATTTCGGTTAAGGGACGGAGGGGTCAATTGTCAACACGAACAATAGAATAAAACAAAAGCTTACATTTCGCAATCATATTTTTATTGATATTTATTAATTGCTGTACAACATAGTTATCTATGCTTTGGTAACATCAAGAAGATTTACGAGTGTAAACATCGACACACGAACAACCCTAGATATCAATTGATGTTAAATAATTTTAAACATATGTATACAAAGATCGTATAATTGAGATCCAAGTTAATAATCTAAAACGCATGTAACTTTAAATTGTTTAGATAATATTGTGTCGACAAACTAGATTAGTTTTTCTGAAATTCAAAACCCGCTTTGAGTGATTTTTACCAAGTTCTACGGCGTAGGTACCTACTTTTCCATAACGGGAGGCCCTGCTACGTTTCATTCCATATTGATGTACCTACCTATATCACAAGCAAAAATATCTGTGACAACTCCAAATTATTGTATTTACGTAGTCAGTTCCTACAAGCGCTGTTGGCCCATCTTTTCGTAAATAACTAGATGGCTCACTATTCAAAAATTGTCATACCACCACACATGTACCTATATTCCGAAAGGTTAGGCAGAGGTGTACTGATCTCAGATCAAATAAAAGGTTATGATGGAACTTTGCGAACAAAGTGAGGCCGGCTAAAACTACGCCTTATCTTGTCAGTTGAGCAGCAATCGAAAGCTCGACTGACAAGATAAGGCGACGTTTCGGTTCGCAAAGTTCCATCTTAACTGTTTATTTGATCGGAGATACTGATGTAGGTACACTAACTATTTGCCGGTATTTGTATATGTAGAAAAAAATATGATGAAGAAGGACCTACTACGTCAGTTATTTATTTATTGTATTTGGTCTTTTTATGTTATGACGGGTTAAAAAATCTTTAGTCCAATGAGAACCAGGAATTCTTCCTTTAAACATGTTTGGTTTACCGCTTTCTTGAAGGTAGTTATGTACAAGAGTGCGTATATCTAGCAGTCTCAATGTCATGTTCTCTTCAGCAGCCGCATTAATAAGATCAGCGATATGCTTCTCTTCGTCTATTGATAACTGTGTAGGCCGACCAATGGGCTTACCATGTAACTTTCTAGCTCTATCTAGTATTGTTCTTCGAGGAATCCCAAATTGTTTTTCAGCCGCATACGATGACATAGCTTTATATCTAACAAGGTCTGCCGCTACGTTTAGCATCTCACAGGAGTAATTTCCATAACGCTTTTTTCGGTAATTTGGTATAAACATTATATCTTCTGAAAAAGTTTCAATAGGTTAAAAATAAGTTTTTGCTGTTTTCAAGTTTAGTTCCGTCGTGTTAAGCTACGTCGGTAGTACAATGGGTGGGTTTCGAACCGGCAACCACATGATCGCAAGTCCGACAATTAGCCTACCACCTTCCATTATCTTTAAGTTTTAATTTAAATAAGAATGTAGTGCGATACAAACTATATCGGTAAATTTTCTTACCTGGCTCTGGTGAATCATATACGATCCTCGAAACAAACCATTTTTAACCACACATCGGAAAAAAATAAATATGTATCCCTTTTTTTTTTACAAAAGATACCAATATTTTCCAGAATAATTAAAGACTTTCTTTTGGTAGATAAAGTCCTAATCCTAAGAAATAAATGCAGTACTTACTGTAACAATAATGAATTGGGCATGATTTTAAATATTATACATTTTATTTTCATTTAACAAATGAAAATAAAATGTATGAGTGAACGATGAATGAGTTGAGCCTAATGACACAGTTGCAGCACTTGATGGTATGTACCTAAAAAAAAATATTACCAAAGACCCAAAAGGCTTTTATATTATATTATACATTACTGTAACATAAATTATTTTATGCCTAACTGCCCATTACTTTCTTTGTATATGAGACTGTTGTAGGTACTTATATATTATATTATAGTAATTACCTAACTTCAATGTAGCCACAAAATGAGCTTCCTAATATAGAAACACATACATAAACTTGGTGTAACTTGGTTGGTGCTCTTTGGGGAAGGCATACATTGAGCAGTGGACGGCAATAGGCTGATATGATGATGATGATGATGATGATGATGATACATAATCTTGTATATAGGTATGTCCCTATTTCTTACCATTAAAAAATAAGTACAGTTATTGTTAGTTTATATCAAAACACTAGGGAAATTACATTTACACATTCTACTTACATTCATAATAAAAATTTTGTATGATGAGTACATGATTTTCCTTGTAAATGATTTACCTATGACCGACAGCCTTGGTCCAGGTCAAGCAAATAGTTAATGGGTTTTTCTATTAAAAATTCTCAGGAATAGGCTGACCTCCAATTACCACCAGATTGCAGATGTACATTAGTAAACATATGCTAGGTATGTAATGACAACTAGGTATGGTCTAGTATAGCTGCTTATATTCTGCAACTGTATTTAAAATAATGCATATTTTGCTTTTGTATTTTGCATGCTAAATAAATCATGTATTCCAAGGTGGGCAGGGTTAGGCAGCTATTTTACTGGTTAATAGTACAGTGTTCATGCTTTTTTGGTATATATTTATATCAAATAGAGATGAACTCTATGCTAAAGATTTCTATCTATATTCGGCTATTTACTCTATCTATGGCAGCCTTTAACCAGGCAGAAATACATCCAGTTTTTTTCTCATACAGAGAATCAAACCCAAAACCATTAACCCAACAGGCAACAATCCATTTCATATATGATAGTACTACTTACCAAATTAATGACATTAAAGAATCCTCAATTTAGAGTTTTAAAAGTGAGGATACAGTAAAATAAGCTTCATCTTCTGCTAAGCTTAAGCTTCTGTACATTAAATACATCTCTGCTAATAATGTAAAATTTATAAGAATAAAGAAACATAATATATATGATAGATTACTTTATCAAATTGCATTGCATAGAACATAAAACAACAACTCTGTAATAAAATTCTGAAGATATATTAACTACTCTTATGCGAGGTGGATATGATTCACAGTTTATCAAATAATTAAGTTGTGTTCGTCAACCATATCAACCGTAAAATAAAATCAGGTGGTATAGTGATTGAACACACACTATCCAATAATATAATTCTTCTACTGTCACTATGCTTGTTTCATAATATATTTGGGTATGATATTAAAACATTAAACTGAATTTAAAGTTTCCAACATGAGTAAAAAATTTGGTTGTATTATCGTAACAGCAGAGGATTTACTTTGGAGATATGAATTAAGTAATATATCTTCAAATATGTAACAAAATGGAATAGGAACCCAATTCAAATACGAGTTTTTTTAGGTTATACTGAAGTTAAACTGAAAAATACTGATCTCACAAAATTAAAATATTATCAATTTCCTCTCTAGGGGAGCCTAATTAATTTTTCTTTAAAAGCAAAATGGTCAATGTAATGTTAAATTACAGGCTACATATAAATTACAGTAATCGGTCAGAATGCCCTAATACTTTCTATATTTTTGTTCAAATGCTATGGTGAGGTCAATAAAAACATATACTATCACACCACATGCTTAATATATCTTAGACAATATTAAATCACACTTTTTCGTAAATCACTTCACATAAAACTTTGAAACAACTTCGTAAACTTATGAACTTGTGAACTTTTCACATGTACATGAATGCCATTGCTAAGAACAATGTACCGTACAAGGAATGTAAGATACATTCCGCATGCTAAACAAAATTCGATAGTGTATGTAATTAAAATCAGATAACATTGTGAGCTAGGTAATGTTTTCTTTACACTTCGAAACACGTTTGACAATTCAAGTGTCAATATTGTCATTTTATATTTTCTTTCTGACGTTGGTTTTTTTCGTTGCGTCTTAGAGCTTCCAATTATTCCAATAAGAAAGAAATGTTATGAAAATAGCATTGTAAAAATTATTTATTAGATAGGTACTCACATGGACCCTAGTTACCATTAAATTGCCCTTTTAACAATAATAATGGAATCGTTTTCGTTAAGAAATATTAATAATGCATCCTACTGTGTCGTTAAAGGAGTAGCGCAACGTGAATCGAAACGTAATTGGTGACGGTGTTGTTATGTAGAAAATATTATCCATCATAAAAAAAAGCGTGCCAGATTTGACAGAAACAAGACAGCGTCATAATGGCGTTGCTTTGCTTTCAGCAAGCGTGCTGTGTTTTGTGTTTATATGAAATAGAACTAGTTTTTTTTCTGTCCGTTAATAAAAAATGTCAGTGACCTAAAGTGAACTACACTCTGATGACGACCAAATTATTAATTCATTGTTTTACAGTATTTTTGTTAGTTCTTTGTTTGAGATGTGTTGTTCTAATTTCCATAGGTTATAAGCGCGCGAATATGAATGTTCTGTAGTTTATCTAGGTGTTTGAGTAAATTTAAACAATAATAAAGCTTATTAAACAGTAAAGTGACAACTATTGAGATTATGCTTGTTTTTAAGACAGTGAAACAATACAGAAATAAGGTCCGGCTGTGTTTGTGTATTAAATTAAGTACCTAGCTTAAAAAGTGCCTATATTTGGCACCAACTACTGAGTTACTGTTATAATATATGATTTTAAAAACGCGAGTCTGATAATGTAATACATATTGGTACCCACTACTTGAAGTTTAATAAAAATGAAAGTTAAAATAACTTAGTTTCATTTTTTTACTTTCCTAATTTATAAGTACCCAATAACATTTACTAACTGCCAATAATGATTTCAGTTGCAAACTTCATTCCGACACGGAAAGGAAGCTTACTCTTAGTTAATGAAGGCTATGCATTTCGGCTGAAGAACAAACTGGCTTATGGAAAGAAGCAATGGTACTGCACATCGCGCACAAAGACAGGATGCAATGTGGATGTAACTACAGTCGTGCATAGACTAGGACAAGTCATCAAACGGGTCCGTAATACTCATAATCATCCTCCTCATGGATTTTATCGCCGTAATGATGGCTCTTTCAAAGTTGTTTGAATGCTTCTGAGATTAAGTTAATTCAAGACTGATAAAACATGGTATTGTAGCTTAAAAAAAAAAGTTGTAGGCATTAGCCATACACACAAGAGACTGAATTATATGACTTGTATTGCTTTCTACCCATATTTTTTTTAGACTTTTTTTATACTGATGTAAGACTGATGATGTTTTTTCTACCTCAAATAAACTACCTCAACTTAGATAACTTATTTTTACATGTATATTAATATTCATTTAATAAAAATATTTTTAAATAAAATTTACAATGAATTTGGTACCATAAACCATAATGATCTTAAGGATGATTTTAATTAAGGTAATAAATATAATATTTTTTATAGATTTTTGGTACTTATTGTATTTTTAATATTATATAGGTATTGTAGATTGTAAATTAAAAATATTCAAACATTTTACTGACTGATTGTAATAACTTTATTGTAATACTCACTACCTCAATGTGTTTTCTGTTTTAATATTTTATTGTAATAAATATTGATAAGGCATTTCTTCTTTTACCTGTTAATTAAGATGACCTCGAGATGGAATTACTAAATTATCTTAAATTTTGCCATAACAGAAACTATGTAGTGTAAAATTGACGATTTATATTTAGACATTTTTTTTAAAACCCTTTTACTATTGCGTTACTTATATCTCGACCAATTTTCATCAAACATAGCTAAGAAGACACGAGTAATCCATCTTTCAAACAAAAAAAAAATATAGAGAAACCTAGACCATGTTGTTGGTATAGGCGAACAATTTGCGAAAAAAAAAAAGAATTTCGCGCTCAAGCTTTCGCATAAACCCATGGGTATGGATTGATTCTGGGTACTTCATCATAAGTGAATTAAAGTCTTGTGTAATTACTACACAAGGGAGGGTCAACTGCAACACCTCACATTTCAACTCCATAGTGATGCTTGTTCAAAGCTGCACCCTTCCGATTAAATACTAGAAGGTCGCAGGTTCAAATCCTGCCTGAAATAGAATCTTTCGCTAACATGTAGGTATATATTTAAAAACATTAGAAAGATGTTCATAGTAAATAATGGTTAAGAAATCTTCACAATACGTTTTGCCTAAGTTATTATTTCCAATATTATGTATTATTATAATTTGCAAGATAGGAAAATAACCAACAGATCCATTCAATCAGATAACGTTAGTATGAGTAGAGAAAATATTATATATAAAATAAAATTATGTTCATTAGACTGTCTCATTAGTCTACGCTGGTCCTGGGTTCGATTCCCAGGAACAGTGTTTTTGGGTTTATGTATTAAATTCTCCAGAGCAGTTCGGAGTCTGAATTTGTGGCCAGGGCTCGCTCCCTTTTACTTGGCACCTAAACATACCGGCGAATTGTGGGTGAGGCGTACTAGCATCTGCCTAGTCCTTTGGGGAACAGACGTAATTATAGTAACATAAAAAACATGATAATACGACTTAGTAAATAAATAAACAAGTACATAATTTAAAGGTTTTTTTATTTTAAAATTGGCAAACAATTAGGTACTTAGTACCTTCCGAAGTATTCACCTAGGTGAATATAATTAAATTAAATTATTAATTATTTAACATTTTTTTTATTCAGTTCGCTAGGCACTAATATGAGAACACACATGAAGTATTTCCAGCATAAACTGACCTCTCACTAAACGGAAAGCATACACAATGCGAGGTCAGCTAATTCTGGTTTTGCCATGTGTACGTACTATCTATTCGAAATGTGTACGGTACCTATCTAGGAAGATTTGTCTTTGATAAATTTAAAATGTTTTAAGGCAACAGTTCGAGCTTTGGATCGCTCGTGATTCCATCACAATAGCAGTCATTTGTAGTAGTGCTGTAAGTTAAGCTTCACGAGATGTCGTAAATAAGGACATCTTCGACAACATGGAAATTACAAGTAGGTACGGTGGGCAGCACATCAAGTTACCACAAAATGTCAATTTTTCTCAGTTGATTTTGAACTTTATCATCAACAATTTAAGATTTAAAATCATTTGGAGAAATTTGACAGTTTTGTATACCTTGACCTGCTGGCGACTGTACCTAACTTTGTTGTCAGATATGTTTTTGGAGGCGGAGATTCTTAAATTGAAACAAAAAACACTGAATAATGTTTGTTATTATAATAATATACATGTACATACCAAATATGTAGACACGGCTGCAGGTCAACCTATACATTTCCAGTTTAAGCTGATCTCGCATTGTATAGGCTTAGCATACAATTAGAGGCCAGCGTAAACTAGTTTTGTATAGCTTGATGTGTAGCTGTGCATACGAACTATAGTTTAGATAAAGTATATAAAAACCAGTAATAATATTAGACTGAAATAAATTCGGTACCTATTAACCTTTTGAACGCCATTGTGACAAATATATGACAAATATACGTCGCACCATATTATGAAATAAACAATTTAATCATTACTTTAGTGTGTTTTCACTACTTTGTGGAATTTGACAGAAAAAGTGGCCTGGCGTCAGGGGTACGGCGATACGTTTATACTCTGGCGTGCAAAAGGTTAATAAATAATATCTATTTATTCCTGCAAATAGATATCTTAAATTCTTTTTAGATTTTTCAACAATAGATGGAACCGACATTCCCTAACTGAGGGCTTATGAGAAGAATCAACACAACATAAGTATTAACCCGAAGAATCATGCTCTCTTTTAAACTTACCTAGGTATAAATTGTCACAACACAGGAACAGATCTAAATGGCTTTTTGAAGAAAGAGCCATAGCAGCTTTGAGTTGATCCATCCCGAGAGATGACAAGTAGTAGTAGTACAACTACTATTAGTCATGTAGCTCAACCATATTGTAGAGTTCAAACCAAAACACTTCAATATCAAACGGGCAATCAGCAAGATATTTGCGTGAGCTCCAAGCTTGCTTGAAGTGAGCTCAATTTTATTGAGAACAGCGATCGATACTGGGTTAAAACATTAAAATTCTTCAAAACTTCCTAGAGGTTTTGGACCTACATGATATTTGCATCGACAATATCAGAATGATTGAGATCCAGATCCTGAACGAAATTTAAAAAAAACATTGTGTCGACAAAAAAAAACATAACATCCATCAAAATAATATATTATGTAGTTATCTGTGTATGAGGTAAAGGAAGCATTAAATTACCTACTTGTACTAAACTCATTCAAAAGTAGTTTGGTTTTTACTTAATTTAGGTGTTTCATGTATATGATCTCCAAATAACACGCAATCGTTATCCTTGGTTATTACATAGGCTGGGCAGTTCTTCGACCTTTGTTGCGAGCAGACCCACCGTTTCCCTTGATTGGTCGTAAATCTTACAGAATATGTGAACCCATTAATGAGGAGTAATGGTTTTCCTCGACGAGACTTTATTACAGCAACTGAAGACATGGACAGTTAACCATTTAGTATAAAATAAATATAGGTATAATAGCGGAAATATAGAGTTGCTAGGAGAGACCTACGTCCAACGTTGGATGAAGAAAGGCTGATGATGATGATAATGATAGGGTTGTTACTTCTGTTACATCAAAGACATATGATTCGACAACATAGTCGTAGTACGTTGACCATTAAACTCATTTATTTTGGTTAATTAAGTAGGTATTAATGTATTTACATTTAGGTACTTAGTACAGGTCTTGATACAGTATATAAAAATAAAAATTACCTTTCTCAACCAATATATAATATGTAGGTACTATCGGTAGGTATTTCAAATGCTAAAATGTACCGAGTCTTAACAGCAAGGCAACTACGGCTTATTAAATTAAAATCTTTTGAAGGTCCATTCAGTTATATGCGAAGGTGTAATTTACATCGACTCGGACAGAAGCACCTTTTCAATAGACATGTCAACATAGTCTCGAATTTACTTTTACCGTTAGCCTTATTTTTTTTTAGCATCTTAGGATAGTTTAACACTTCGCAGTCAGACACACCACGCAATAATAATTACAGTTTGTTCGAAATAAGTAAGCCGGTCGGAAGTTGTCTGCAAGTGGCTTAGAAGTGGTAAATTTTAATAGAAAGAGTCCGTGTAAAGATAATTAGGGTCGTAAATGTTTCACATTTCTAATTATTTTGTTTGCTAATTTCGATATTTATGTATTAAAACACTTAATTAGACGATTTTATCACTGCGGTAGTTCGGAACGGCTAACTTCCGATCGGCTTACTTATTTCGAACAAACTGTAATTTGGTTGTTTATCAGTGATGAATTCTAAACGCATCGGAGGGTGGTTGTGGTCATTTATAGAGTGTATTATAATGTTTTCGTTAGTAGTCAGAATACGTGCTCTGCAGTTCCTCACCCTAGAACAGTACCAGCGCCATCCTTCTTTAATACGATGCGGATATTTTGCATAAGTATGGTTTTTGTACAGTATCAACGTACGTCCACGCCTCGATTTTATTGTGTACACTGAAAATTATCAAAGAATAAACTTAAGATTCATGGATCAATTTACTCTTCTGGCAGCATGATTCCATCGGCGGAGAATGAAAATACCTAAATGTACTGTAATGTTTGTATATCTATATTAAATCTAATACACCATTATACACTTAAAACAGACGATTAAAAACGAAGTACTTATACAATTCGCTAGTTTTGTATTAAATAACTAAAGGTTACATAATTATGATTATACAAAGAAAGTCATTATGATTAAAAATATCTAGACAAATATTAATCGGTTTCAATGATAAGGGGTTCCCTTAACGCACCGAGTACATGATCAGGCTTAAGGTAATATTTAGGGGGGTCGTGGCAATGCTCTTCGAAGGCAGAAATGATGTAGTTGTTATTGTCAGTGAAGACACAGCCCCGGCAGTTCTTTAGAGTGGAGCAGATCCAACGAGACTTATCCCCTTTATTATACTGCTTGCGATAAGTGAACCTGCGGAAGAGAAGCATCTCTTTGCCTTTGCGTGACGTTATGACCACTGCTGTATCTACAAAGAAAAGATATTATGATTCGCTGCACCTTCCATTTGGTGTATAGAAATATAAAATTACCTATGGTAAACTCACCATTTTGTTCAGAATCGATATCCAAAACCTTCGCCGACTGCGGGTGATCATGTTCTTCTTGTGACATAATAATTTCATCATCAGCATTTATAACAAGGCAGGCGGAACAGTTTTTATTAAGTGAGCAGACCCAGCGGGTCCCGTTCTTCGACGTATAAGCCTGACGGTACCTATGGCCGTTGAACTGGAGAACCGTCTTCCCTCTTTGTGACTTTACAAAGAGAGCAAGATTATTAGAATTATCGTTTCCTTCTTCCTCGTATTCTAATATTGTGGTGTACTTTTGTTCGTTATCTTGCTCATCAGAATCTTGAAGATGTTCAGTTTTTACTGGAAAGAATTGGTCAAATTATATCACGTGGCCTGGGGTGTTTGTAAATCTATGTTAGAATTATTTGTTTTGGTCTATTGCAATTGAATTGCATTGCACTATTTTCAATTACTAATTTCAGGAGACACACTAGGACTAATTTTGAAAAAATAAGAATGTGCGAAAAATTTTATTAAGAAATAATTTTACTTTAATAAAACAATTATATGAACAAGGAAACGAAATAAAATCAACCAATCGTAAAATTATTAATTTCAATTACAAATGTAACAAAATAAAAATAACACTTAACTTTAATGAGATCTCGTTATGATTTAGAAAAGAATCAACATGCAAAAGTAAAACAGTTACATAATTCTGTCTTGGAATACACGACATAGAATCGGTTCATGAGTATGAGCATTCGCCATTAAAACAACTTCGTACTTCTCATTAACATGGACAAAAACATCGCATTTGCTGTTAACTGGCTCGTTACAGCCCCACCTTGTACCATCTTTCACTCGATACTGCTTTTTAAATGTATATCCGTTAATAATGAGGAAGGTCCTACCCGTAGACAATGTGATTACTGTAACTGAAGAGAACAGAAAATGGCAACAAAGTCGCAATCAAAAGAATTATAAGCTTGAAGCACCTAAGATTTGATACAATTTGTAATAATTGTTAACTAATTAAATAAAACTATAAATAAAACTAACAACGATTTGACTACAAAATGATAAACTACTTATTTTGACATTTAAATAACTAACTAACTACGCTAAAATTTCTACGTCTAACAAATAACTAAACATCATTTATTACATTCCATATTCAATCCTTTATGTCTTTGGCTGTGTACATGTAATATGTATCTAAGTACATTCTTAGAGAAATACAAAAAACACAAAAAAATGTGTATTTTCAATCAAAACGTACACGAGACTGTGACCAACTGCCACAATACATTATGTAGACAATATTAATATATTTCGTTAAAATATCAAGTAGATTTGCATTATTTACAAGACTATAACCTAAAAATTTATTGTGCACTATTGTGCATAAACAATTAATTCATCTCGTTAAATGCGTATAAGTTTTGTAATAATATTTATTATTCTTACTGTATTCTATTTTAACGTTCTGTCAATACTTTTGGCGGTTACCTTTCACGCTTATGTATGAAGATGCAAGGTCGAGAATAGATCAACAAACGCATTACGCTTAACGCGGAAACTAAATAAAAAGATCGCATGTCTCTGAGATTAGAAGCGAACATTGCCGAAACGGAAACCAATGTCTGCATTTCTCATACAGGGGTAGGCACTCACACTTCTACACGTTCATACATCTTATCATACACGTGCGCCCGCGCCGGTTGCGAGTACATCATTAAATATCTTACTATATCAGAGCCTATCTTATTTTTAAATAACTACCGTCATGCTGTACGTAATATCTAGGTGGGCTGTGGTTATGGAATCTTACGTAATTAGTTATATTATGACAGTTGTCAAATTTAATCTTAGCTTTGCACCCTTTTGTGGTCCTTTTGGAGCAATTCCAATATCTAATATCTTTCTTGGCTTGACTAAATGTATGATTCTCAAGCATCAGGAGATAATTCTTCCCACGTCCAGATGGTATGAATTTGTAATCCAAATCTGAAAATAGGTTTATTGTAAAAAGTATTTATTCATTATTTCATATCGTACATGTGTAGCTTATCGCACCGCCGCGCCGCCTATGACGCGTTAGGGCTTCCCACACTTATCAACTTCTCGGCTTAAGCTGGTCGGAAAAATATTTATATTGGCAGCATAAGGATGTACACGATTTCACTCGGCGCAGCTCAGCTCTGACAATGCTGGCCAATACCGACCAGGCTTTTACGAGAAGCGTGGTCACCGCAGTCGGCTTAGGCCGCACCGCTCCGTATCAAGTAAGTGTGGTGAAACCTGTATGTTGACGCTGTTCGCGTATTTTTGGAAGAGTCATTGTACCTACCTATTGCAGAACACCACAGCATGTTATCATCTTCCAATTATTGATATTAATAATTATTTCTGAAATCTGATTAAAATTACGAGATTTTGAAACTCATGAAGAAGAATGACGGGCATTTAAACAATTTGTTGTTTTTTTAATGAAGAATTAAACAAAAAATAATAAAGAAATATACAAACTCATGCACACTGGCTGGAGAACATTTAATTAGACTTCTTTTCTACTATTTAATTTTAAAATCAAAAACAACATTCAATATTATTCTTGTTGACACACTTATTTTAAACTTATTAAATATTAATTCGTATACATAATTGGTATTTCTAAACGACTAGACTAGTGTCTTTCGCACTCATTTAGAGGCTGAGCTATAAGTAACAATAAATAAGTTTATGAGTTTCATTCCAAATTCGACGTTTATACACAATGATCTAAAATAAGTAATTTACTTATTACACTTATAATTTACTTATTACACTTATAATTTAATATAATTATAAATCCATCTATAATAGTAAATAAAACATATATTTATCGAAAATTATATGAATATACTCATATATACCTAGTTTTTTACTGAGATAATAATTATAAAGACTAGATTTTTATAGTATTAAGTTACTCACTACGACTTCACGATCGTTGAAGACAAAAACTGTCTTATAACATATATTTTTTTAATTAACAATTGAAATCTTCACAATTCAATTTAACATATTACTTAATATATTTTTATAATCTCTACGAATATAATTAGTAGGTATTTTAAAACATCGATCACATTTAATCCATTAAAGAACGGTACGTAATATTATATCGAATATTTTCAACATTAAAAACACTCAATCCTTATTGCATCGGCATTTGATGATTTTGAGGTTGCATCGACTTTCGAATTGGTGAGGTTGCATTGGTTTGGAACACTGTCGGCCATATAATTTGATAAGTATTTTTTATGCGCGTAGCCACATAACCTAACAATACGTTATTTATTGTTGTAAAATTAATCAGAATATAGGCCTACGCTTGACCGCCAGTTCGTCTGATGTTAAGCGCCACTGCGATCTACGATGGACTGCGCTTGCCTAGAATAAAACGATTTACTTGTGATTTAAAGACTCCCCGGTTATATCCACCGGGAGAGACCCACGCGGGAAGCTCATGCTACATTTTAGCGGTAATCATAATAAAAGTGGCCTTAAAGCGTTCGGGTTTTTGGGATGTCTAAATCTAAACCTAAAAGACTTAAGAGTGCAACGGCTGCATCTAAATCCTGAAACGCAGCTAAATCACCCAACGCAGATGCAAAAGTATCGTGTGTGAATAGGCCTAAAGTAGCATAACTATTGGACACAAGTTACACAAGTACAGCAAGTATATAGCAAGAATTTTGCGGGATCTCCAAAACTGGAAGACTACAAACCCTCCTTCCTAAGTGCTACCATCACAGTTACAATCACAATAATTTAGACATTTCATACCTAATACATAATATAATATCTCCTCTCTTAACAGCACCGGGAAGGCAGGTACTGCCGTATAGAGCAGTCTTTGGATTTTTTTAAAGCTCAAGGATAAACATTGCACGGAGTTTCACAACAATTACACACAACCTTATAGTCAATAATTTGTAGATAACAACACAGAAACAGACAAATTAATCTAACAATACTTATAAAGCTCTACGTATATTTTAGGCCTTAAAATACAAGATGCCCATGTTTCAAAACGAAGCAATTGTAGCAGTAGTATGGCTTTCCTGGGCACTGGTCACAGTAAGTGGTCACTTTCTTAACAGCATTTTTGGCTCGATGGGCCCCGTAGATAAGAGACCCGACCTTGTAGCAGTTGACACACCAGCTGCGATCATAGTTGGCCCCAAGGCGTTTTATCAGCATGTGTGGTCTTTTCTTTATTTTATCTGTGGGCAAAAAAATTACCTTATAAGACTTATAAAATTTCATAAAAGTCGTGTATATACTCAGACCAAGTTTAATCTGTATTTAATTGTAATTTGTTTATTTAATTAAAGTCATTCTTGGCACAAGATATGGTAGTGGTGATATACCTATTTACAGCGTGCAGTCCATGCGTTGCAATAATATAACCATCACCTGCGTATTCATGATTAACCTGTAACCCGGCTGTTTATCGTATTTCACCACACTTATCAAAGCGGAATCAGCTTAGGCCGTTGGGGAAAATACTGGTATTGAGGGTTGCACGGGGGTGAAACGTCGTTTACCCCAGTTTTAAGGAAGTGATGTTAACGGCAATACGCCTTAGCTTTTCTAAGCAGTTCCACACTCCGATACGCACTCGGTTCAATTCGAATCCGCGTCAATAGGTGTAGCGAGACCCTTAAATGCCATCAAAGAAAAATATACAAAGATTAAACTTAAACAGTGTTCAAATTAAATAAAATTTATTATAGACCTACAATGATGTCCTAAAATCTGGAACCGTTTTCTTCAACACATGAACCTACAGTGTAGTATTTAAATATAAAGATTCAAGTTAACTCGAAATCTATATAAACGACCTCATAATAAAAATAATCCCATTACGTACTAAACTTGTGTAATTATATGTAAATATTTATAAATTAACACACCCAATAGAAATCCTTTTTCATTCAGTAGCGTCAAAAGGTATCTATGATATCTTGTTTAAAAAAGTATACTTTTTTATGTGCTTGTTCCAAATATATAGTAATATTTAGTGTTATTTTAAACACACATGTTTTTGATTTAATTCATTCATTTCAGTTACGTTATACCAGACTGTTCATGTAATAGTTACAAATACCCTGAAAATTGTAGTTTTATACAAAATACAAAAACTAAATAATGATATACAATTACTTGGAGGTTGACCACTTTTATCTTCATCATAAAGAACAGAATGAGGTCTAAATGTGGTCATACGACACCAAACAGTATCATCGTTCTAATCCTTAAAAATATTTCTTCTATTCATTTCACGGTGCTTTTTGAGATCACGTTTTGGATGTAAAGCTTAATAAATTTAGTACCTAATACACAAAGACATATAACTGTAATTAAACCTTATCAGACTAATTTAAGGTACA
This sequence comes from Subacronicta megacephala, assembly GCA_958496365.1. Taxonomy (NCBI): domain Eukaryota; kingdom Metazoa; phylum Arthropoda; class Insecta; order Lepidoptera; family Noctuidae; genus Subacronicta; species Subacronicta megacephala. Next base: position 12,228,494 of record OY292523.1, on the reverse strand, counting down.
GTTTCCACGTATAGTCCATCAGGAGTCTTCTCATAGATTGGCGGTTGATGAGTATGTTCGTTAGATATGCAGACGAGTTCGTAGTCATCGTTGACACACAGACAGACATTGCAATTCCACTTGATCCTTCCAGAACAGTACCACCTTTCACCACCTGTCATAGGAGCGGGGTTGGTGAAGGAATACCCGTTCAGCATCAGCAAAGTCGCTCCGTTCACCGCAGTGACAACTGAGACTGGAAGTTGATGGGAATTTAAGTAGTAACTGGATATATTAACTAGACTGATGTTATCAGCTAGTCTTGATTAATTAAAAAACACAAAATCTTTAGCATGAAATTTGGACTATGTAACCTGATTTCTTAAATTCACATTCTTTACTGTAGGAAAACACGAGTCGTGCCGAGGTAAGGTGCAACAAGGTATAAGGTAAAAAGGGCATAGTATAGGGTTTTTAGTCAGCACGAAGGCAGACCGTCCATGTGGAAAAGTTGTGGTAATCAGTGAGGGTAAGCAGCACTACCGCAAAAAATTGCGGTTGTGGGACTTTTGGATCGCAAAACAAGCCTCGCGGCATTGATAAACTTTGTACCTTAATTGGGCTAGATGTTCCGATAGTTTGATGTGTGATGGATGGCCGTGAGTAGGATCACGCTTTATATTTTAGTAAACGCCAACCAGCCAGCTTATTCTGGATATTTATAACTTGTGTAAGTATTCGTATAAGCATCGTCGCTGCAATGACGTGTCCAACATGGCGCCAAAGCAGTCTCGGTATCACAAAACTTTATAATACGTAAAATTTTGCTATACTATGGTTTTATTCATATTACTTTTTCATTCTGATCAGTGTACATTCTTTCTATTATCAGATGCGAACTCAACTATTGCGAACACGTAGCATACGTATACGCTCATACCTTACCTCTTAATTGGTTAAATAATCGTTTAATTATATGATAGTTTAATCTAAACGTCTTGCTGAGAGTAGTATACAAAGGGAAAATACAGTTTGTTCGAAATAAGTAAGCCGATCGGAAGTTAGCCGTTCCGAACTACCGCGGTGATAAAATCGTTTAATTAAGTGTTTTAATACATAAATATCGAAATTATTTTTACAAAATAATTAGAAATGTGAAACATATACGACTGTAATTATGTTTACACCCACTCTTTCTATTAAAATTTACCACTTCTAAACCACTTGCAGACAACTTCCGATCGGCTTACTTATTTCGAACAAACTGTACCTGAATACCTAAATAAAAAAGACATTGTGATAAAACAAATATTTAATTATTATACATTAGCTTCATTGATAATATTATATGTAGCATCGATTATTAAAACTTACTAATACTTAGACGTAACATAAAATAATATGATTTTCATACATAAAAGTATAATATTATAATGTAGGTTATTTGAAAAGACTATACAATATGGATGAAAAGAGCCGAAGATCGATCGTCTGTGGCGTCAACTTAAAGAGACCTACGTTCGACAGTGGACGAATACGAGCTGATGATGATGATACCGTATATACTTGATATTATAATCCGAAACTTGAAAAGCATAACTTTTTGAAATACCAATAAAATATATTAACATTACATAAACATAACATACCATCACGCCTGTATTCCCCGAAGGGTTAGGCAGAGGTGTACTAAAGTACACCCACATTTCGCCGGTAGGTTTAGGTCCCATGTAATAGTGGGCGAGCTTTATTGCCACTAACCGGGCACAAATCCAGACTCCGAGCTGCTACTAGGAATTTGATAGAAAAACCTAATAACATTTTGCTCGACCTGGGGATCGAACCCAGGACCTCTAGCGTAGCAGTCGCGCTTAGGACAACTAGACTAATGAGGCAGTCTGATAAAATAAAATATATCGGTATTTCAAAAAGTTGTAGAATAAAAGATATTCCTTTCCATGAGTAATTACTGTCACAGTAATTACTCTTTTTCCATCTACCCTTTCCGCGTAACGCAAACATCTACAAACTGTTCAGTTAAATTATTCATAGATAGTCAAGAAAATTGATGTCAGTTTAAATTAAATTATAAGAGAAGACGTAAAAAGGTAAATTCAAATTTCTTATGAAATTCCAAATTTCAAAAGCCATAAGTCGGCAGAAATGCTCCAAACAATATAACTAAGAAGTTACTAAACACGCTTCGTATGAAACTTAAACAAATATTTTAAAATTACCTCTCGTATAAATTAATAGCTACACAGTAATAGGGCCATAGACAAGTTGCAATGTACCGTTTGAAATTCGAATCGACCAACGAATGGAATCAAAACGTATGGAAATGACACCACTTTTGGAAAAAAGGATGTTCAGAAGCTAATGTAACTTCAATATACTTTTTACCCACGACGGAATATAAGAGGTATATGCGTTTCGTGTGAGTGAGTCTATTCTAAAGTCATTAACCTTTTGAACGCCATTGTCACATATATGTGACAAACGAAATCTTACCCTGAACGCCAACGTCACAAATATATGACAAAATATACGTCGCACCATATTATGAAATAAACAATTTAATCATTACTTTAGTGTGTTTTTACTACCTTGTGTAATTTGACAGAAAAAGTGGCCTGGCGTCAGGGGTACGGCGATACGTTTATACTCTGGCATTCAAAAGGTTAAAGAAAATCATTGCCACATGGCCTAGTCTCATAAATAATATAAAATATTCGGAGATAGATATTATAATATTAAAATACAAACTTCGGTTTAGGTACTTATCCTCTAGTAAAAAATATATATTTAGCCTAATGAAATATTATTTAAAACTGATTGATAAATATCTCGATATTTGATAAAATCTATTAGATTACACAGATCAGAATATAATGACCTAATCAACTGAAGCGAACACTTGTTATAATATACTTAAAATATTAAGAAAAACATATAAAGTAAAACTATTTTACCCTATGTTATATACTTACTTACCAAATAAATTTTACTTAAAGGGGTAAAAATATATTATTATAAATATAACTCTAACTGCACACATACAATGTAAAACACTAATTTAATTCAAAAATTGTAAAGTTAAATATTTGTAGGTATTCTTCTATTGTATGATATAATTATTCTAAAGTATGAAAAACTCCCACGTTGTATACCTTAACTTACTACTTAAGATGTATCTACTTCTATATAAAAAAATAAATATTAACATCATGTCATCACACGGCTACACATGAAGCTATACAAATCTAGCCTCGCATTGTGCGCAAAGCGTTTACAATGCGAGGTCAGTCGATACTGGATTTGTATAGCTTGATGTGTAGCCGTGCGTACCTCTAGGACGCACATAATGGCATATAATATTAACCTAAACTATTTGCTAACGAAGACATTTTTTATGTTAATACACCTATACCTATACCCACATAAACCTAATGCGTGTCAATTGACCTAAATGTAGGTGCTCTTTCTCTTTCTTTGCAGTGATATCCTAGTGATATGACCCTTGGATTGTCAAATCATAAGTCTCGAGTACCTATAAAACCAAGGCAGGCACTTTTTGGAAATCATGTATGACTTATTAATTAAATTAATTATTACTTGGTTAAAATGGTGAAGGAAAACATCACCCCTTTTCACTTTTAGAGCGGACATGTGCCCAACAGTGTGACAATAAATTGATGGTTGATGAGGCGCTCTCTATTATTATTGTAATTGGATCTTGGGACAAACAACTGAGTTACAGTAAAAAAAAGAAACATCTGAAATTAAACCTATGCGCATCCCTAAGAGCAGTTTTCGCTACGGGATATTTCAGATAGCTACCATCAAATAGGACGTTTTAGTTATTTGTTCGCTTCGTCATCAACCCATTACAGTGTCCCACTGCTGGGCACGGGTCTCCTCTCAGTACGAGAGGGATAAGGCTATAGTCCGCCACGCTAGCCTACTGCGGGTTGGCAGACTTCACACGCCGTCAAGAAAATCTCTCAGGCATGCAGGTTTCCTCACGATGTTTTCCTTCACCGTTTAAGCGCGTGATAATTAATTATTAATACGCACATAGCTTCGAAAAGTCAGAGGTGCGTGCCTTGGATTCGAACTCGAGACCTTTGACTTGACAGTCCAATGGTCATATCACTAGGCTATCACTGCTTGTCTACGTACAAATCTTCCATTTTATGTGCTAAAATAAACGTGCTTCGGTTTACTTTCTCGATCCGGAGGTTCGTGCGAGTGACTGCCTTTCCTAGCTACGACATTTAAGTTGTCATCGGTGACCATACGAGCCTTGCACTCTTCACTCTTGCTGGAGGTACATTTCCAAACGACTCCTTTTTTGGACTTGGCACTTCGCGAGTATGTGAAACAGTTGTAAAAAAGAACATACTGCCCCTTTCTTTTGGTCTTTAAAAGGACAGGACCTGAAAAAATAATTTAATCACAACATCATATTTTATTTCATACGTTTTTTCTTACTTAAATTACATTAGTAACTAAAACTCCAAGAAGTTACCAAAAATGGTGACAGAACCATTCCTCGGCTTCTGTTATATTTTTATTAAAACTGAAACAAACTTGAAGTAATTCAACTTGACATAATTATGTCTCAATTCAAACTCTCATATAATAATTATGCCTTTGAACAGTAAGTAGGTATATGCCCCTTGTGACAGATGATGACTTTTTTTTTTTTTTTTATTTGATTAAAAGTATATAGTATTGCATGATATAGTTAAGGAGATATAATAGTCATACCATGAGTAGTAGATATCTTATCGCATAACGTAGGTATCTAACGATAAAGAATGTACCCCAAGACAACTCATTCGGTGGATACATTACAATAAGTAAAAAAAATATATAATAAGATTTAATAAAAAAATTTATACAGGAAGATTTGTACTTATCATACATTAAGTACTCACAACATAATAACTACTCTTAAAGCTAATTAGTTGCGATTATTTCAATAAAAAATACCACAAAAATTACGTTAAAAAAAAGGAATATATTGTATTATGTACTATATACTATATTAGTACATAATACAATATATTCCTTATTTTAACAATTATGATCAAAGCAACAAACAATAATAACAATAAGAGTATTTTTATTACAAATGCCGCTTTTAAAAATAGCACATATTCTATGAAATAAATAATATATTAAAATAATAAACAAAACCCATGAAACGGAACCTTCACAATTCCCATTAGACTAATTAATAAATAAATTATTATTTTACCATATACAGGGTGTTTGGTGCATCGTTTGCCAAATGGAAATGGCCGATAGAAGAGGTCATTAGCTATCTCTTCAGGTCCAATAACTCATTCTTTGTCACACCGGTTTTTTTATAACCACTTTTCAAACTTTATTTGGAAAAAATTCAGAACTCAGCATTAAACCTTCATTTAAAAAAAATATAATTAGTGTAGCGTTTTAATTTCAATTTAATGTTAATGTCTACTCTTGTATGGTTCTATAAAATTCAAAATTACTTGCTAATAATGTCTAGTTCCTTTTTAAAAAACTCGCAAAGTTTTTTGAAAAAGAAAAAATCAATTAAAACTCAACTTAAAATTGCTGTAAAAAAATAACTAAAAGCGATTTGGATCTTCGAATTATTTTAAAATATTCTCTAGTCTGTCCCCTTTCCAACGGTATGCTATAAGCCAAAAAAAAACTTTGATTAACTTCAATAATTCCCTAAATGTGTAATCGAGGCACATCAGGCTGATTTTCGATATTACGGTAAGTAGCACTAGTTTTCGCATTACATGCTTTAAGTAGGCAGATAGTGTTATTTGACTCTTACGCAGTCTCTATATCTTTCTAACATAATGGAACAAACTTTCCTCGAACATGAAAAAAAATAATAATAAGAAAGTAGTAGTAAGTAGGAGTAGAGTCGCGCATGTCTGCATGCCAGTATGAATGGGTTCGCACGACCGTGGAAGTACTACCCTCCCACAGAATATCGACGTCAAGTAGCTGTATGCATACTGTTGCGTTTCGTCCGCTGAGCGTGAAGCGCCGGAGGCCGAATTGCTCCCTCAGTCCTCTTCCTTCTCGTTATCTCCTTCCCCTCCCTTTTCCTTTAATAGGCTCGGCAAAGCATCTGCGACTCCTTTGGTTTAGCAGATTTCCATGGGCAGCGAACACAACTAACCATCAGGTAGCTTGCCTGCTCGTTTGCCGAGTTATCCCATAGAAAAAGTAAGAACCTAATTACAAATTTTGTTCAAATTATCTGACTCTATTGTATATGCACGTGCGACTGCCTATGCTGACTGTAGTGGTACGTAAACGTATTTCTGCTTTGATAGCGAAGAAAGCCGCTTTCTCCGAAGATGTCGCGCGTGCATATGCATCAGATTCGGACAATTTGAATAAAATTTTTATTTAGGTATTTACTAGTAAAAAAAATGATTTCATGTTCCAGGATAGTTAGTTCCCAATGTAAGAACGAGATAAAAGACTGCGTAAGAGTCAAATAACACTATCTACCTACTTTAAGCATGTTATGCGAAAACTAGTGCTACTTATCGTAATATCGAAAATCAGCCTAATGTGCCTCGATTACACATTTAGGGAATTAATGAAGTTAATAAAAGTTTTTTTTTAGCTAATGGCATACAGTTGGAAAGGGGACAGACTAGAGAACATTTTAAAAGAATTCGAAGATCCCAATCGCTTTTAGTTATTTTTTTACAGCAAATATAAGTTGAGTTTTAATTGAATTTTTCTTTTTCAAAAAACTTTGTGAGTTTTTTAAAAAGGAACTAGACATTATTAGCAAGTAATTTTGAATTTCATAGAACCATACAAGAGTAGACATCAAAATTAAATTGAAATTAAAACGCTACACTAATTATATTTTTTTTAAATGAAGGTTTAAGTTCTGGAATTTTTCCAAATTAAGTTTCAAAAGTGGTTATAAAAAAACCGGTGTGACAAAGAATGAGTTATTGGGCCTGAAGAGATAGCTAATGACCTCTTCTATCGGCCATTTCCATTTGGCAAACGATGCACCAAACACCCTGTATAACAACGCTACCTTAAAAAATACTACAAAAAATATTTGATCGAACAAAATTCATTTTCCTTCCTGAAATGTTTAAACAGCTTATTATAACGACTACGTATTTACTGAAAATACTATATTTAATTACTAGTGGGCTAAAGGCTGATGATGACGATGAAATAGGTGTGTAAAATGCTACGTAGGTATTTGAACAAGAAAATCTGAAATGTTGTAACTAGATAGGGACTGATTATTAAATAAGTCATTTGTCTTAACACGACTTTAAGTGACACATATTTTTGTTTATGTTATGGAATACCATTATGGATGCCCGCCATCCGCCTGTATTCCCCGAAAGGTTAGGCAGAGGTGTCCGAATGTACATCCACTTTTTGCCGGAATGTTTAGGTCCCACGTAAGGGGCGAACCTATTGCCATTAATCGGGCACAGATGTTAACTCTGAGCTTCTACTGAGAATTTCATAGAAGCACAAAATAAAACTTCGCTCAACCCAGGATTTCTGATGTTGCTGACGCACTTGGGATCACAAGACGACTGAAGCAGTCTTGATGTTTTAAAAAATCCACATCATGTTTGGCATCATGGATTTATTTGGGCTTTTTCCATCGACACGTTTCTTATCCTGACGATAAGCAAGTACATATATGTATGTAGATCTTTTAATCGACCAAGGAAAGCGTCACTTTATTTTGTTACCATAAAAACTATATCTGTAGACGCTGAAATTACGAGTCACGTCTGCGCTTCACAGTAACATTTGACTCAACGTTATTCACGATCTCGATACGCTAAGACCGCAAATAAAACATTTCCTTATTCCGTCAAACATTTTTTTTTTCAATTTCGTGAACACATGATCGTAACATCAGTAGCTTTGCATGCGACACATCGGAGTGATCTTTGAGTTGTGATTATGTTCTCCAAATATCTGTAGTACTCTATTATCAAAATCGGTAACCACGTTAACTTTGCACTTCCTTGAATTTCTTGAAGAGCAGTACCATTTTATATGAGTATCTTTCTTGGCGAAATAACTTCTGTTATAAGTATATTGCTGGTAAACCAACTTTGCTTCGCCACGAGTCGATTTGACTAGAAAAGCTGGAAATTAAATCCTTATTTAATATTAAGAACCGTCAACCAGTAAAACATCAGACCACATTTTTTCGCCTGTGATTAGAAAAAAAAACAAACCTGGAACAACCAAGTACCAAAAAATAGTTCCAGCGGGAACCGATGAACCAATGATGACCTGTTTGATCAGTGGGTAATAAAAGACATGATTACGCTTTAATAATCTAAGGTATTTAATATTCCTGAAATTTCACTCTTAATAAAGATATTTTAACAAGGCTTGATACAGGAAGTGTAGTACTCCTAGATACGGCGCGTATTGTTAGAAGGTTCCTCTCTCTGGGGCCCTGACCACCGGTGGCTTGGACCCGTCTCCAGACACCGGTGGACTAACTTTTTTATATTTTTTTAATGTTTTTGTTTTATCTTCTGTTTTTTATAAAAATGATATGGTGTATCTTTGAATAAATAAATATAACAAAACAGCAAGACGGATCTTATTATTTTATTTGCAAAAATGTATTCACAGCCCCAATGCCTCCTGCACACACTTTACCGTAGATCAAACGCTTATGATTGTGTTCACCGCGGTGGAAAATCACCATGTTATTTTTATTAGTATGTAGCATGGCTTTACAACAGTTTTTAGTAGTGGCACAACAAATCCAAGCAACAATTCCCGATTTAAGCACTCTTTTTATACTATACGTAAATCCCAAATAAACTAGTTTAGGTCGCCCTCGCTTTGTTATAGTATATTGTGCTGGAAAATAAACAGAATCTTAATAAAACCATATTCCCTTTTTTTTTCAAACATGCCTGCAGAATTTCAATACAACACTAAACCATATAAAATTAATTTTCTACAAGGGAGAGCTAAAAAAAAACTGATTACTAATTAATCATTTAATAGAATCATGAAAATAAAATCTTTTTAAATCCCATATTAACAACCAATTCTAACACTGCTTGGTTGTACATTTTGGTATTCTTTTTTTTACCTAAAATAAGAACATTCAGTAGCTACGTATCTGTAAATCTTAGTATAAATACTCCATTTGGTTAGGTACTTAACTAAAGGTAAACAATAAAAATGGCGGCGTTCAGGGCTCTTCAACCTTTATTATTGGGAGTGAAATTAATAACAACACATCTAACAATCAATAAAAACAACGAACAAACAAAACTATAACTAAATAATAAAATTTACGGCAAAAGAAACACAAAAACGAACGAAAGTACAAACTGTTACGAATGGCGTCTGGTTACCCGACTAAGTATAATATCGGTTACTTATTTTGCCGCGCTTCCTCGCGCTACTACTTCTTAATTTTTTCGAGTTATCAAAAGTCTATTATGTAGAAAAAGGTTTCGATTTCCTGTCTTTTTAGATTCTTTCTAGTAGGCACATTGCAATATTTTATGACATAATTATCAGATTTGATTTATTTATTGTTCGCAAGCATAAGAATTATAATTACCATTTAATATTAAACAAAGTAGTAAAATATGCTAGTATAGTAAAGGAAAATTATTTTGAATGATTAATTAATTTATTTTGGTTACGTTTTGTTTCAAGATGAAAAATGGCCCTCTATAAAAGAACCTCTTTTATGATTTGTTTACCTTTAGTTAAGTACCTAACCAAATGGAGTATAGTAATATATATTTTCTTAAACAATACATTAAAATCTTATAATTATTTTGTAGGTACTTATTAGGTATGGCAACAAAGTATTCATTATATTTTATAGAGAATTTAAGAATTTATAAACATAAACATAAATCTTTGGTCTTATAGTACATACGGCTACAGGTCAACCTACGACCAGATTAAGCTGATCTCGCATTGTATAGGCTTCCTTATACACTAAGAGGCCAGCGTAAACTGGTTTTGTATAGCTTGATGTGTAGCCGTGCGTACTAAAAAATTACGTACATAGTAAATAAAAAAAATACTAAATTACTACGTCAGTTCAATCGCTATAGCTACTATTACCGACATCAACATAGTCTTCGTAAGAGTCGCCTGTCTGGATCAATTGCTTCCTAGATATCCTCAAGTACTTACCTTCATTGTTCACGTAAAATATTGGAGGAGGATGAGAATGTTTATCTTTCACCACACTAAATTTTCCAGTATTGCTCAGAGTAACCTGAGCTTTGCATTTCTTTGAACAACGAGAGGAACAAGTCCAAGTGACCCTGTGTTTGCTCTTACAATTCTGTGCGAAAGTGTATTTTTCGAACACCAATAACTTGTTGCCCTTTTTCGAGGTAATAAAGTGTATTTCTGCAACAACGCACATTCTGAATAACTGGAAGAAATGTGGCCGCACAAAATGAAAGGTAAATGTAATAACATTTTCATGTATTTAACAACTTTTACTAACATTATTGTGTATGTAGGTAGTTTGTTCACAATATATTATGTACATCAAATATATTCTATATCAGAGGGTAGTGAAAATTTAGGGGGGTTATGATTATGGTTACCGTCGTATTTCGTGACTCTGAAAGGTTCTATGGCTTCATTTGTAGAAACGTTTGCTTTACAACCCTTTTTGTGATGGCTGGAACAGGTCCAATAATTACCGTTTTTCTTATAGTTTCGCCAGGAATACGTGAAGCCGCGGAAAAACAGCATACCGTGTCCTCTTCTGTTTCTCGAAGGTATGATAAAAGCTTCTATAAGAAAAACAATGTATTTTGTCAAAATACACAAACGTAGTTACATAATATACATATTAATTGAAGCGTCGGTAGCCTAATGGCTAGGGCGTCGGACTTGCGATCATATCGTTGCCGGTTCGAACCCCACCCATAGCACTACCGACGTGAACCCACTCGTAACACAAGCATTTAGCTTAGCACGAGGGGTTACCAAGACTACTAGTAATGTGTGACCCACATTGCTAGTAAGCTTTTTTTTTTATTTAAAAAAAAAACTAAGTTAACACAGATAGCAATTTCACCAACTCATTATATGTGTAACCTTTAAAATACATGACAGTTTATTTCAAACAAATTCTGTTTTTTTTTATTATCCTGGGAGTTGAGGCTATTCTGACATGTTCAAATAGGAACGTAAGATAAACCGGTTTTATATTGAGGTATAACTTAATTTAATAACGAAATTAAAATTTAATCAAACGAAAATAAAACATTGACTTGAAATGTTACTCGGTAGGTAGTTGGTATTCAGTTGCTAGCTACAAAATCTGTCGCAGTATTGGTAACTTAACGAATGGCTTAATTTAATGAAATGTTATATGAACAACAATTATTTAATTGTTATACACTGATGGATAATTTTGAAAAAAATATCATTATATAAGTACCTACGTATCTTCATTTTCTTCCCTTTAAAATGAAATTAAAAATTAAGATTTAAGTAGGTGTCTTGTTTTAGTCAACACTCCGTTTTAGTCGACCTTTGTTGATTCATTAAGTACCTATAGAATTAAGTTACTTGAAAAAAGATACGGTATAAAAACTAACATCCTGCTATGAACACTTTCATGACAGTAAAAGTTTGTATCGATATAATATTTATAGTCCTTGAAATACTTACAGCTTAGGTATGTGAAGAAAAAAAATATAATTTAAAAAGTATTTTTAAAATGATATCATTAAATTGTCTAACAGAAATAAGGTAACTGTCTGTATTTAAAGTGATAGCTTATAAAAAAATAAAACTGAGGAAAATTAAAAACCTTTATTCCAGAATTTGTTTTCATCATGTCTAACATGAATTAGGTACCATATCTAAAGTTTTTACATACATACAAAGTTATTCAATTAAAATCATAGTAACAATGCACTAAAGCATCAATATGTACTTTTAAGGAGTTAGACAGTTTTATATTATAGCAGGTATAGAGACATATATATGTGTATTTTTCTCGATAAAATCATAATATCTAAACGAAACTAGCTAAAAAGACAGAGTCATTGAGATCATACATTTATTTATATAGAGGTTACATTAAATGTACTTACTTTGCATAGCATAATAATAATTATTAATAAAATCATAATATATATTTTTTTATCTTATAAATCAATGTCGTATAAATATGTAGGAATTCGTGTTTTAAAAAATAATACAAGTACAGTCACAAACTTCTTCGGTTCGGACACACATGGAAATTTTACCAATACCGATACCAGTTCCCAATACCGGAACCAGTTACAAATACCGGTACCACTAACCAATATCGGTACCAATAACCAATACCGGTAGTAGTAACCAATGCTGTTCGTAAGTTAGGTACTAAACATGAAAATGGTTTACATTTTTTAAACATTTTCAAACAAAAACAGTACTTATATCGATATGTCGTAAAAAATGAAATAAATTAGTATAATACAAAATTATAAAGGCAGAATTGCATTGCGTGCGCTTAGTCTGGGCCTTCCTCTTTTCTTCTTATGTTTATAAATTATCCCAGCTGGAGTTTGGTAGATCGTCGGCTTTGAGTGATTATGAAATCCACGAATGCGTGTTATGTTATTTAAGTTATCAGTCGTGAGAATCGAAGGACACTGTGTTTTAGGGTACATGACACAGTACCAAGCCTTGAAGCCTTCCTTACTGGCTTTGCCTTGCTGGCGGTATAACAAGTTGTTGAAGAGTATGAGCTGGGCACCACGGGCCGTCCGCATATATTTCGCTGTAAATATACTAAATTAATTAATAAAAATCATTTTAGAAATGTTCTAAAAACGTCTATTATTGTTAAAGTTAGCAAAGCTATAAAAGAAAATCTAAAGTAGTTCTCGCGTTACTAAGTGATGAAATGACTTGGTGCTTCATCCTTCGACAGTCTCGCGTAACGTGCCGCCATATTAACGCGGGTATTAAAATATATATAAAAAAATATAATATTTGCATGTAGCTTTATGTTCCAGTACCGTGAGTATTGTGTTTGTCAAGTCTCATTTGCCCAGTAATTTGATTGTTTACATTTTTCTTCAACCTTAATACAATCTTGTTCCCCTGCTTTACGGTGACAGAAAAATAATAGTAAATACCAAAATTTTAACAATTCACACTAGAGGTAAACAGTCCAACTACAGCTTTAAAACTAATAGAATATGGTAAACGTGAATACGTTTATTATTTTCAGACAAGCAAACATAAAAAAATAACATAATTCATATTTATTTTTGTGGTACAGTCAGCATTAAAAATAAAAACTGTATAAATAAAATGGTCTAAGCAACCAAGGAAACTAAATCTTATCTCAACGACACAAAGGGTGTTTAAAAATGAACACCGTACATGGCACTTGTCATTCTAACACATATTTTATTCCATTGGGGTAAATTCTAATTTCCCTAGATACTCAGATTTAACTACAAAGAGTCTGGTCCGATATATTTGTTGCCGACTGTATCATGGATTAGTTCAGTAAAGCATATTAAAATAAGCAATGGAAGAAATATGTATATTTCTAGACCGAAGCAGTGTTTTCCGTTGTAATTTATAGTGATATATTGTTCTCTCTCAAATCCGTATTCTCAAATTCATATTTAATACGATCTTTGTGTTTTAATCACTCTCTGGCTCTTTGGCTTTCAAATGGCTTGCGAATCCGTCTTTTATTGTTTTAACATTAGGAACCCTTAACCTGAACTGTTTACCTATTTACCACTTAAGGTACTTTTTCTTAAAGGTGCAAGTCCAAGATGGGCTGCAGACTGCTACCTGCAACCGCAAACTGCAAGCGACACCACTTGTTTGTATGAATCTGTAGGAAATTGATTCCGAGCGTGGCAACACTGCGGCCTGCACATGGCGCAAAACCTTCAGCCGCGGCACGCAGCGACAGCAGATCGGAGCACCAGTGTATAGAAGCAACCGCGACCGTAGGTAGCACCGCCACCAGCCGCAGTGTCGTGCCAGCCCAACTCGGACTTGTACACACGGCTACAGGTCAACCTATACAAATCCATTATTAGCTGATCTCACATTGTATAGGCTTTCCCTACAATAAGAGGCTAGCGTAAACTGGTTTTGTATAGCTTGATGTGTAGCCGTCCGTACCTTTACGTAGGTCTTCTGTTTGTTGTTATTGCTTCAAAACTCAAAAAGAAAACAAAACACAAGTGAATGTAACGTTTATGTAATATAATATTTCTTCTGGTACCTACCGCAGATCGGAAATTAAAATAAGTAATGAAGATAATCTCGTATTTCTAAGCCTAGGTGTCGTTAGCTGCTGTAACTTCTTTGACTAATTAATAAAATAACTAATTATCAATGAGTTTTCATGGAACAGGAAGCGGATATATCTGTACTTCTCATACATTTCATACGAGTATTTCTTTCTTTCGCGGGTAAGTATATAATTGGTTCTACCTCCATTCTTCTTTTACTAACACGCCCCCTTTTTATACCTACCACCTCTTTTTTTTCTTTTATTTAGGATTTTAAGTCTTTTATAGTTACTTTTTATTCTTTCTAAATTTCGTACTCTCACTTGTTCATATTTAACAGGATCGTTGAGTTTCAAGCGCTCTCTGTACCGCTTTTGCTTTTCCGCATTCGATAACGGCTGGTGTCGAATGAGTACAACTGTAAAATAAGAATACCTATAGGTACTTTTTATCTTTCAATATTTTTAATTGATTAAAACAAAATAGAAGTAGATTATGTAAGGATCGTCCTTAATTTAAACGTACATCTTACACATAGGTACGTAGTTACACTTAGGTACGTATCTTAAACGTACATTTTAGAAAACAATAGTGAGACCAACCAGATTAAATATTCAATGTCATAAGAAAATACGTACAACCAAATAATTAGTAGGTACGCACGGCAACACATCAAGCTATACAAATCCAGTTTACGCTGACCTCTCACTGTATGAAAAGTCTACAATTCCAGATCAGATTATACTGGATTAGTGTTCCCACCCAGTTTTAGTGTTTACCCTTTGGATCATCCCTATGCAGTCGCAATAGCGTTGCGGTGACTATGAGTATTTCCGCAAGCTAAAAAAGGTCCAAGAAACCGCACCTCTTTTCGGTTGGTTTCTGCCTACTCTTGGTTAAAAAAATCAATTATGAAATAAATGTATTGTCAACCTTTAGTACTTTCTTCTTTTAATTCAATACCTTATCATGACCATGAATTATGCTATATTAAAAATAACATTACAAATTTTACAATAAAAATACACAAGTCAATAATCCTGATTTATTATGTTCTGTTTACTGTAATATTGAAGACATATTTTAATAATAAAAAAATAAGCCTCAGCACAAACTACATAAACAATACAGTTTTTAATGTTTATGTGATAGAAGGTTAAATAATTGTAAGTTCTATTTGAGGTACTTATATTTAAATTTCTAGCAAATACGGTGAACATTAAGAAAGGAATTGTTAAAAATTAAAGACTGCCAAATCTCTGGTGAAATTTTTTATCAAATTGCCATTTTCCATCCATCAGAAAGCAAAAAGTATTGCTCTTGAAGAAATATTGATTGTCTGTAGGGCTCTTACTGTAATTAACATTACATAAACTCTCTTTTTATTTACAATTAATTTTCTTTTCAATTAAAAAAAATGAATGAAAAGATAAGAAGAAAGAAGAAAGAAAGCAAAAATGAGACTTACCCCCTGATTCTTTTAAGTGTATAGTTTAGTGACATCCCTCTTGACTAACATCAAAATGACACAGACATAATATTACTTTGTGTCATTAGTTCAGTACAGTTAGACGAAATAACTGTTATTGAAGTTGTAGACAAGTTTCAAATTGGTAACTTAGTATAAAAATGTAAATTTGGGGTCATCAATGTTTCGTTTGTCGTTACTCATATCAATATTGTTACAACACCACTTTTTTGTAAACTTGGCTAACTTCAGATATGCACAGTTGTTTTATCTGTTTTATATGTTAAGGAATGAGGCCTGCAAGTATTGTAGTGAATCTGTTTGAATATTTAAAAATAAATCTTTGTGGAGTTATAAAACTGTTCCTTTTTGTAATATTGATAATAGTAAACATTCATTTGATTTGTGCACTATAGAATATTTAGAAGACACTTACCAATTTGAAGCTGACTGGATAGCATTGGAGTGCAAGGACTTACCTGAACAAAAGAAAACAAATTTTATCAATGTTTTTAATCTTTTACTGTTGCAGTTCTTGAAACAAGATGACATTACAATACAATTGAAGAAATAAATTACTTTAATTCTCATAGCACTGTATAAATCAGTGGTTTCCCACCAGTGGTTGCTCCACAAATCTACTTAAATATGGTCAGATTATTTTAAATGTTTCAGTAAAAGTTTTGATTAAAGCTTAATTTCAGTTTGACACATAGAAAATGCCAAATAAACCATTAAAAGAATGAAATCAGTGGTGTTTGGTCAAAAAAGGTTAGGAACCACTGGTACAGATGGTCCAACTTTAATTATTGTTTCAAAATTTAATGCAAGAATTAAAGTGAGTTTGGTAGATTGTCTAGCCTTTATTGTTGGTAAAGGAAAAATCTCACCAATAAGATAATAATAATAATAAGGATGAAACCTATGTCATTAGAAGCTATTTAGAATTCCTGTGTGAAAAAAGTTATGGCAATCCAAAGTTTCCAAGAAGTTGCACTGCCATAAGTTTTTTTACACAGCAATTCAAAATATAAACTTTATTCAAAAAACAAAATATAGGCTTTTCTACGCCCTCAGCTTCGCCCACATAGACAACACGATTTTGGCTCTTTAGTTTTTTCCAATTCTGGCGGGAAATTGCAAATTCTCCTTACATATCTTTCCGTCCGCTTCTTTGCTCGGGTAGACCACAAAATTTGCCCAACTTTATTATTTACCGAAATATAAACGCAGCTTATATCCTTTCCCAAGGTCTAGTCTATGTTTGTACCAAAATTTCGTCAAAATCTAAATGGACTTTCATCCCCTATTTCAACAGGCCGAAATTTTAAAAATGCTAGAACAAATATTGATTTATTTCTTATCAAGTAACTATATATAAAGTTTCATGGTTTTATCTTGAAAAATGACGAACTCCCATACAAACTTCCACTCCCTATTTCAACCCCTTCAAAATATTTTTTGCAATAAAAGATAGCCTATGTCCTTTCTCAAGCTGTAGTCTATCCTAGTACCAAATTTCATCAAAATCGATTGAGTGGTTTTGGTGTGAAAGCGTAACAGACAGACAGACAGACAGTTACTTTCGCATTTATAATATTATTAGTAGGGATTGTCACCTTATAAACTATACAAGCCACCTTATAAACTATTGTTGTATGTTGAAATAGCTTTTTATGACTTATTTGTGGGTCTTATTGGTCAAGTGGCTTGAGTAGTAGTAGTGTCATGCTGGCATGTCTACAAGCCAGCATGAATGGGTCTGCCCAACTGGTGAAGTACTACACTCCCAAAGAATATCAACATCAAGTAGCAGTATGCTTGCTGTTGCATTTCGTGCGGAGAGTGTGGAGCACCCGAGGCCCAATTTCTCATATTAGCCCTTTTATCTTTTTCCCATAGTAATTCAATATGAGCCATTACATAGACTATTGTAGTGGTTCTACTCTCTGACCAGGCTACTTTATGACATGTTTGTTCCATAATGCTTATTCCTTAATCCACATTAAATTTACACAAAACATGAGTACCAGGTTAATCAATTTATTATTTTATAGGTCAAAGTCGCCTTAGGGACGGAATGTAATATAGCATTGTACAACTAGATATTTTGAAACAATATAAATTTATAAGTACCTGTTTATCATCAGCTCCTTATTGAATCACTCAATACACAAATTTCACTTAAAACACTTTTACTGAATACATCAACATCACTACACACTTACAAGTTCTATAAGTATATTTTCTGAACAGTTAAAGTTAGAAAAGAATCAAGAATTACGACAAAATCTTTGAAATAACTTGTTCCAAAAGAGATTTACAGGTAACAATAATCCACGGAAGTTTTAAAAAATTTACGCACAACACATTAACGAGTTAGAATCTTTTACAACCACAATTGTTTTAAATATGTTACACAAGACCTAAACAAACAGGATACAACTTAAAAAACAAAATAAACAAGAATTCTTTGAGGTTATCTTGGACTTCACTGAGCGTCGAAGAAATGTCAGCAGTCAAACTAAAACGTCACTAGCGGTGAGTGTCAAAATGTAATATTTATGTACGCATGGCTACACATAAAGCTATAAAAATCCAGTATATGCTGGTCTTGAATGGTACCGAAAGCCGAAAGCCGAAAGGTATAATGGGATGTCATTCTAAACTGGATTTGTATAGATTGACGTGTAGCTGTGTGTACGCACGGCTACACACTGTTTCCCACAGGGGTAAGCAGAAACTATACATGTTTACATACACACGCGTTTGAAGGACCTCTCCCAACGCTGCCTCTGGCATTGGCCTTATTTTTTATACACACGCGTTTGAAGGACCTCTCCCAACGCTGCCTCTGGCTTTGGCCTTATAAGTTCCATTTGTTACATAACATCACGCCTGTATAGTATTAGTAGTACCTTTACACATTTTGTCGGTATGTTTAAATCCCATGTAATAGCTTGCGAGCCTATTGTCATTAACCGGACACAAATCCAGACTCCGAGCTGCTACTGAGAATTTCATAGAAAAATTCAATAACGCCGCTCGGCATCGAACCCAGGACTTCTAGCGTAGCAGTCGCGCTTAGGACAACTAAACTAATGAGGCAGTTATTTGTTAATCGTCTTTCATTCATTCTCTTAACATGCCCAACAGCCCAAACCATCTTAGCATATTTCTTTCAATTTTATTCGTGTTACTACACCATCATTCTGTCCAAATGTTGCAATGTTGCCATAACACACTATTTCTCCGCGCAAGGAACGCATTTCCACAGCATTTATTCTACTTTCATGTTTCTTCTGTCACACCCAACATCATTTTTATAAATATACGTCTTTGTTTTTATTATTTTATTTTTATTCATTTTAAATACAATAGACTAAAATAAGAATTTAATATTATGCCCTTTAATTATTATAATACTAAATCTTAAAGAGACATTTGCAATTCTTGACCAATGATGAGACTGAACTATTAATTAATATTACGAAATAAGGTTTTTTTACGCATTTTTTTCTTCTAATTTATGTTACTTACTTTACTGATAAAATATATATTATGGTATTTGATTAGAACTTGTTTTATTTATTTATAAGATTTAGAACCAATTAGTTCTCAGAAAACAAATTCAGAATAATTAGTTATCAGAAATATCCTTCGAGCAACACGGAAATGCTCAAAGGAAATATCACAATAAATTACCGATTTACCTTAATCTCTCTTTTATAATTTTACAATTTTCCTACTCCCGCCCGGGATACTCCATGGCGGTAGTGCAGTTGTGGAGTGTCCCCGGTTGGTGCCCCATCCCACGTTGGCCTTTAAACGTTGGACCTGTGTCCCCTCTACACCTACCAAAGGATATCTATGTCTTCCTCACGGGAGGCATGCTGTAATATGATAACCAAGGTGGAGATATAAATAATAATAGTAGAATCAAGATCAAGCTTTTTGCTTTACCAAGGGGGGGT
The DNA here is from genome assembly GCA_958496365.1 of Subacronicta megacephala. Taxonomy (NCBI): domain Eukaryota; kingdom Metazoa; phylum Arthropoda; class Insecta; order Lepidoptera; family Noctuidae; genus Subacronicta; species Subacronicta megacephala. The sequence goes on along the minus strand of OY292523.1, from coordinate 12,208,764 downwards.
TTGCGGAGCGGCCAAAAGTATTTTTTTCTATAAGTACCCATAAACCCAGTCAGACTGGTCTGCCGTCTAACTAAGTATAAACTGACTCATAGATATATTATACTAACTATTTTATCAATTAAACTTTAAGTCGCAGTGGAATGGAACGCAACAAATAGTATAGTAGTGTGAACTGTGTAAACATTTTGCTTATGTCAAACGTCATAACAAATATTAATACGGTTCAATAAATGTACCGCGTTTTTAGAGTCCAAAAGTAGGCAATTTTCGAACTTTATCCAGTGAATAAAATATATAAACAATTTAGAAGACTATACCCAAAATATTACAATACCGAAATTGGTTTCCTTCGATTCTAACCTATAAAGTGTTTTATGTTTATAATGGTTATTTGTGATTTATGCATGAAAAATAAGTGTGATGTGATGGTATTGTAATTATCAAAAGTGCGTGTGTGTAGTTTTTGTGCCTCTACAAGTTCGCGGAAGGGGTAAGTAGGTAGTTATAGTATTTGAAAGTTTTCATTATCCTTCTATGCCTTATATCTTCTAGAAGTTAAATTTATTGCTATTCTACTACACAAGTTCTGTGTTTTTGATGTATCCCACTTGTTCCTAGGTTCATTATTTGTTTAAGTAGCAGTTAAGAGAACATAAATGTATGCAAATATCAAGAGAGATGCCTTGTATAACAAAATATGTATTGTCACAAGCAAAAATATGTACACATTCACTCAAATTAGAAAGCAATTTCCTTCTAGAGTATCGATTTAAATGTCGAAATATTGTACAACTTATTAAAAAGTATGTGTGAAAAGACACTTTCTGTGCAGCATCTCATAATTGTAATCAATAGTTTCAGGGAAAATTGTTGTATAATTTTACTGAATGTGTACATATGGGTGCTTGTGACTGTACATATTTGTTGCCATATTGTTTGTGTTTTACAAGTTGTTTTGATTGTGTTTGTCTTTAATGGGCCCTATTTTTGTTATTAAATATTTTGTTTAGGACCAAAATTACTTAAACTTAATATTTTGATGCGGGGAGCTCTTAATTTTTATTGGACGTTGAATAAATTTTACAAATGCAATAGTTTTAACTTTTACAGCATATTAAGGTAAGTGTAAGGAGTTTACTAAGTTTTTATAGGTATGAAGATTATTTGTTTTTATTTTTGTGTTTCATTACTCAATATTAGGAAATGATCTGTTTATTTTCAGAATGTTAGATAATTCCAAGTACCTGCTAATTATATTGTTATAAAAAGTAATATAAGTTATAAGCTTAAACCTACTTTTGATCTTATTTATCTGCAGCAACAGGTTGGCAACACAGGTATCTACTTGTTTACGAATATTACTTTGGTAATTTATTAGTAATTCTGTGGCACAATTAATGTAGACTGTGAAAATAAAAGATTTTCTATTGTGTGCTTTTTACTGCTTAGAGGTTGATATTTACATTTCCTATGTGTTTGTGAATAACTCAAATGTAAACTAAGTACATATTAGTGCATTAATAAATGGTATATTACTGTAAGGTATGCTAATTGTTACGGTAATTCTTAATGGAAAGTTATATTCTCTTAGAGCTGACATACACCTTGTGATATAATATTACAATTTTATAGTCACATTTATTTATTTCTAGCCCTTGCTAGAACAAGATTACCTACAGCACCATCTATTAAAATTACAACCTAACTTTAAGTCAATCTTTCGCTCTGCCTCGTTTCTCTAGAGCTTGTAAGTATGACTGTAACAGCAAATGGTTTGAATCCCATATTGAGCCATGACCCTCCATTACATGTAAAATTATATATTATTATTTATTATTTATTTATTTATGCAATTAAAGTTTATATTTTACAGACAAAATCCAGTTTATTTCGAAATATTTCATGTTCACCTAATAGTTTATAGTAAAATATAATATTACAGGCAAAATCCAGATCATTCCAATAGGAAATCATCATCACTCATGGTTGGATACCCCTAATAGGAATCAAGAAATAAATGGTTTTCTTGGTACTGTTCTCAACTACAATAGCAGTAATCCTCAATACTAGTGTATTAAATGTCCCTCAATATGAGAATGTACAGTCGATAGCAGGTCAAGGTATACAAAACTGTCAAATTTCTCCAAATGATTTTAAACCTTAAATTGTTGAAGATAAAGTTCAAAATCAACTGAGAAAATTTGACATTTTGTGTTAACTTGACGTGCTGGCCACCATACTTTGACCTGAGAAACATACTAGCATTTATACTTCATCCTACATATTTAATTCTTTTGAAGATTTTTAGAAATAAACTTTCGGTATGAATATGTTGACAAACCAATGATCATAAATTTTATTTGCAAATTTAATGGCTTAATTTTTTTCTCATGTAAGTGTCACAATTTTTATGACTTACAATTTATGAAAGATGTCATATGAATCCTGGCCAAGTTCAAAATTATATATACCTATTATTCAGCAGTTCATTCGACCATGAAATATGCATGAAAAAAGATAATTAAAATATCATAGGTAGGTACTTACCTATACCAAGGATTAAAGCAGCCACAAAAGAGAAAAAAATTCCTACCGCAATAGGATACGGTTTATTTAATGCATTCCTAAAGTATAAAAGAAACCATACCCATAGCAATACCCTACTGCTACCTAAAGACCATGACCTAAAGTTTAGGTAAAGGTATAAGTCAAAATTGCCCAAAAATTTAATTCGACAATTTTCAAGCCCGAAACTACGACAGTACGTCTGTCGTAAATAACTCTTTGTAAAATAAGACCTGAAGTAATTTAGAACAGTTATGTAATTATTTGATGATGCTTCGGTGTTGTAACTCAGACATTTTATTTTCAGTCACTGTTCTGTTTCCGGCTGAAAAAGGTGCGTATTTATGATGCAAGTTAATATATTTTGAAAAAATCATACCTTTATTAAAATTGTAACAATATATTAAAGAAATATTAATATGAGGGGTCTCTGTAACAGCAATAGAATCCAAAACATCTGAATTTGTCTTATTGTATGTTTGTGCGCGCATCACGACAAACTGCTGCACTAAATTCAATGCGTTATTGGGCGGGCTTGTGTTGTTTAGTTTAAGGGATTTTTTACTAACTGGACAAAATGCTACTAAATTTTAATTGTCCGTTAAGTTCTATCACCGACTGTGACAGCACGAAACTTAAGGCATATTAAAATAGAGTAGTTTTGAGTACCTATTCGGTCAGTAGCCCGTCAGCAGTCGGATGGGCGTCTTCACTTTCTCTGGCTGATATTGCCTAACAGCGCAGCAACCTTAGGAAGCTTATTCAGCAGTCGTAATTTGTCTTTCACAGTCCGACCAACATTTGTAAACTACCGAAACGGAATCGTTATGCTCCTGGATGGTTACACCTACAGCAAGTCCAACAAATTGAACTGGTACTGCTCTCGGAGGGTATCTTGTGCTTGCAAAGCGAAGGTCAAACTGACCGCGGATGCGAAGTACGTGGAGAGACTGATGTATACCCACGACCATATTAGGGAGAACTATGTCGTATCTAACAGCGGGAATTTGATTAAGTTAACCTAATCACCAACCAACCATGACCCGCACTGGGCCCGCGTGGTGGATTTCGGCCCACTCCTTCGCACTTACAGGAGGCCTGTGTCCCAGCAGTGGTGACATTATAGGCTGATTATGTATGTATGACCTAATCATATTTATTATTTAAATTTGGAATGTTGTTGTCACCAATTGACAAGGAAGACACGTGTTTATTGTCGAACGATAACTGAAGTTATATTTTACCTCGTAATTGTAATCAGTGCAAGATCAATCTATTTATCATAATGTTGTTAAAAATACTAAAGTTGTGATTAGGTACTATAAGTAGGTATATTTGATGTAGTCTAACGTTCTAAGTGCTTGTTAAACTGTTTACTTAATTCAAGTTTGAAATATTATTATGACTAAAATAAATTATTACTCAATTTGTTTTGCTGTTTTATTTTTTCAAATAGTTCAACTACACTCTTTTTTGGTGTCTTTAACATGCCTGTCTTCCTTGACATTTTCAATTAATGATTATTTTGAACATTTTCCAGAGCTTGAATACACATTCATACCGACAAATCGTGGAAAAGACTTATTAATGTTTAAAGGATACACATACGCCCAAATAAACCAGACCAATCACTACCGATGTTCGAAAAAGCAGTCCGGTGTTAAATGTCGGGCTAAAATTAAGCTGGGCAGTAATGGTGGCATTGAGAGTGGTTATTTAACCCATACACATTCTCCGCCAAATTACGTAAAGACATCTTCCGGCAAGTATGTTAAATTGGATTTTTGAAAAAATATATATATTTTTTTCATTTTAACGCTATCATTAATGCAGTGTGTATGTTTTAAGTTAAGTCAAAAGTTCTTCGAAAATCCGTATTTGTTGCACTAGAAATATATTTGTACGCCGTACATGGCAGAATATGATGAAACTTAAAAAAGCCTTAGGCTAGCCGCACACACACAATATTATTGTCAATAAAGTGCATATTGTCAATAATATTGTGTGTGTGCGGCCCGTATTGCGGAGTTGATCAATATTATTGTCGATTTCCAGAAATTCTGATATTGTCACGTCAATATCGGGGGGAGGCAGGGTTATTGTCAATAATATTGTCGCGTGCGGGCGCGCGGCAATATTTTAGTTAATGAACTGATTTCGAGGCAGACGGACGTTCTTTTTTTTGTCCAAAATGACGAACAATTATACAGTATCCATAGCGAAAATAGTATTAATAATACTAATTACACGTAAAATAAATATTTTTCAGTATTAAAATTATTTAAAACGGAAAATTTATCCAGCATTGTGGAATACAGTCATCTATAAATACGATATCCATTCATCCAGGAATACATAACATACATACCATCACGCCTGTATTCCCCGAAGGGTTAGGCAGAGGTGTACTTAATGTACACCCACAGTTCGCCGGTATGTTTAGGTCCCATGTAATAGGGGGCGAGCCTATTGCCATTCACCGGGCACAAATCCAGACTCCGAGCTGCTACTGAGAATTTCACAGAAAAACCCAATAACACTTTGCTCGACCTGGGGATCGAAACCAAGACCTCTAGCGTAGCAGTCGCGATTGGGACCACTAGACTAACGAGGCAGGAATACATAAGTTGCTCGATATTTATAAAAAAAAACTTTTATTGCTTATTTATTGGGTTAAAATGATTTCACTCCGCTTTTTTCTTATCTAGTCTTAAATCCATCGTTTCTTTCCTGATTGCCGTATTTTATTAGAGAAAATTCATGCAATACTTATGCAACATTTTTTTCTTTCTGTCCATTATATAAAACGTGTGCATACGAATCTAGCTGCTGAGCGACTAAATTAGATTTTACCACAAAATATTGACAATAATATTGCGTAGTGTGCGGCTAGCCTTAAAGATTTTAACAATACGAATATGATTGACAAATCCTTTTATTTACGTAAGGTGTTTTGTGACCACGCAATTACACGGATTAGAAGCATAATGACACTGAAATAATAAGGATGTCCGACAAGTAGTAGGTACGAACGAGCTCGAGCCTAGAGTTGCCAACTTTTTTTACTAGAAATAAAGTATATTCAGGTCTATGAAGAATATTGAACAGTATTTTAGAAAAATAAACAGTATTTTATTTGTTTGTGGCTGCGCTGCACTGAGCAGTGAACGCCCTCTGACTAAATAAATGTAAACAGTATTTTGTATACTTTATTTTTGTTCAACAGTAAAAAGTATAACATAACATACCATCACGCCTGTATTCCCCGAAGGGTTAGGCAGAGGTGTAACAATGTACACCCACATTCATAGAAAAACCCAATAACACTTTGCTCGACCCGGGGATCGAACCCAGGACCCCTAGCGTAGCAGTCGCTCTTAGGACCACTAGACTAATGAGGCAGTCAGTAGTCAGTAAAAAGTATAATTTAGTGAAAAACAGTGTAATACTGTTCAAAACAGTTGGCAACCCTACTCGAGCCCCATAAAAATATTAATGAGTTCAAAGATAAGTAGAGTAAGCAAGTATTTATAGATTTCGCAAAACACAATGATTAAATGAAAATCAAATCAAATAATTTATTTTCTCGAATATGGTACATCAAAGATCTTAAGGCTTTTTATATTCTGCCATGTAAGGCGTACAAATATATTTCTAGTGCAACAAATACACTATTACAGATTACTATTACACTATAAACTACGATATGTTTTTGTAATCTAACTTATGATCTAGAAATTCTTTAACACTATAGTAACACTTATACAGTAATAATTTAAATAGTATTTTTTAAAATAATAGATATGGTAGTTGAGTAAGTTGCTGAGGTAGATTATTAAATATTTTAATGCACATACAATGAGTAGGTATTTCATTTATTTTTTATTTATTTTATTTTCCAATTTACTTAACCTATTCTACAATGGTATTGCTGTACACGAAAGCCTCCACGGACTTATCTGTGTGACAGTGAGTCGTTCACTACATTATGTGTTTGTACAATAATTTATGGGTACCTATTCAGGTGACATTATTTATTGTTGTTTGTTGTGTTATGTATATGAAACCTTTTAGATTTATGCTTAAAACTTTTCGAACTTGATTTGTATAGCGTTTGTAGATCCTCAGGAAGTTTGTTTAGATAATGAGGAACCAAATATTTTTCAACTCTCATCCCATACACATTAATTTAGTTCGGTAGAATGTTTTTTTTTTTTGTGAGATAGTTTTTAAGAAGGTAGGTCTTGTCCTTTCAATTAGCAGATCAGGTTTATTAACTTCCAAAAGAGTAAAATATTCGACCTTATTGTAGACATCCATAATATTAGAATATTTAAATAGTTCGTAGTAATTTCCTTGTACTTTTTTTTAATGTGTTTAAATAATTCTAATCTTATTTGGGGTAAGTATAATCAATTTTTATGTCTGGATCGGCTATTAGGTTTGTCATTTTTTAACAAAGACACATATTTCTAATATATAAAGGCAGGGTAAAGGTAAAATATTGAGTTTCTGAAATAGTGGTTTGCAACTATCTAAAAATTGTGCACTAGAGATTGCACGGATACATTTTTTTTGAGCTTTGAACACCCTATCTATGTCTACTGAATTACCCCATATAATAATGCCGTATCTGAGTATTGAAGATACATAGGCATGATAAGCTACTATTGTTGCGACGAGCTTTACTGTTTGTCGATTTCTCCTTAGTACATAAACGAATCGATCTATTTTGTTCATTATTTTCTCTATATGTGGTTTCCAATTGCAGTATTTGTCAACTGTTATGATACCTAGAAATACACATTCATCGAAAGTAGGTTATTTTTGTAATGGATATTCAAGTGTGGTGTGTGTGAGTTGTAGGTTTGAAACTGTATAATGTTTGTTTTTGACATGTTTTTTTTTAAATTATTTTGTTCCACCCATTATGTAAAGCAGCATTCCAGCATTATGTAAAGCTTTCCTGATTTCATTTTCTAAATTCGATTAATTATCACTTTTAATAATTAATGTTGTGTCATCTGCAAATACAATACAATCTTTATTAATAGCATCAGGTAGGTTATTGATGTATATGAGGAAAAGGAGGGGTGCTAATATACTACCTTGTGGAGTACCTGTATTTTTTTTTAATGTGACCTGATTTTTTTTTGTTCTACCTGACTAGTTCTTATTATTTCTACACATTGTTGCCTTTCTTCTAAGTAACTCCTGATCCAATCATTAGCGATTCCTCGTATTCCGTATGTAGAAAGTTTTGATAACAGTAATTTATGACAGACAAAGTCGAAAGCTTTTGTCATGTCTAGAAAGACACCAGCAATCTTAGATTTATTATTTAGGCTTTCTGTTATCTGCTTGATGAGTGAAAAGCAAGCTAAAGCAGTGGAGCTGTTTTTTCTGAATCCAAATTGTTCTTCTTTAAGTATATCACATGATGTCAAAAAGTACTCTAATTTGGAGTAGGTACATGACCTTTTCAAAGATTTTTGACAAAATCGGTATCAGTGTTATCGGACGATAGTTGCTCATATCAGTTTTAATTCCTTTTTTATAGAGAGGTTTAACAATAGATTTTTTTAATCGTTTGGGGAATATGCCTTCCATTAAAGATAAATTTATAATGTGTGTTAAGGGAGGGACTAAATAGATTGCACATTTTTTTAGAACGTGTGTGTTTAGGTCATTGTATCCTGTAGAATAAGTATTCTTTAAAGTTTGTATTATTTTAAAAATATCAATATTATCTACTGGCGTTAGAAAAATACTTTTAGGGTTTTGAGGTATAATATTTAAGTTAATTGTGGTATTGTTGTGTGAATTTCTATTATTTATTTTATTAGTTACTGACATGTAGTAGTCATTAAATAACTCGCATATTTTATTTGGGTTCTGATACTGTTTATTATCAACGGTTACAGCGTCCATTTCAGTAGTGCTTGTTGTATTGTTTGTATTTTCTTTGATTAGTTGCCATGCTACTTTACAAGTGTTTTTTGATTTGCTTATGTATTTAATGCTTTTAATCTGTTGTGCTTTGTTTATACTACTATTCTACCACTTAGTCATAAATTTGACATGTAAACAATAAAATAAGAATCACTTAGGTACTTGTTTATCAGCTGTAAATGTAAAATATATTAATTAGCGTATTATCAATTAAATGCTTTAATATTTAGTTTTATTAAAATAGCTATGTATCGTTTTTGGTGTGTAATAAAGAATACTGTATTCTATTGAATAAAATAAGTTTTTTTAGCAGTCATGCCTTTAGTTTTTTATAAATCAATCTCATTTGTTATTCTACCACCAATTCCACTACTCTAGTTCAGTATCTCTGATTCTCTATTATTTTTATGAGGGGAATGTATCTTCAATTCAAGACGAACCGAAATAAGTCAAATACTATATGTATATGTACATACATACATTGTTTCAGGACTCGAATACATGTTAGTTCCGACCCGGAAAGGTAAAAACATCCTGATGTTGAACGGCTATAGTTTTTGGCAAGACCACAACAGGAACACGTACTATTGTTCTAGAAGGAGTATCGGATGCAGGGGTATCGTGAAGCTGGACAGCTATGGAAATATCACAGTGGCTATCACGGACCACTACCATGAACCGCCACGTACGAGGATCACTCCTAGAAAACAATTTTAATATTTTTACCACATAGATTTTGGACTGGAATTGGACTCATTATTGTAGAGGTGTTTTCTATTTTGAGTAATGGCACCAAAGCATTTATTAGTTTCAATTTATTCCCTTATAAAAAATTATTAAAAATAAAAATAAAACATTCAAACTCTTCTAAAAACTATCTATCTATTAATATAAATTATTAAAAAGATATTGTTAGGTAGTTTATAAAGTTATAATTATTTATATATATATATACGGTAAAAAAATATTTTGGATTGTTTTTTTTCCCTCAACTGAACTATTAATAAATCATTATGTCGTTATCTTACAAAACTTCAAGGTCTCTTTTATTATTATTTTTTTTACGAAATTATAAAAAAGTATTAGTAAACTAGATAATTTATTCGTTCATATAATATGTAGATGAATAGAACCAGAAACATATATATTATACGTTACAGAAAACCCGCATCGTTTTTATTAAAGTTAGGTACACTTAATTCCAGAACTTCCATATGAATTAATCCCTACTCAAAAAGGTAATCATCTAATTATGCTGAATAAATATACGTTTGCGCAACGTCTGGGGACAAACAGTTATTACTGTTCGCGTAAAAATGCTGGATGTAAGGCAAAAGTGAAACTTATCAAGGGAACATAGAAATACTCAGAGAGGAACACACTCATGAACCGCCGAAATATGTAAGAACACCATCTGGAGTCTATGTTAAAATTTAGAAAAAATACTTATTTATTTGTTTTTTTTTGCAACATACCAAATATAATTTAATGGGAATCTTATTTGTCATAGATTAGATTATGTGTATCGTTTTTATTATTACTTTAAACGGATAGAAGTTGTGGAAGATGTTAGTTTAGTTTATAAATGTTTCATTATTCGAATTTTGGAACCTATGTATAATTTGCAGTAGGTATCTGTTATATTAATTACTATCTTTCTAACCTTTAGATCATATTACCTACTAAATGGAGAAGGGGGTAAGTTACAATAATTTTATACATAATATACTTATGTAGACACCCGTGTGTCTACATATATATTATGTATAAAATTATTGTATCAGCCAGGCTCGCAAAGCAAAAAAGGCGATACACCGGTCATGGGTATCATCATGGGTCATAATATACAGACCATTTTGGCCCACTTTCGACTCCCCATATTGGCTTAACCGGTTATATCATCTTGGTTTGTTGGTTTAATATCATAAAGAATAAATATTGTATTGTTTGAAATTGATAAACTACCTTCATACTTGTTTCTAACACTTAGGTACGCAAATATAAGACATTGAAATAAAACTACTTTTTATGGGTTTTACTGTGTTATATTGATATTATTTGATTTCCCACGTTTCGGATCCTTTACAGCATCCATGGTCACGGGTCGACTGAGGTGTTGATCGACCTTATGTTAAAATTACCAAGTTCAGCTACCCTACATTTTTGTCAATTATTGTGTATCGAAAGAAAACCCATACAGATAAATACTTAAATGGTGAATCACACCACCACCAAACACTAACATCTTCTCAAATTTATTCTTTCACCTTAATATGTTTTGGTTTTATCCTTCAATGTAAAAGAGTGACACCATAGTGTAGTGACTCGGTAGTGAATTGGTGTTTGATTTGTTAAAATTAACAATACAAACAAATCCTATTGAATAATGTCATTAAAAATAATTCGTATACTAAAATAATAATTAAAATCGACTTACAAGGTTCCAGTATTATCCTTAATGTTTATTTTGAGGATTGGGTGAGGTTGAGTGGATTGAGATTGCCCTGTCTCTTTTCCACAAAACGAGTGTCAGTATAGAATTTGTATAGCAAACGCACGGTGTGACTTCGAAGTGCTATATAGCGCGCTCTCAGTCTAGCATGCCTTATTTTAGGACCGATTTAGATTTCGTTTTTCGGCTCTATTCAACGTTGTTATGGGATTATAAAAGAATATTAGTCAATTAGCCTATTTATTTGTTCATAACATGAACGCTAACGATAAAAAGCATTTATTTCTCAAATATAATTTAGAGAAAACCCGGTACGTTTTTATTAAAGTTAGATACACTTGTTTCCAGAACTCCGATATGAATTAATCCCCACTCAAAAAGGTAAACATCTGATTATGCTGAATAAATATACGTTTTCGCAACATCAGCGGACAACCAGTTATTACTGTTCGCGTAAAGATGCTGGATGTAAGGCAAAAGTGAAACTTGATAAATTTGGGAACATAGAAACACTCAGAGAGGAACACACTCATGAACCGCCGAAATATGTAAGAACACCTTCTGGTGCCTATGTTAAAATTTAAAATAAATAGGTACTTCTTTATTTGCTTTTTTTTGCAGCAAACCAAATATAATTTGATGGGAATCTTATTTGTCATAAATAAGATTACGTGTATTATCTTTGAATTATTACTTTAAACGGATAAAATTTGTGAAAGTTTTTAGTTTAATTTTCACTTTTCTGTCTTAGTTTTATCCTTAATACAAATGAGTGACACCATGGTGTTGTAATTCGTGTTTGATTTATTAAAATTAAGAATCCTATTGAATAATGTCATTAATAATATTGGGATTGAGAGGGGGTGCTTTGTCCTAGACATGGGTAACTCACCAAAAATTCACGAGCTGCAGATCGCGGCTCACTAGTGTGATCTGGTTCTGCGAGCCGGCTCACAGATCAGATCAATTAGAGCCGTCTGACTGTAGCGAGTAGCTGAGAGAGACAGAGCTATTGATTTGTTTGAACTGTTGAACGTGACCGCTCGCTCGCGCACTTTGCGCCGCCGCGCTGATCGTGGCAATCTCACCAATCTAAACTGGTTTTTATTAATATTTGTTTGGATTTTTTTACTCTTACACGAGTAATCAGGTGCACGGCAAGGGGTTGTACTCGTAGGTTATTATTTCTGTTTCATTGTGTTAGTTGTGATTTTATTTTGACAACAATCAGTCTGTTTTTAGTAAAACATAAAGTTTTAAATCCTGTATAAACTTCAGTATAAGACTTATATTATTATATACGTATATATTTATTTATTTATTTATTTATGTACGCTTTATTGCATACCAAAAACACAGTTACAATACAAAAACAAATGCGAACAGAAGTTAATGTACAATGGGCGGTCTTATCGCGCAAGGCGATCTCTTCCAGACAACCTTTGGATGAACTGGGAGAAAGGAAACACACAGTGGGTAGTGTTGGCGTACTAACATAAAAGGATATAATTAATTATTATTAGATTATAATAAATAATCCAAGTAAAATATATATTTAGATATATAAAGATATATAAATATATATATAGGTAATATAATGTATATATGATATATATAATGTAATATGATAGGTTAAGGAAATTAGTAAATGATGATGTTGCTTGCATAATTTAAGCATTCCTGGGTATAGGACATAGATAGTGTTTTTTTACCAGCTTTTTGAAGATAGGCAGCGATTGGGCACGTCTAATGTCAATAGGCAAAGCATTCCACAAGCGAGCTGCTTGGATCGTAAATGACCTGTCAAAAAAGCTGGTGGAATGTTTTTGAATTTTCAATTTTAAGTTTTCAGAAGATCTTAAACATTTATTGTGAGTATTACATACGAACTCAAAGCGATCTTTAAGGTAGAGCGGGGTGGAAGGATTAAAAAGAACATTATATAGAAGAGAAAGAATATGAGCATTCCGGCGAAGGCGAATAGGCAGCCAATTGAGCTTAGTACGAAATTCAGAAACATGATCATATTTGCGCAAACCAAATATGAATCTGATGCATAAGTTTTGGAGACGCTCAAGCTTATCAAACTGCTCTTCAGTAAGATCAAGATAGCTGGCATCAGCGTAATCTAGGATAGGAAGAAGAAGGGATTGTGCAAGAGCAATTTTGGTGGCAGTAGGAAGGAAATTCCTAAGGCGTCTCAAAGAGCCCGCCGCCGCAAACATCTTACGACTAACTTCCTGTACTTGCGCAGTCCAAGAAAGTGTCGAGTCGATATATATTCCTAAGTTCTTTACTTTGTCAGTAATAGGAATGGGAGTGTTATTAAAAGAGACTTTAGGAAGTACCGACCAATCAATCCTGGACACCATTCGAGAACTACCTACAACAGTTACTTGGGTTTTCGAGGGATTGATCTTTAGGCCAAATTCATTACTCCAGTCCCCAAGCCGACCAAGATCTAAATTAATTAGGTCGATGGTTTTTGACAATTTATCAAGTGGCGCTTGCCTATAAATTTGAAGATCATCAGCATAAAGGTGGTAGGAAGAGGTAAGTCGATGAGAGATAGAATTTATAAAAATTGCGAAAAGAAGTGGAGAGAGAACGCCACCCTGCGGCACGCCGGCAGACATATTACACCAAGAAGAGAAAGAATCTTCGATGCAAATGCGTTGACGGCGACCAGACAGGTAACTGTGAAACCAATCAATCACCGAAGGAGATATGTTAAAAGAGCGAAGTATGCCAAGCAGAATATCGAAATCTACAGTGTTAAAGGCATTCGTAAAGTCTAAAAGAACAAGAACTGTTAAATTTCCGACTTCCATGCCTGATCTGATATCATCCGTAATGTTCACAAGGGCTGAGGTGGTGCTGTGCCCGGGACGGAAACCAGATTGGAGTGGATTGAGGAGACTGTTTTTGGAAAGGAAATGACTAAGTTGCTGGTGAATAAGACTTTCCAGGACTTTGGACAGGAATGGTAAAATTGATATGGGACGAAACTCGGAAAAAGATGAAGGATTTGTCTTTTTGGGTAAAGGGACGATCTGGGCATCCTTCCAGGCATTAGGGAAAGTGCTACTGGATACAGAGAAATTAAGGATGTGGACGATAACAGGAAGGATTTCATCAATGATAGGAATGATCATGTTACGGCTGATACAGTCACATCCAACAGCATTTGATGAAATCGATACAACGCTCCTCTTAACATCACAAGCGGTGAAATGATTAAAGACAAAAAAGGGAAAATCAGGTGTCGGGAGGTTAGAAAGATAATTAAGTGTTTTAGCTTTAACGGCCTGATCAAAGTCAGACGCAGAAGAGAAATGATTGTTAAGTAAATTAATATCTAAGTCCTTGGGAATTATATCGTGCTTTGATTTCCCGACCCCTAATGATTTAAGAAACTTCCAAACTTTAGCTGGATCACCATTTTGAACTGACTTATGGATATGTTGGCGTTGTGCTTTCCTACACACCTTATTGCAGATATTTCTAATCGATACAAATTTTTCCCAATTATTGTCCGATGGCCGTGTTTTGTATTTGGATTTTGCCGTTGATTTCTTAGTAATCAATGTCTTGATTTCATCGGTAAGCCAAGGAGCAGGAAGATGTTTAATTTTAATAGCTCGAATAGGAGCATGTAGGTCATAAAGCTGAACCAGATTGTCCGTAAACAGATCAACCTGTCTATCAACTGAAGTAGCAGCAAGTACAGGAGCCCAGTCTATGTTATTAACATCGTCTCGAAGACGATCAAGATTCATGCCCCCAAAATTGCGAAGAAGAAGAGTTTTAGACTTTGCCTTAGGTGGGCGAATTTTATAAGAGAGAAAAATCAAGTCGTGATAAGAAAAGTTGTCAGCTGCGCATTGGCCGTGCTTAGCAACATGAAGATTAGATGAGACCAAAATAAGGTCAAGAAGAGACGGAACGGAGTTCGGGAAATGATGTGAAGCATCGAGGTCTAGAATGGAAAGATTACAGGATTCAGTGATACGTCGGAAAGAGGAAGAACGGGAATCATTTTTAAGGAGACAGGTGTTAAAATCTCCCATGATGATAGTGTGACTGTAAGATGGGAGTAGAGATTCCAAAACCGTTTCAAAGGAAGAGAAGAAATTAATACGTAAGGAGGGACAGTAGTAGACTCCAAGAAGGACTTTTGTGTGATGGAGTTCAACTTCCAGAAAAAGATGCTCACCGGCATTCAGCGGAGGCGGCTGTGTTGACATATTTACAATAGTAAATGGAATGTATGTACGTAGGTAAATGGCAACACCGCCACCACCGCCCACCGTGCGATCATTTCTTACAAGCTGGAAGCCCGGTAAAGAATACGAGGATGAAGAAAGACATGGTTTTAACCAAGACTCAGAGACTAATATGGCGTGGATAGTCTTACAGTCAAAACTTGCCAGCATATCGGGGAAATGAGCCGGAATACTTTGGGCGTTTATGTGGACAACATTAAAATTTTTAGATACATCTGAAAAAGTTGAATCAAGAGTTTCAGACAGAGATGGGACACTTACAAAACTTTCATCATCATTACTAAGTGAAAAAAAGGTATCATTATCACTGCTACAGTCGGGGCTGAGCATTGATAAAATATATATGTATATACCAATAAATAAAATAATAAATATTAAATAAATCTATAAAACTATAAAAATTTTAAATTTAGGTGTAAAAAATAACCTCCCTTCCACCTGCCAGCTGTGTGAGAAGAATATAAAAATTTTAGATAAATACAAAACACACAAAAACAGTCCAGGCAACAAGAATAATCAACAGTAATAAAATGTGAAATAATTTGCATTTTTAAATTTTAACTAAATTATACATCAGTATGCATAATTATCACGCGAAAAAAAAAAAGTATGTAATACACTAAAAACGGAAAATATAGGTACGGAACGCAATCAACCGGTGACAGCTGACAGCGACAGCTAACATACTGACTTTGCCAATTGACAACATGCGAGACGGATTAAATGACTTTTCACAAATTTACATTTTGTACAAATAAAATTTTAACAATAAAGAACCGGAAGAAATATTTTGCTAAATAAGTAAAAAGTGGGTCATTGAACAGTAAATTAATGACTATGCAAGAAGCAATTTTAGTGGGTACTTTTGTGGAACATTACATTTAAACAAAGTAAAGTTACCTGGACTGCAAACAAAAATATTAAATCGTAAACTTCACTTTTTAGCTGCAACTCGTTTTGACTTTGTAGCGGCTGCTCTCGTCACAGCGATCGACGACTGTGCGCTTGTGTGATCCGGCTGCACCTGCTCAAGCTGTTGTTCGATCTTGTCCAGTTGAACGAGACTCGTCACACGGTTTCGCTTGCCATCTGGGCCTAGAACATACACAATGCCCTCCCGAGTCCAACATTGTGACACGCCAAACCTCTCCCGCGCTGCCATAAAGATGCAGTGTCTGGTTCGAGTCAGGAACTCAGATACAGTGATAGCGCTACCCTTCAATTTGGATTTACTAAACCAGATCTGGTCTCGAAGAGTCACATCATGAAATTTGACGAGGATAGGCCTGGGTTTGAGTAAAGAATTTCGTCCCATCCTGTGACATCTTTTAATGTCTGCCGTTTTGAAACCAACTTTAAGGTGTTCAACAACGAAGTTAGCCACCACTTGCGAAGGCACCTCTTCTTTGACCTCAGGCACACCATGGAGCAGCAAGATCTTCCGACGACCACGCATCTCCATACTGTCCATGCTTTGCGCAAGCAATTCCACCTGTTGCTGAAGAGATCCAAGCGCCTGAACTATGAAGATGCGAAATGAAGAAAATTCCGACGCTACAGATGTTGTAGATGCAGTACTTGGAGCTTTTTTTAAGTCCGCTTCAAATTCAGCCATCTTCTTGCTGAATAAGGTGCTCATCTCAGTAATGCTTTTGTTGATAGCCTCCATTTGTGTTGTAATTGTGAAGTTGTAATTGTGTTGAAATATGAAGGAGATAACACTTGTCTGGCAGGTAGAAATTGTTAGCTCACTATTTGTATCATAAATAATATAAATTAATAAAGATTACTATTATTTTCAATTATATTAAAGAGCCACAAAAAATATGTTAATAGTTTACAACTACCCTACCCTATATTACCTACCAAGTTCCTAACTATTAGTGTTAAACAATGTCAATAAAAACAAAGTTATGTTTCGAATCTTAATGCCCTGTGACAATGTCACACAGTACAGACTTACTACAGTTCAGCCAGTCCAACGTTCACTATAAAATAACAGATCACACAGATTCATAGATCGTGACAGATCTGTCAGATCATTGTTTGAGCCGCGAACTGCTGATTGCTGATGTTGTCTATAAGCTGCAGATCAACAGATCAATCGTAGGTGAGATCGTCGGCTCAGATCTGAGTTACACACCATTACTTTGTACCTTTTCTAAAAAAAACGAGTGTCAGTATAGAAATTGTATGTATTAAATTAAAATGCTTTTAACTGCCTTATTTAAGGACCGATTTTGATTTTGTTCTTTGGCTCTATTCAACTTTTTATAGGACTAAAAAATATAGTCAACTAGCCTAATTATCAGTTCAAATAGTTGAATAGAAGAACGACAACGATACATAGAAATTATTTCTCAAATATAAATTAGAGAAAACCCGGAATGTTTTTATAAAAATTAGATACACTTATTTCCAGAACTTCATTATGAATTAATACCTACTCAAAAAGGTAATCATCTGATTTTGCTGAATAAATATACGTATTCGAAACGTCAGGGGACAAACACTTATGTCTGTTCGCGTAAAGATGCTGGATGTAAGGCAAAAGTGAAACTTGATAAATTTGGGAACATAGAAGCGCTCAGTGAGGAACACACTCATGAACCGCCGAATTATATAAGAACACCTTCTGGAGCCTATGTTAAAATTTAGAATAAATACTCCTTTATTTGCTTTTTTTGCAGCAAACCAAATATAATTTGATGGCAATCTTATTGTCATAAATTAGATAATATGTACAGAGAAAAGTTGTGAAAGATGTTAATTTAGTTTATAAATATTCCAAAATCGATATTTTGGTAACTATGTATAATTTGCAGGTATCTGTTATATTAATTACTATGTTTCTAACCTTACCTACTTGATGGGGGAGGGGGTAAGTTACCATAATTTTATACAGTAATATATGTGGACACACAGGTATCAGACAGGATCGCAAAGCAAAAAAGCGATTAAACGGTCATTTCTCATGTAAGTACATTATTTCAATATTTAGATATTATACTATTATTGTCGATGTATATATTTTAATGTCTCCCTCTAAGGGGGTAAAAACAACCTAATCACGCGGGCCTTAGCCAAACGTGGGTAGGGGTGGTGATGTGGTGTTAGGTGATGGTGTAGGCAGACGAGACGGATGAAGTTGAGAGAAATTTGCGAGTGATTCGGCATGTGTTGAGTATCACTGCTTTTTGGAGTATGTAATTGTAGAGTGTGTTTGGGGACCTGTAGAATATCTAAACTACGCTGTAAGGTCTTTGGTATGACTCCTGTTGATGATATGACTACTGGGACTATATGTATGGTTTCTGCTCGCCATTGTCGTTTTAGTTCTATTGCTAAGTCTTGATATTTGGTAAGTTTTTCCGCTATAGTGGTTTGGATATTGTGGGTGTTCGGTACAGCTATATCTATGAGGTAAACAGTTTTGCTAGTTTTATCAAAAAGTGTGATATCAGGCCTATTGAAATGTATGGTTTTATCAGTTATGATTGTTCTGTCCCAGTATATTCTGAGACTATTGCTTTCTAATATGTTATCCGGTTTGTACTTGTAGTATGGCATCTTTTTTTCTATAAATTTATATTTGTGTGCGAGATGTTGGTGTATTACCACTTGGTCATGTCGATGTTTGTAATCTGTTTGTGCGAGGGCTCTGCAGGCGGAAGTTATGTGTTGAATTGTTTCTGGGTTAGAATGACAATGTCTGCATGTATCTGTCGGAACGTGACGGGAGCGTATGATGTGTTTTTGGTAATTTCTGGTGATTTCTGGTGTCAATAATTTGATCCTGAATCGCCATCATGAAAGCTTCTGTTTCAGGGAAGAGTTCGCCCCGGTGCAGCCAAGCGTTTGAAGCTTTCTTGTCGATATGTGGCTGCTCCAGGTCGTGACGATGCCTCCCGTGTAGAGCCTTCTGTTGCCACGCGGTTATTTTCTCCCTGTTATTAGTTATCCGCTCATTTCTCTGCGGACTTCGGTCTTTCAAGTTAAGTGGTGTGAGGCGATGGTCTGCTAACGTTGTTACTTCATGGAGTGTGGAGTGTTCTGCATGTTGATGGAAGTAATGCCGGAGGGATGTTATTTGTTTGTTATGTAAGTTAACTACATCTATTATTCCTCGTCCTCCCTCGTCTCTCGGGAGTGTCATCCTTTGCACGCAAGATCTTGGGTGGTGTTTCCGGAAAGCAGTAAGGGTAGTATTTATTTTACGTTGTAGGTTTTTCAGATCTCCTTGAGTCCAGTTTATGATACCAAAGGAGTATGTGAGTATTGGGATGGCATAACTATTTATAGCTTTAGTCAAGTTGCGTGAGTGGAGTTGAGATCGGAAAAGAATATTGAGTCGGCGCTGGAATTGTTTTCTTAGAGTTTCTTTGGTTTCTTTTTGATTAATTTGCCGAGCTTGTTGGAATCCTAAATATTTATACGAGGTGTCTGATTCTAAAGGTCCGATGGTGTCTCCTGATTGCAGTGTGTAGCTATTTGGGATGATATTTCCGTTCTCAACAGAGAAAGTTTTGCATTTATCTATCCCAAACTCCATATGGATGTCGTTTGAGAAGACTTGCGTTACGTCTGCGAGGCGGTGCAATGACTGTATAGTGTTGCTGTAAAGTTTTATATCGTCCATATACATCAGGTGTGTGAGTGCTGTGTGTTTCTGTGGCGTAGTTATAGAGTAACCGGAGTTGGACTTATTCAGAAGATAGGAAAGTGGATTTAGTGCAAGGCAGAACCAAAGTGGGCTGAGAGCATCCCCTTGAAAGATACCTCTTCGTATTTGGATTTCTGGTGTTTCCACGGACGAATGACCTATTGTTTTAAGAGTGGTTGTCCAGTGATGCATTGAGTTTTTAAGGAAGTTGATAATTTGTGGATGGATTTTATAGTGTTTAAGTACGTGTAGAAGCCAGCTGTGTGGTACGGAGTCGAAGGCTTTCCGATAGTCAATATACATGGTGTTGATATTTTTCTTTTTGGTGACGGCATGTTTCATAGCTACTGAGTCTATTATAAGCTGCTCTTTGCATCCCTGGCTTCTTTTCCGGCATCCTTTTTGTTCTTCTGAGAGTATGTTATTTTTGTTGATATGGTCATGGATGAGTTCCGCGATGCATGCTGTAAGTATTTTATAAATCGTTTGTAAACATGTAATAGGTCGGTATTTAGCTGGATTACGATGATCACTAATATCTTTCGGTATCATATAGGTAAGACCTTGTATGACATGATGTGGCATTGTATTAGGTGTTTGTATAAAATCATTGATGTGGTTGTGTAGTAAGGGATGAATTGTTGTGAGTTTTTTATACCAGTAGTTGTGTATATGGTCCGACCCAGGTGCCTTCCAATTATGAGCTTTATTGAGTACCCGAATAAACACGTCTATTGGTATATACTCAAATGACATTGGTGTAATTTTATCAGTTAATTCGGTGTCTGTATTTAGCCAATCGGCTTCAGTATTATGTCGAACCGGTTCGGACCAAATACCTGCCCAGAAACTGTGTAACTGATCTGCGTGTGGTGGTAATGTTTGTTCTGTGGCCCTGGTTGTGTTATTTTGTGTACTCGATGATAGTGTTCTATAAAACAGTTTTTCATTGTTCATAAACTGTGTATTTTGTACCTTTCTCAGGCTGCAATTAATATATCTTTTTAGTCTACTGGAAGCTGCGTTTAGTTTCTGTTTGAGAGTATCAAGAAATTGTTCATTGCTTACATTAGCGGGTTCATGTTGAGAATGTATTCGATATTTATTTTTTATTGATTCTACTAATTGGCTTAATTTACTACTTCGGTTCCCTTTAATAAATTCTGTTAATCTTCCAATGTCTTTTCTAATGTCTTGTATCTTCTTTTGAAGTCTTTTCTGCCAGGCAGGTATTCTTTTTTGGTTTTGAGTTGATGTTGTTATTTCGCTATCCTTGATTTTACATCCATTACAGATAGCTGCTGTGTAACCCGCTCAATAAATAATGTTTTGAGTAGTGTTAAAATCTTGTTCTGAATTAATGTAATGTGGGAGTATATTTTTATTAATGTAGTCCACAATTTGAGCTAGTTTTTTTGAGCTTTTTTGCTTTGGTATATACGGACGGGATTGTAGATCAGTATTTTGGAATCTGTCTATTGTAGTTCTGAATTGTTCCTTAATTTTTTGTGGATCTTCAATTATTTGATTTTGTTGAGATATTGTGAGTTCAGTATTAATTAGTGATTCATGGTTTTGAGTGTGTGTTTGTAGACGTTGAGTGACGTCATTTTCCACTATGTATTCAGAGTGGTCATTGGTTTGTGTAACTGCGGGTTCGAGTGTGAGTGTAGTGTGGTGTGATCTGGATGATAAGTTCCCATCTATATTACAATGTTGGGCGTTAATATTACTTGATACCATTTCACGTATTTCTTGAAGTCTTTGGTCACTTATCATTTTGTTATTTAATATCGCTCGTAGTTGATCTGATATTCTTTGTTCACTAACTTCTATTAATTCTGGATACTCCGCTATAACTGCTTGATGAAGAGGTTGCCGATAAGCTGATCTAATTTCCCCTAGTTCTGTGATTGTATAGTAGTTTCTTACGATACATTCATTGTATTCTGTTGTCCATCTTCTTCGTTGTCCTCCTCCCTCTGTACGATTTAGGCTTTGTGTTTGTGTAAGTATTTGCGTGTTTGTGTTGGTTTGATTTTGTGAGTGTTGTAAGAATGTTGCGACTTCATCCTTGATGTGATCTAAAATTTGTTGCGAGAGTAGTTTGTTTCTAACTATAGCTCTGCATTGATCTCCTAATCTCTGTCTGCTCACTTGCATGTGTGGATACTTCTGTGAGAATTCTTGATGTAGATGATTGAGGTATATTTTACTACTATTTAATTTGGTGGCTATGAGGTACGTGCGCCAGATGAATCTGTTCATTTCTTCTGACCATCTTTTTCGCGCACGGTTTGTGCCTGGGGCGGGTACAGGTTCAGTGGCATGTGCCTCCTGTACAACATCCTCAGACATAGGTGATGTGGTGCTAGACCGTGATGGAAGCTGATATGAATTATTGAATTATTATACTATTTCGATATAAGTATTATTTTGATAAGGTGAATCGAGAAAAATAAATATAAGTTTGATGAAACTCTGTACGTTTTTTATTTACCTACTGGAATTGTGCTACAATGTCAACTGCTGATTGTTCAGCCTTAAGTATTTTTTTTTTTTGATTTCGCAAAATGTTCGTCTAGCTAGAACACACTTTAGGTACAGTCGCTAGCACATCAGATTATCGGTCAAATTTCTCCAAATGATTTTAAACCTTAAAATTTTGATGCAAAAATTCAAAATCGACTGAGAAAATTTAAAATTTTGTGGTACCGGAGGTGCTGGCGAACGTACATGGCAGTAGAATTGCGACATCAACAATTACTTATTCACAATTTAGTAAAACTTTTGCTAAAAAATCGTTATCTTATTAGAAAGTAGTTAATTTTATTTTTATTTTTTGTATCCTCTAATTTTCACTGCAAAGATAACGACATTAAGCAAAAGTTGGTATTTGAAAAAAAAATTGGTTAAACCATATGCGGTTGAACGATAGGCGTTTGTAGTGGGAGGTTTTATAAAATTGTGTGAATATCTGTGCTGAATATTATTTCAATATGAGACAAACTTTTGTGGTTGTAATGGTATAACAGTTATTTTGAACTTTCTACTAAATTTTAGTCATGTTCCATAAGAGCTAGGCAAACCATATTTCTTAAGTGGTAGCTGATATTACAGTTATGAATTACCAAAAAGCAAAACATCCTCAATAGTTCAGCTGAATGAGACAAAAAAAAACAAAACCAATATCAGGTGAAAATCATGTAAAAAGCAATCACGCATTAATCTCCAAAATTATTGTAAATCGTGGAACATACCCAGAGCGATTCGGATGCCCCTCGATAAAAGGTGTGACATTTAATTTTTGTCTTTCGACGTCACTTCTTTTGTCACCCTGTATATTTTTTTTTTCTTTATTTATTTATTGAGGGTTTAGTCTTACAAGATTATGTCACCCTCATCGGGAAAACAATATATCTAAATCTAAATTAATCTACCTCTATGTTTAATACCTGTGTTTACGAGACTGTACAGCATCCTGGCAGCCGCCGATGTGGTAAATGCAAAGATGCTATTACATTCTCCAGTCTCGCAAAACTTATTAAATCTAATTAACAGATCTCTTCTCTGCGGCTCGTTCCGGACGCACTCCATACGTATATCCATGATGTGGTATACATCGTCTAACATATTACATTCTGTACAATTGGGGGAGTCGACTTTACCCATTAAGTATGCGAACTTATTTAACGGTATGTGTCCGGAGCGGAGTCGAAGAGCTGTTATTATAGCCTGTCTTCCCATGTCAGCGTTGTCTATCCACGCGCATTTCAAAACACTTGGGTGTATCGTCGCGTGCCATATACCTCTACTCCGGCTTCTTTCGTTAAGGTATTCTTGTCAAAAGGAAACACATTGTTGTTTTATTTTAAAATAAATTTCTGTAAAATAAGGGTTGCAAAAATGATTTTCACCATTAGTTAACCTTTTGAACGCCATTGTCACATATATGTGACAAATGAAATCTTACCCTGAACGCCAACGTCGCAAATTTATGACAAATATACGTCGCACCATATTATGAAATAAACAATTTAATCATTACTTTAGTGTGTTTTCATTTATGAAGGTCATTTGACAGAAAAAGTGGCCTGGCGTCAGGGGTACGGCGATACGTTTATACTCTGGCGTTCAAAAGGTTAAAGCTTCCCTAGCCAAGGTCGGTCTCTTCATTCCCAAAAACTCCGACATGAGAAGGCACCCATTGTAACATAACTTTGATATTTTTAACCAACCTGTATAATATAGGTATGTCAGTTTGGTATCATACACCTTGTTTTGAATATATTATTAACTACAGTTGTACTTATTTCCAGAACTTCAATATGAATTAATCCCCACTCAAAAGGGTAAACATCTGATTATGCTGAATAAATATACTTATTCGCAACATCATCAGACAAAAAATTATTACTGTTCGCGTAAAGATGCTGGGTGTAAGGCAAAAGTGAAACTCGATCATTATGGAAACATCGACACACTAAGAGAGGAACACACTCATGAACCACCGAAATATATGAAAACAGTTTCAGGAGTCTATATTAAAATTTAGGGTCTATTACCTACGTGTATTACCCTTTAACTTCAAATTTATTTCCCCTTGCGGCAAACGAAATTTAATTTATTGGGAGTCTTTAACCCTCCTTGATTTTACATAATATTAATAAATATAATAAAATTAAATCATTTCCAACGTTTCCTTTGTCGTCGTACTTTAAACGGATAAAAATTGTGAAGATATTAATTTAGTTTAAAACTGTTTAATAATTTTTACTAAAAAATAAAGCAATACATTTCAACACTACTACCTATATATGTTTTTATTTAAACCCTTTAAATTCATATTACCTACTACGTTGTAAATTTCAATATTTTTTTGGCGCACTGAGCATAATTTTTTTTTTATTGAATCTGTAATTTTTTTTAGTTTACTTGATTTTAACAAATGAGGTGTCTTAGTTGTGATGTGGATCCAAGAAGTTCCATACGTTATAATTATTGTGTTACAAGAAATCAATTAAACAAACCCTGGCGGAATGGAAAATTTACGGAATCTCCGAATACTTTGAGACTGCGAAACTTGCACCTGATGAAGAAAAAAGTAATACGCCCCATCCAAAAGAATGCGTCTTTCGCCTCACAGCATTGTTTGAGAATACAGATGTAATTGTTCATAATCGAAATATATCAACTTTGTATTTATTTCCAGAACTTCAATATGAATTAATCCCCACTCAAAAGGGTAAACATCTGATAATGCTGAATAAATATACGTATTCGCAACATCAGCGGACAAAAAAATATTGCTCTTATTACTGTTCTCGTAAAGATGCTGGATGCAAGGCAAAAGTAAAACTCGATAAATTCGGGAAAATCCAAACAATCGAAGGACAACACACTCATGAACCGCCAAACTATATGAAAACAGTTTCAGGAAACTATATTAAAATTTAAGAT
The DNA here is from genome assembly GCA_958496365.1 of Subacronicta megacephala. Taxonomy (NCBI): domain Eukaryota; kingdom Metazoa; phylum Arthropoda; class Insecta; order Lepidoptera; family Noctuidae; genus Subacronicta; species Subacronicta megacephala. The sequence continues at coordinate 12,183,386 of OY292523.1, read as the reverse complement.
CATCAATCTTATTCGATTTGGAATTTATTTCCTTTTGCGGCCAAATTCAATGTGATGAGCTTCGACCTTAATTTATTGTCCTTGATTTTTCATATTAATATTAAATTATAATAAAATTAAATCATGTCCAACGTTTCCTTTCGTCTTCGTATTTATACGGATAAAATTGTTAAATATATTAATGTTTAATTAAAAATGATTAATAAATTGATGATTGCTATCTTTTTTTTATATAAAATAATAAAATTAAGTATTTGCTGCATCTACTATATTATTTTTTCATTCACATACTTGTAGTCTTTAAACCCGTCATCAAAAGCCCACATTCGTCAAGTGCTGGACGTAGGACTCAGTAAGTGAACGCAACAGAGCCCGCCACAGAGCTTTCAACTAATATAACCTTCTTCTTCTTCGAGTGCCTTTCCATTACTGGAGGTTGGCCGTCAGCTCTGGACGCTGGCAATTCTGGTCCACTCGCGGATGTTTCGTAGCCAAGATTTATTTCTCCATCCAGCAGGTCGCTTGCCTTCGATTTTGCCCACCATAATTAATTGGAGAAGGTCGTATCTCTCATGGCGTATGTTATATTGTATTACCTACTAACAAATATATACTAATATTATAAACAGGTAAAGTTTGTGACTTTGTTAGGTTGTAATCTCTGAGGGGATAATCTCTGGATCTACTGAACTGATTTTAATTCTTTCACCAATAGAAAGTTACATTATTCCCGAGTGACATAGGCTCTATATTATCCCGTGAAATTAAAAGAAACGTATTGATAGTCGATAATAAACGGGTACACATACTCCCAAATTAATCAGACCAATCACTACCGATGTTCTAAAATGCCTTGTAGTAACTATCGAGCTACAAGTTTAGTTTGGCAGTATTGGTATCATTGAGAGTGGTATCTATAACCACTCGCCGGGCATACATCTGTAGCTTGTTGTTGCTGTTTTGAGGTCCATAAGGAAAATGCAAACTTACATCCTCCAAGGTAATACATCGATTTTTATATACAGGAAAATTAAGCAGTGCGCAAAAAGAATTTGGTGGTTCAATATCAGTAATAGAACACATTTCCATGATTTTTTCAAAACTTTTTTTTTTAATTTTATCCGGCTTAAAATCAGCAAAATATGGACGTAATAATAACAATAGGCGCGCGCGGTGGACCATGGCTACAGCGGGGGTGCACCCGGGGGCGCGGTGGCGGGGTGGCGCCTGCGCACCTCAGGGGTGGCCGCCCGCCAGTCCGCTCCGAGCACCCGCTGCCGTGACGTCGCGTCTAATCGCTTTCCCGCGCAAGCCCCGCGCCGCCGCCGCGCGTGTGTCGTACTTGTACCTACCGGTCACGGTGTAAGCGTGTTTTATGGTGCCAGTGTACGGAGTGTATTTAAAAAGTGCTTAAAATTTACGAGTAGCTCGCAGAATGTAGGTATGCCACGGAGAGCATACTCGCATGCCAGCCCATGGGATCTGTAACCCCACGGTCTCTAATGAAAGACCCAAACCCAGAACCACCCCAAGACTTAAGAGAGTGGCTTCTAAATCACCGCGAAGTCAACATCTTGCCGATGGATGTTGCATTGATCACATGTGTGGGACTGTACAATGTACCTACCTTGGTGGTCATTCAACAATTATTAAAATACGGTGTTTAGTGACATTTAGGGGTAAGCAATTATTTTTAATTAACAATTTTAGCGAATAAGTTATTTTTGATTGAACATTATTGTAAATAGATTGTAAATAGTGCAGTGATAGCCTAGTGATATGACCATTGGACTGCCAAGTCAAAGGTCTGGAGTTCGAATCCAAGGCACGCACCTCTGACTTTTCGAAGTTATGTGCGTATTTATAATTAATTATCACGCGCTTAAACGGTGAAGGAAAACATCGTGAGGAAACCTGCATGCCTGAGAGATTTTCTTGACGGCATGTGAAGTCTGCCAACCCGCAGTAGGCTAGCGTGGCGGACTATAGCCTAATCCCTCTCGTACTGAGAGGAGACCCTTGCCCAGCAGTGAGACAATGTAATGGGTTGATGATGATGATGATTATTGTAAATAGCTACTTAGTTGATTCCAATTTTATTACGCCTTACGGTCAATGTACTGATACAATGTAACCCGCCGTACCTACGACGGCGACGGTGTCGAGTCGAACGAGCGCACAGCTGATGTGTTAGTACTTAAACACGCCCGCTTCGCCGCGCGCTGGCGAGTTAGCCATGAAAATCTGTTTCAAAGTAGACACCGTTCGTTAACGATAACTTTATTTTTATGTACTAAGACATATCAAAATAAAAAATGAAATTCGTTTAAGTTTAATTCGTCAAAGTTTGCGCACTGAATAAAAGGTAATCCTGTATATATATATATATATATATATATATATATATATATATATATATATATATATATATATATATATATATAGATGTATTATCCGTCCATCAACGAAATATTGATTAGTTTTATTGACAATATTCGAAGCTTAAATAAGCAAGGAGACTTAAATATGTTTTGTTTACCAATCAAATACCATGTGTAACATGTTTTTATTAGAAAAATGTAATTAAATCCTTCAATAATTTCCAGAGCTTCAATATGAATTTATCCCCACTCAAAAAGGCAAATATTTGATAATGCTGAACAAATATACATATGCGCAACATCAAATGACGAACAATTATTACTGCTCGGGAAAAAACGGCGGATGTAAGGCGAAGTTTAAACTTGAACCATCAGGGAAAATCAAAATAATCAGAGATGTACACACTCATAGACCGCCGTACTATGTGAAAACAGTTGCAGGAGTCTATATAAAAATTTAGATTAAATAATTCTACAATTATGTAGGTACACGAATCTATTGTTATATTTTTTGCAATAAAGATTTATTTTTAATTTAATCAGACGTAAAGAAAGAATTTTATATTAACCTTTACCATGGCTAAGCAGAAGTAAATTTATTATCTTTAATCTATGTATATTTTAATGAATTGAATTAATTTATGATCATGCCTCTTCGATGAATTTTATTGTATTTGAACAAGAAAATAACAACATTTTCACAGCAGCTGTTTATGTTATTCGCGTTGTTTCGACTCTTGGATTAATTACTGCTTATTGTTGTGAGTTCCGATCATTTGAACAGTAGAGAAAAAAACTTAAACATAAATAGTTTTAGTTGTAGGAAGTAGGAATCATAAACTACATTTTACAATAAATTTTATAGGCAATCAATAATAACATCTGTCAAGTATTCGATTGGTTTTAATAAATATATGGAAATAATATTAATGATGTATTATTTTGTAGATTAGTAACCTGAGAGATTCCTGCACGGAGGAATACTCGTATGTATGTATATAGTTATATTATATTCCGAGTCTGTTTGTGTATGTGACAATAATTGATGATTGTTAATGCATCCATCAGAAGATCCGTAAATAATAAACTATCATATTTTTTTCTTGATCTTTATGGTATTTATTAAGGCGTGCTCCTTTTTGACATTAAAAGATTTAAAAAATCCATTGGGATGTTTCATAGTTAGTATATATTGAAAGCAGTGACGCAAATAAAATTGTCAATTTATGAGCAGTCATTTTACGGCATGGCGAGTGTAAATTTAAAGTAACAAATGTACTAGTGTTATTTAAATCACTCTTTTTACAGGACTTAATTATAAATGGATTCCCACACCAAAAGGAAAAAAGCTGTTGATGCTAAACAACTACACGTTCTCTCAAGACCACAACAGTAACACATACTACTGTTCCAAGAAGGCGGGCGGATGCCGCGCTAAAGTGAAACTTACCAAGTTTGGTAGCATCGAAATTGCCATCACACTTCATAATCACGACCCACCACGATACCTGAGACTACCCACCGGAGACTACGTCAAACTATGGTAGATTTCTAGACTTCTATTCATTTATATTTTGTTCTGTGACCCAGCGAATTACTGATTCAATTATAATCGGTAATCGATTCTGCTCAACAGATGCAAAATCAATATTAAGTTTATATATTATAATATAATATTTTTTTTTTTTAGATTATAGTAATAATTATCAATCAAAGCTGTTAAATGCCTCTGCCGTGAATTCCTGGGTTCAATTCCCAGGTTGAACATTTGGAGTTTGGATTTGTTTCCTGTTAATGGATATAGATTAGCCCTTAACACGTGGGATTGGGACCTAAATCATCAACGAAGGAATCGAATAAGTACACGTTAAAGATGTTACGTGGACATTTGAGTAAAGAAAGCTCTATCTAGCAATAAATAAATTAATATCGGCTCTAATGTTTATTAAAACAGTGTGGAATGTAATACAAACAAAATTAAACAAGTGTCAAGTGTCTTGGAATTACGACACATTCAGTACAGAGGTTATCGTGTTAACGGAATCATTTACAGATTGTGAAAAAGGGATAGCGTTATCGTATTTGTAGAGCGGCATCCCTCTCTATCAATCAAAAGACGATCACAAAAATACGTTGCAGTACGTCCTAGTAACCTCAGAGGGCTTAGACAAATGGCATGAACGCTAATCCAATAGAATAGAATAGAATTCTCAATGTATGGGAGTGACACTAGCTTACGACATGACATGTCAATTAATGTCGTAAGCTAGTGTCACTCCCATACATTGAGAATTCTATTCTATTCTATTGGATTAGCGTTCATGCCACTTGTCTAGGGGCCCAGGACAGAGAGAGAAACGTCTAGCTAGATATTTTTGAGGGTGAACAGTAAGACCTATCAAGACCGATTTTTCGCCCACGTATACGGCCATATTGTAAACTTTATACAAATCCTTTACAGCTGCCTTCTAGAACACGGTTACAAACTAATATTATATAATAAGTAATGCTGGTATAATAGTACAGTAAAATAAAGAGTTAGGCAGCAGGCATACAGGCAGCTACCGAACATCTGTCTTTATAAAGATTTTGTTATAAATAACTATACGCCAAAGCCTGTTATATGAAGGCTGCTAACAAAACTAGCATTTGGTCACGTATTGCGTGGTATAGGTATTATACAAACTTTGTCAAAACACATATGTATATAGTTAGCTGCCTGTATACCTAATTCTTTTGTTGAGTATATTCATTTTCGTGATATTATTCTGTTGGTCTGACGGTTTCAATATTTTTTCATTATTTCTCCACTAAGCTTGAGCTTAGAACCTGCGATAAAATTTTATCCGTAAATTTATGTTTCAGATAAAATGCCAACATTTATTGAAACTACCCAAGGAGTCACACTTTTAATGGTCAATGATTATACATTTTCAAGGAATAACCGATCAAAGAGAACTTATTATTGTTCTAGAAAATCGCTGAATTGTAAAAGTAAGGTAGTATTCAATGATGAACAAGAAATAGTTTTAATAAAGGAGGAACATAATCATCCACCACCTAAGTACAAGAGAATTACAGGAGGGTTATACGTGAAAGTGTAGTAATGACACTTTTTAATTCTCAATTAGTGTCGCATTCACGGGTTTTTTTAACTAAGTATGAATGAATCTATAATTTCTTATATATATATATTCTATATATATATATATATATTCTATAATCTTATTATAATTATTTTTACTAAGATTAAATGAAACTTCGTAATTTAACTTGTCTTTCTTTGTACCTCTCTGATTCCCTTATTTTATTTTTCTAAGTGTCTCCCTGCTCGTATTTTATTTCATAACACAATGTCTAAGAGATTACGTCCTTAAATGAAATGTAAATTATCCACTCAAGCGGAAAATAGGGTTTGTCAAATTTTGCAATTTGCCACATCCAAGATTGCTAACATATATCGTCCCAAATCTCATAGCAGCTAAGGATGACTCTTGGTAAACACTGCAGTTTACATTTTGAACTAGAATTTCCAGTTCTTTAGACTTGATGACTACCTGGAGCAGCAAGAGAAAGCATGTGTGGCCAAGCCACTTTATAGTAGGTAGTGTGTGTCCTTCGGTGGATATGGTGACACTGGGGATGATATAACTACATAGATAAATTTGTTGTATGTTTGTTATTGGAGATGCCACCATCCTTCAAAGGTGATGTTATTGAAATTATATATCATACGTACGAGTATATGAGTACTTAGATACTTAGACTGCCTCGATAGTCTAGTGGTCCTAAGTGTGACTGCTACGCTAGAGGTCCTGGGTCCTTGATACCCAGGTCGAGCAAAGTGTTATTAGGTTTTTCTATGAAATTCTCAGTAGCAGCTCGGAGTCTAGATTTGGGCCCAGTTAATGGCAATAGGCTCGCCACCTATTACGTATATCTACTATACTATATATCTAAACTTACCGTTGAAATGTGGGTGTACATTAGTATACCTCTGCCTAAATCTTTGTGGAATACAGGCGTGATGATATATTATGAGTACTTAGTTTATACTTGGCTGATAATAAAACAATTTTCCGTTTCAGCGTATATTCCATACAAATTTATCAAAACTAATACGGGGAATAATCTATTGATGGTCAATGGGTACACATATTGGAAGAATAATCGATCTAAGAATAACTACTACTGCTCTAAAAAGACTTATAGCAGCTGCAAAAGTAGCGTGCGGCTTAACCATGAAGGAGCTATAGTTAATTTAAGGGAGGAACACAACCATCTACCTCCTGTATTCAAGAAACTCAATGATGGGACATATTTCAGATTAAGGATATAACAGTACTACAACCTCCATATAAAATGTACAAACAAGGAGACTCAAAATTAACCGATAGAGGGTATTATAAGATTATAAGGTACTTCTGTATTGAGGGTAAAAATAATGCTACAGATAATAAATGTGTTACAATCAAGCAAATATTTATCTCTATATAAGGTGTTTCTTGTAAGGTGTCAAGCCGGCGCAGGGTGATAGGGGACTACCATACCTATCGATTGGACCCCCATGTATGTTCCGCGAGTTTTTGTAGTTTTCGAGTTAGAGTACTTTATTCATTTTTTCGAAAATTTTACGATCGAGTTACTTTAAAAATGTATGTCTTTTTTTGTATAACCTTTTCTTCAAGTTTTATTATTGTAATATGATCCTCGCAAATTGTAGTTTCATACATAAAATAATCATCTTACCCACATAATTAGAAGTTACACAAATTTTGATCGAATGTGAGTAATTTACGTATGAGCAATAACAGATCGGAATTTTCAACTTCAAAATAAATATTTAAAAAGAAACTTCCATAGATTTGGGCTTATTTTAAAAACTTTGCGGGAACCTAAGCTTCGATAATAATCCAAAAAAATTGATACTTAATATTGCATTATTTGTCGAAATCGTCCTTTTAATGTAGTGAAGTGGAAATTCCCTAATTTTCTGATTTTATTCTTTACCAACATTAATGTCAATTACCGTAAGGAATTAATGTTTAAATGATTAACAGCCTTATTGCAGATCATTTCATGACAAAAACCACAAATTTTTAACTACCTATTTTAAACTTCTCCAGTATTCTGACTACTGACTCGAAAAAAAATAAGTAGATAAATTTTTATAATCTGGTTTGTTAGAAAAGTAAAATCATTTGACTGGCTCATTAATCTAGTAGTCCTAAGCGCGTCTGCTTCGCTAGAGCTCCTAGGTTCGATCCTCAGGTTCAGCAAAGTGTGATTGGGTTTTTCTATGATATTATTAGTAGCAGCTCGGAGTCTGGATTTGTGCCCGGTTAATGGCAATAGGCTCGCCCCCTATTACACGGGACCTAAACATACTGGTGAAATGTGGGTGTACATAAGTACACCCATACCGAACCCTTCGGGGAATACAGGCGTAAAGGTATTTTATGTTAAATCAAGTTTCAAATTAAATGCCCAAAATGCCCTCCCTGGACTGATAATTATGCTGATATGTGCCATTAACCGGGCACAGATCCAGACTCCGAGCTGCTACTAACAATTTCATAAAAAACCCCAATAACACTTTGCTCGACCTGGGAATCGCACCCAGGACCTCTAGCGTAGCAGTCGCGCTTAGGCCTACTAGGCTTATGAGCCAGTCAAATGATTCTATTTTGCTCACAAACCAGATTATTAAAATTTTATGTACTTTTCTTTTTCTCGAGTCAGTAGTCAGAATATTGGGAGAGTTTTAAAATAGGTAGTTAGAATTTGTTGTTTGTATCATGAAATGGTCTACAGTAAGACTGTTACATATTTAAACATTAATTCCTAACGTTAATTGACATTAATGTCGGTAAAGAATAAAACCAGAAAAATTGGAAATTCCACTTCACCACATTTAAAGGACGATTTCAACAAATAATGCCCAATAAAGTATCATTTTTTTTGGATTATTATGGAAGCTTAGGTACCCGCGAAGTTTTTAAAATAAGGCCAAATCTATGGTAGTTACTTTTAGGTATTTATTTTAAAGTTGAAAATTCCAATCTGTATTGCTCATACGTAAATTATTCACATTGAATCAAAATTTGTGTATCTTGTAATTATGTGGGTAAGATGATTATTTTATGTATGAAACTACAATTCGTGAGGAACATATTACAATAATAAAACTTGGAGAAAAGGTTATACAAAAAAAGACATAATTTTTTAAAGTCACTCGATCGTAAATTTTTCGAAAAAATGAATAAAGTACTCTAACTCAAAAACTACAAAAAATCGCGGAACATACATGGGGGTCCAATCGATAGGTATGGTAGTCCCCTATCACCCTGCGCCGGCTTGACACCTTACAAGAAACACCTTGTATATATATACGGCAATATTGCGAATTAAAGGCTGGTTTAGAGGAGCAACCCATTATCGAATAATATATTTATTTATTTGTAATTGATTTATGTTTTTGGTTTGACATAAAACTGAATGTGATACTTGTACATTATAAGGAATCGGGCTCTCTGTTAGAGCTTTATATGAAGTATCTATTTTGAGAGCTTACTTTTTTACTTGTGATCAGATTAAAAAACATGTGTTTTTGTATACGAAAATAATATATTATTTTGTTAAAGAGAAATATAACTTGTACTTATTGGATTTTTTAAATTAAATTATTAATAAAGGTAGGTATGCAAATAAAAGATACCCTATAACACTTTATTATTTATTTTCATACTTCTTCCTTCAGCCTTTCCTAACTATTTTGGAGTAGAATTCTAACGCTTTAATATCAGCATTTTACATGAAGCCACTGCCATAACACCTCAGCCTAATTTCTAGGAAATACCGATATTCGGATGGACTGGTTGTCAGGCTTTTTGAGCTTCTGATGATCACTAACGATTATCATTAAGCAGCGGTAGCCAATGTTTTTTGCACATTATTAGTACTCTTGTTAACCCCCCATGCTAAGCTAAATGCTTGTTTTACGAGTGAGTTTCGAACCGGCAACAACATGATTGCAATTCCGACGCCCTAGCCATTAGGCTACCGCCGCTTCAAACATCGTAAGCTCCTAAGCACGTATGGATACAAAAACAACTCTACATGCCTACTCATATATGAGGTTATATGTATAAGGTTATCGTGCTTATGTGGTTCTAATAGGTATCGGGATCTGATAGTTCCCTGAAATGCTTCTTATTAACGCTATGAACCTTCTTTTTCAGAGTAAGCTATTGTTTGGATTTAATTATCTCTGAGCTTAATTTTCTTTTGAAAAACCTCGAACGCTCTGTGTTACGATTGACCTTTCAAACTTACAATTAACGAACACAAAATACCTGCTAAATCCAAATTCGGATCACACAAAATATGAATCTGATTTGAATGGAACTCGTAACACTCAGTGTATCGGCAATGGTCACTGGACCACCTTAAACATTACACCAATCGTACAGTGAAATCATACTGATTATAAATCCTAACCTTTTTTGATTTCAGATGGTCCCGAAATGAAATTCATAACGACTCAATTGGGGCAAAGGTTGCTAATGGTAAATAACTATACCTTTAGCAAGAATAACCACGCCAGAGGTTATTTCTACTGTTCTGGACGAAAACAAGGTTGTAAGAGCAGTGTGAAATTCGGCGATGATGGGACAGTGTTAATCTTGAAAGAGGAGCATAACCATAATCCACCTACGTATGCACGAATAACAAGCGGCGTCTACGTTAAAGTAAAAGAGAAGTAAATGGAGATGCGATTCCACAGGCATTAGGCCTCGATAGCAAGGGTAGCTAAAGCCGGTTCAAATGCTGCCAGAGGTGGAATTCTTCGTCGATATTGATCTTTGAAAAAGTGTGTTGCGTGACGGAAAGTCGGCCAAGACAGTGTAGTTATCAGTAGTTTATGACTAATTATGTTCTTATCGTATCAATGTTTCGAGTAGTAGGCAATTTCGATTTGTAGTCGGTACGTGCCCGACATACTCTGTCCTTTCCCCCGGTGGTGGTAGACGATCCATGATGTTTTTCTGTACTATAAAAAATTGATTATAAGTGTCTTCTTCTTCTCTCTCGGCCGTTATTCACCCAATGCTGAGTGCAAGTCTTCTCCATTGCATGCCATTCCATTACAAGTATCTACTACTACTCAAGTACTACTACACTTAATGTAAAAATGCATACATAGGTTTTAACAAAGTAGCTAATCTCCCAAACTATTAACTTGAAAGGCGGGTCCAGATAATGTACCACTTGCCCGATCCGATCATCGTATCATTCACCGTATCTGTATCACCGTATCCGTATCGCCGTATCACCATCGTATCGTATCAAGCTCCGTATCTAGTTGTGGACACCTTTATTTTACTCTGGCGATATGGGTCGGGCCGCAAGTATAGCATGTCTTATCAGAGCGGCGTATCAAGACTGCGTACATGTCCAAATAGGCGATCATGATACGCATTGGTAATACGGATACCGTGATCGCATCGGGCAAGTGATACATAATATCTGGGCCAGTCTTTAAGTGCTTAGGCTTCTCACGATGCAGTACAAGAAAAAAATTACAATTTTAATGAAACTTGTATTACCTCGTCTAGTCCAACGTTGGATACAGTCATTTTAAAGAGCACTATGTGACTTGTGTTTTTGTATATAAAAACGATAACCGTTGTAAAAAATAACATTTTGTGGAATCTTAATTGTAGATTAAACGCGATTAAAAAAAAAATGCTATCCACGTAATAGAATTTCTGACACTATGAATTATCTGACATAGGCAATTCTACGAGTGTCCTTGCATTTGTGACTTCTCCAATAAGAATTAGTTCGTATGGATATAAAATTGTCGTCAGTACATATAACGTAATTTAATTATGTAACAATATAAGAGGCTTGCCGTGTATCTTTTAGATAAAGGAATTATGATAATCATAAAGTTGTTTTATTAAAATTTAAACCTAGTTACTTTACAGTTTAAGATTGTACCTAATCCAGACACAAAGGCGTAGATGGACACAATGTGTTTTGTATTGCCGCCACTTCAGCCCGTCACAATCTCGTGCCGAGTCGGACGGACTCGGCGGACGGGATGACGGCGGCGCTCGGGTGACGGGCGTGCGGTGGACACGCGGCCATAGTAAATGTACGTATCGCTAAATCGGCGCCGTCATCTCGTTGACGGTGGCGGTGGACAAACGGACTTAGTTCGGCGCTACCGCTAGAACTCGCCACGAGATTGTGACGGGCTGAAGAGGCGGCAATACAAAACAAATTTAAACGTGTCCATCTACGCTAGCGTCGTAAAGACGTCGTCGCACCGCAATAGCTTTTGATTATTATATCAAAAATATATTAATAATAATAGGTACAACAAATAAAAATGCCCAAGAAATTGCGTTTTAGTGGAAGTCGAGCCTATTCACTGCCGATTGTCATCATGCGTCAATTTGTTGCAAGATGGACCGTGCATAAGGCGCTTTATTTTTGTGCACTAATATAGGGGCCGTCCCACAATATGTTATTGCAATCGTTTGCGATTGAAAGAGAGGGATGCCGCTCTAAACACTAAATAGCGCCGTCTCTTTTCATAAAAAATGATCGCGTTAACGTGTTGCGTATAGTGACGGCTGCAGGTATTTTGCATCGGACTGAAACAGTTGACCTTAAATTGTCGAAAGCAATACCAATAAATACGAAATTCCTTTCAGATGACTCGGATTATAAGTTTATTAAGACAACCCGCGGCGTAACCTTACTGATGGTCCACGGATATACATACTCAAGGGGCGTTAGAACCAAGTGCTCATATTATTGTTCCCAATCCGCTAAGAAGAAGTGTAGGGCCAGCCTGAAGTTAAATTCTGACGGCAAAATGGTTATCACCAGACCAATACATAATCACCCTATGCCTGTCTACTACTTGTCCAAAGATGGACTTTATCACAGAAGTAATAATGGCTATAATCCTAGTTTAATACGTAGTATGGGCGATCGAGAATCGTTTAGCCGTTTCAAAATTCCGACCCCGAGGGGCAGACTGTTTTGAAAGTTGTTTCTGACAATATTTAGATCTCGATGATTATGAAAGTAATGTTACTGAGTTGCTAGTAGGATAACGGTAAAACTGAACGACAAAACAAATACTCGTATCTCCGTGAACTTCATAGATCTAGTATTGTTTTTTTCTTTTAATCCTACATGAAAATATCTTTATAGTCTTTTTGTATTTTTACGCATGGAAAATGCATAAAAATACAAAAAGATGAAAATATTGTTAAACTAATACATAATTTCATGGAAAAACCCAATAACACTGTTCGACCTGGGGATTGAACCCAGGACCTCTAGCGTAGCAGTCGTGCTTAGGACCACTAGACTAATGAGGCATTTTAAATAAGAAGTTTATAATTGTATTAAAATATAATGAATTTATAGTAGTATTAGTTCTTTTATGTAAAATCATGCCACGTAGACGTATGTGTAAATATTTCAATAAATAAATATTGTTACTTACTGTTTTTTTTTTGGCTTCTTTAACATCTATAATGTACAGATAACGGCCTGTTACAATTTAATTATGTATTTTTTAAACGTAATTATGTATTTTTTAAATGTGATTGTGTATTTTTGCAACACACATACCACAGACACATCACACACTCAAAGTAACTGTCTACTAAGATACAGGCTAGCAAACTAGTTCATGAGGCAGAGCCTCTATTAAAGAGTGACTCTTTTTTATGGTTTTAAATGTGGTAGTTAAATGTGTGTAACCAATCACCATGTTTGTGAACGCACAAATAAACCCACCGATTTAAAAAGGGATTTGTATAATGTTGATTCCATACCTCATTAAGTATGTACAGAGTGATTTTTAAAGTTATTCACCCAATGCTGAGTGCAAGTCTTCTCCATTGCATGCCATTCCATTACAAGTATCTACTACTACTCAAGTACTATTACACTTAATGTAAAAATGCATACATAGGTTTTAACAAAGTTGCTAATCTCCCAAACTATTAACTTGAAAGGCGGGTCCAGATAATGTACCACTTGCCCGATCCGATCATCGTATCATTCAGCGTATCTGTATCACCGTATCCGTATCGCCGTATCACCATCGTATCGTATCAAGCTCCGTATCTAGTTGTGGACACCTTTATTTTACTCTGGCGATATGGGTCGGGCCGCAAGTATAGCATGTCTTATCAGAGCGGCGTATCAAGACTGCGTACATGTCCAAATAGGCGATCATAATACGCATTGGTAATACGGATACCGTGATCGCATCGGGCAAGTGATACATAATATCTGGGCCAGTCTTTAAGTGCTTAGGCTTCTCACGATGCAGTACAAGAAAACAATTAAAATTTTAATGAAACTTGTATTACCTCGTCTAGTCCAACGTTGGATACAGTCATTTTAAAGAGCACTATGTGACTTGTGTTTTTGTATATAAAAACGATAACCGTTGTAAAAAATAACATTTTGTGGAATCTTAATTGTAGATTAAACGCGATTAAAAAAAAAATGCTATCCACGTAATAGAATTTCTGACACTATGAATTATCTGACATAGGCAATTCTACGAGTGTCCTTGCATTTGTGACTTCTCCAATAAGAATTAGTTCGTATGGATATAAAATTGTCGTCAGTACATATAACGTAATTTAATTATGTAACAATATAAGAGGCTTGCGTGTATCTTTTAGATAAAGGAATTATGATAATCATAAAGTTGTTTTATTAAAATTTAAACCTAGTTACTATTCTAGAAACTTTACAGTTTAAGATTGTACCTAATCCAGACACAAAGGCGTAGATGGACACATTAAATGTGTTTTGTATTGCCGCCACTTCAGCCCGTCACAATCTCGTGCCGAGTCGGACGGACTCGGCGGACGGGATGACGGCGGCGCTCGGGTGACGGGCGTGCGGTGGACACGCGGCCATAGTAAATGTACGTATCGCTAAATCGGCGCCGTCATCTCGTTGACGGTGGCGGTGGACAAACGGACTTAGTTCGGCGCTACCGCTAGAACTCGCCACGAGATTGTGACGGGCTGAAGTGGCGGCAATACAAAACACATTTAAACGTGTCCATCTACGCTAGCGTCGTGAAGACGTCGTCGCACCGCAATAGCTTTTGATTATTATATCAAAAATATATTAATAATAATAGGTACAACAAATAAAAATGCCCAAGAAATTGCGTTTTAGTGGAAGTCGAGCCTATTCACTGTCGATTGTCATCATGCGTCAATTTGTTGCAAGATGGACGCTTATAAGGCGCTTTATTTTTGTGCACTAATATAGGGGCCGTGCCACAATATGTTATTGCGATCTTTGCGATTGAAAGAGAGGGATGCCGCTCTAAACACTAAATAGCTCCGTCTCTTTTCATAAAAAATGATCGCGTTAACGTGTTGCGTATAGTGACGGCTGCAGGTATTTTGCATCGGACTGAAACAGTTGACCTTAAATTGTCGAAAGCAATACCAATAAATACGAAATTCCTTTCAGATGACTCGGATTATAAGTTTATTAACCCATTCAATGCTGAGGCCGCCCATAGGCGTCTGAAATATCTTATATTCAAATGCCGAGGCCGCCTTTCGGCGTCCAAAATATCTTAATGCTACATGCCGAGGCCGCCCATCGGCGCCTTGATTTCAAACTTATTTATCTAGGCCAAAAATCAATAAAAAGAATTGAGATTTTTGTAAATGATTCATTTTACTATAATTAATGCATAGCCAAAACGGTTTGTAGATATCTAAGGTTTTGAAAAAAACTAATTCTTAACTTACATGCCGAAGCCGCCCATAGGCGTCTCATGTATTTTCAGAGATTACCAACATTTTAATTTTTTTAAACAGTTTTATTGTTGTTATGATATTTGTTTTTTTTTTAAAGTTGACACATCAGGATTGTTTCCTGTACCGTGGGTGCATTTAAAAACACAAAATATCACACACACACAAACACTAAGATCCGGATTATTCTGGATCTAAGTGTTTCGATCCCCGCGCATAACAAACAGGTAGTTATCTACCTGGTTGTTCCGTGCGGAAATCGAACTCACAACATGTGTGTAGAAGCCGATCGCTCAGCCACTATGCCAATCGTGTTGTCATTTTGATAAATTATTAATAAAGGTAATTACCTAGTGGCTCTGGATTACCCGATTTCGGAAGAGGATAATGTTGTTTCAGTGTTGTATTACAAACATGTCTGGCTCTTTGGGGTATCCTGAAACCTAAACTTTTTATATTTTTATTATATGAAGTGTCGTGAGACTCAGTGAATTAATTATTGTATTTAGAAGGTATGTTTATAAGTTATCTGGTTGCCATAGGCTCTGCCTAGTTTGGGATTATGTAGCCGTATCTGAGTTGTCCCAAGATACACAACTTATAACAGAATTCAGAATAATACTATAAGGGCGTATGAAGTACCTGTAAAAGTACTGTACTACGCGTAGTATGGTGCGTATTGTACCAGCACAAAGTAATAGCGGCATTTGAAAGGGCGAAATAAATTGTAACCTGTAAGCACATGAAATCAAATGAATTAGCTTGTATGAAAAAAAAAATTGTATTCAATATTTTTACAGGTGATCCTCTACTTGATAAACATGTCCTTCAGTATTATTTCGTAGGCCTGAAGTAACTGTTATGGTACCCTAAAATAATAACCATGGAAATCCGCCTTACCACAAGTTACTCAGCTTGTTGGGTACGTATTTTCGGAAAATATGTTAAATCTAGCAGTGATAGCCTAGTGTTATATGACCATTGGACTGCCAAGTCAAAGGTCTTGAGTTCAAATCCAAGGCACGCACCTCTGACTTTTCGAAGTAATGTGCGTATTGATAGTTAATTATCACGCGCTTAAACGGTGAAGGAAACATCATGAGGAAACCTGCATGCCTGAGAGATTTTCTCGACGGCGTGTGAAGTCTGCCACCCCGCATTAGGATAGCGTGGTGGACTATAGCATAATCCCTCTCATTGTGCGAGGAGACCCGAGTTCAGCAGTGGGACATATAATGGTTTATGTACCTATATATATAATTATGTTAAATCTAAATTATGGCGTAGGTATCAAAATAATATGTATATTTTTGGAATAGAAGTACCTTTAAAAAAAACCAAGTAGCTAAGCCTTAGATAAAACATAATAATATTATGGTAAACAATTAAAACAAAAGAACCGTGCGGTGAGTGGTCTCATTGTTTTCTGTACTCATAATCCGTCTTTTGTCAAAATGTTAACGTGGTTTTTAGTGTTGCTAAATAAACAAAAAGCCGCCAACTTAACACGTGCATTTTAAAGCTTTGTCGGGATGATGATTTACGATGTTTATTAGTAATTTTGCCGATCGTGGGAAACTAGAAGATTCCCCTTGGAACCCTTTCACTCGCAACTTGACGTTTGTGGTGATCACAGCTCTAGTTTTGCTGAGTGACTTGGATATTCTTTGGCCGCCCTGCCTGATTTAGTGCATCGAGTTGAGAACTTCTCCTCTGCCTAATTCCTGCCGTTGCGCATGAACTTCCATATCCCGCGCATACCAATTTTGTGTATAGACACTTTATTTGTGCAGTGTTCTGTTACTTTGTGAAGGATTGTGACCGGAATTACCTGGCAAGTTATATTTTTATTGTTTTTATACCACCTGTAAGAGAATAAGTGCAAGACCTGAAAGTGTTTTGTTCATAATCGACTGCTGAATCGATTACAGTGGGTTTTAATATGTGTTCATGTTTCCCGAAAAGATTTTACGTTACATTACAATACCTACCTGAAACTATGTCCCCCTGATACATCAATCTGATACTCTAGTTATGGAAAACTGAAACCTATTTGTACATATTGTTTGTGAATAAATGACTAGGGTTTCGTTATTATAATAATTATAACTCGATATTCTAATTGAAATATTCAAGGGCTTGTGCTTATTCAGTTATACTTATATCGAGCCATGCCAATGACTTATAATAGTGAGCGAAAGAAACATTTTACAGAACATTTTGACATTTAAAATGAAATTTCACGTGTAGTAATGATCTTTGAAGCCTTATGTAGGTAGGTATAACAGTTATAGAGTAAGATCCCAGAGCTCGCAGACTTACTTTATTTTGTGAAAGACAAAATTTCGGGCTTTGAGTAGTGTTTGTATGTATTACCTACCTTGAATGCACTCAATATTCTTTCTGAGGCTTGATATATAATATAGTGTTACATATGAAAGTATTTCAAAACTATATGTGTTCGTAAGGCTCAGACACCTAAAACATTCAGCAGTGTATATGATACTTTCTTGGAGTCAAATAAAAATGTATAGGTACATACATATTAGCATTTTATGTTACAAAAAGGCTTATTGGCTTAGTATTTAAATATTTATTGTGATAATTTCCGAAAATAATAAGAGAAAATATTTGTTTTTTTTTGTATGTTTGTTTGTAATGGATAAACTTAAAAACTCCTAATCCGTTTTTTTTAATGGTTCTATTCGAATAATTTAAAGAAAAATATGTATATGTTACGCTCAAAGACCAAAATGGCTCATTGAGCAAAAAAAAGGCAGCTCACAACGCTTCGTGGCCACTGTAAAACATACACATCGCGGATTTCGTGTTATGATTCTTATGAAAACGCCCACTACGCCTTATGATTATCACAGAAAGAGCACATAGCGAATGCTGCGGTAATTTTCACACTCCAGTCGTATCCTTTTATGATGCTTTCTTTTTGCATGGGAACATGGGTGAGGTACAAATATCTATATATATAAAAGAAAGTCGTTACACTATTTATAACTTAAGAACGGCTGAACTGATTTGGCTGAAAATTGGTGGAGAGGTAGCTTAGATCCAGGAGACAGACATAGGATACTTTTTATCCCGTTCCCGTGGGATGTGTAGACAGACCGAATTCCACGGGGGCGAAGCCGCGGGCAGAAGCTAGTATATAATAGATACAAAGAGAGATACAAATGTGTAGAGAAGCCTGGGTAATGTCTGGTGGTTCGGGGTATCGGGATTAGGAAAAAAAAATCTGTTTATTTGATTGAGTCGGACACGTAAGACTGCATATTCTTAATGTGTGTCTGTAGAAAAATATTATTTTTAGTACTTTTATGACGACCCCTTGGGTCAGCCCAAGTGAAGTCTGAAGGATGCTAAATCATATCGTAAATGAAAATGTTATTTCAGATCACCAATGGAACCTCAGCCATCTACCTCTCGCGATGAGATATATGAAACGTTGGCGACGTGGGAGGGTGCCTACATTGCAAACAAGGAAGTTGTACATACTGTCAACACCGAGACCTTGTTGTACGACGAACTTTACGGTGCACTGGTAGATGACGTCGACGACATCCTAGATAATGAAAATCAGGACTTCGCAGCCATCCATGACTCATTCGATCAGATGCCGCAAGATATTGATCCTCTATTAGATAGTGATACTGAGGAAAATTTGGCTGAGGAATGGCATTATGGCAATGCACCGGATGCTATTCATTTGGATATTTCTGGCAATCCGGGGCTTAAAGTAGAAGTGGGAGAAGAACCTGTCGACTTTTTTTGGTTGATTTTATGTCCCTCAATAATGAATTTAATGTTAACTTGCACTAATCAGCGTGGCGAGGAGTTAAAAAACATGACTTCCGGTACATATTGTCGAATGAAAGAGTGGCAACCAATAGACATGGGTACATTAAAGACTTTTATAGCATTGATCATTCACATGGGCACAATTAAATATAACAGGATTGTTGACTATTGGAAAACACATTATTTGTACAAAAATGACATTTTTAGAAAATATATGTCTAGAAATACTTTTCTGAATATAATGAGAGCCTTAAACGTGCAAAATTTACAGGGGAATGCGAGCTTGAATAAAATTAAAACCCTAATCGATAAAATAAATAAAAATATGAAAGATATTTATTATCCCACGAGTTATTGCCATCGACGAGTCTTTGATGTTGTGGCGAGGTAGGCTAAGCTACCGTCAATATATGAAGTCAAAAGCAAGCGGATATGGCCTCAAATTTTATAATTTAGCGGACAACTTAGGCATAATTTATAAAATGCACTTATATGCTGGGTCCCAGGATCCTTTAGTTTCTGGTCGTGGGCACACTAATAAAGTTGTAAATTTATTAATGGAAGGCCTTAAAAACACTGGCCACTCGCTATATTTAGATAATTTTTACTGCAGTGTACCTCTCGCAAGAGAATTGTTAAATAATGGTACATTATGTACTGGGACCCTCAAAATAAATAGGGAAGGAAATCCGAAAACATTATTAAAAACTAAAATAAAAAACGGCGAGAGTATCATAGTCCATGATAATCATAAGATTACTTTATCCAAATGGATGGACAAACGCGAAGTGATGTTCCTATCAAGCGAGCATAATTGCGATTTTATACAAGTAAGAAACCGTAGTAGGAATAGCACTTCTTTAAAACCGCGAGCTATTGTAGAATGTAATAAATATATGCGAAATGTTGATAAACATGACCAACTATTAGCATATTATAATAGCGAGCACAAAACAATAAGGTGGTACAAAAAAGTAATCATACATTTGATTCAAGTATGTTTAGTAAATTCATTTCAATTATATAAGTTTAAAGTCAATAATAACATCAGTTTTAGTTTCAGAAAATTTATTGCCGCCAATACAGCCTGATGAAGAAATGCCATTATCAATGTATCCTATACATTTTCCAAAACAGATAGAGAAACAACCTAATAGTCGTCGTGCAAAAAGAAAAAAGTGCCGACATTGTGCAAAACAGAAGAAACGAGTCGATACAATATTCTATTGCCCTAACTGCCCTGACCAACCAGGACTTTGTCTCGATTGTTTCAAACCCTTCCATCGCTATTGATTTGTGCTCTATAGAAATGTATGTCCAGAAAGTTTATGGTTTTTAATAAAATGTAAGTTAATTATTAGTAAAACGTGTAACGAATCCACGAAATCGAGAGTATGTATGTACCTAGTTTGTCCAGAATTGGCTACTACTATGAAATTAGACCCAAAGTCGTGAGTTCTATGCAGAAGCGATTTTTTTTTATTTCCCTTGTGTAAATGATTTAGTAGCTAGTTGATTCTAAGCAAACTACTTTCGAAAATTGCCTTAATGTATGTTATGTACGGTGGGCCGCATATTGCGCATAACACCTAAACTTTGGATAGTACCTACTGATTACGGTGAAGGACTGAAGGTATGGCTTAAGAACGAAACAAATTTTAATTAAAGTAATACCTACAGGTATTGTATTTATTTTTTAATATTTTTGTAAAATGTTATTGTTATTGTGTAAGGTTGTGATTTTAATAAAAAAACGTTAATTGAAATTTCTTTTCATTTTACTCCCGTACCAACAATGTAAAAACTACACGTTTAGCGTAGCGGCAGAGCGATGGGCTTCTGCGCCACTTGTTGTGAGTTCAATTTCCCTAAGGAGCAAATGAAAAATAAAAAAGATGTAAGTATTATGATATACAAATAGTTGTCCCAGGTCTAGGTGTTTGTGTAGATATGTGAGATTTTGCGTTTGTAAAAGCACCCGTAATACAGGAGAAAATCCTAGTGTCGGGTATCGTTTAAAAATAAAAGCATTCAAATACTTACATACCTACTTATTTAAAAATTTAGGGTTGGAATACTTATTTATATTTTATTTTTAAGAATTTAATTTATCTAAACGTGTGTGTGCATGCACAAACGTGTGATAAACTCATATAAAATTGAAAAAATAATAATAAATAAAATATACATTAAAATAATAATCAAAGAAAATATAAGAAAGGTTGAGCACCTCTGACTTTTTAATAACATCTTTTAAAATATGATTAATTATTAGTTTATAGTATGTTTTAGTTCTTTTTACATAAATATTAGTTGATATCGTCAATAAATATATACACTTAATCAATATTTCGTGATTTTGCTTTATTATAAATAATTTATTAGTTACTTTCACACTTCATCAATATTTGGGTTGGTGATTAATTAAATCGTCGTTGTTTTACCTTAAACGAAATAGAAAACTATGTACCTACTCTTTAAACAAAGCACAGTGTGTGTAAACTAGATTTAAAAAATTGCTCACGTCGATATCTATAGACTCGTGCCGAAGTCGCCAATGGGCGGCTAAGAATACTTTGACGAGATGCCGTGGACGCCAATGGGCGGCTGCTTCTAAATGTAAGGCGGCATGGGCGGAAAAGCTTACTCTTCTAGGGTGGCATGGGGGTAAAGTACTTAATTTCTAGGGAGGCAATGAATGGGTTAAGACAACCCGCGGCGTAACCTTACTGATGGTCCACGGATATACATACTCAAGGGGCGTTAGAACCAAGTGCTCATATTATTGTTCCCAATCAGCTAAGAAGAAGTGTAGGGCCAGCTTGAAGTTAAATTCTGACGGCAAAATGGTTATCATCAGACCAATACATAATCACCCTATGCCTGTCTACTACTTGTCCAAAGATGGACTCTATCACAGAAGTAATAATGGCTATAATCCTAGTTCAATACGTAGTATGGGCGATCGAGAATCGTTTAGCCGTTTCAAAATTCCGACCCCGAGGGGCAGACTGTTTTGAAAGTTGTTTCTGACAATATTTAGATCTCGATAATTATGAAAGTAATGTTACTGAGTTGCTAGTAGGATAACGGTAAAACTGAACGACAAAACTAATACTAGTATCTCCGTAAACTTCATAGATCTAGTATTGTTTTTTTTTTAATCCTACAAGAAAATATCTTTATAGTCTTAGCATGGAAAATGCATAAAAATACAAAAAGATGAAAATATTGTTAAACTAATACATAATTTCATGGAAAAACCCAATAACACTGCTCGACCTGGGGATTGAACCCAGGACCTGTAGTCCTGCTTAGGACCACTAGACTAATGACGCATTTTAAATAAGAAGTTTATAATTGTATTAAAAAATAATGAGTTTATAGTTGTATTAGCTCTTTTATGTAAAATTATGCCTCGTAGACGTATGTGTCAGTATATTTCAATAAATAAATATTGTTACTTACTGTTTTTTTTTGGCTTCTGTTGCTCTAATAAATACCGTTTTTTTTTCTTTGACGTCTACAATGTACAGACAACGGCCTGTTACAATTTTCTTATATGCATAGATATATAGTTTGGCAAGTAAATAGATTGCACCCTGAGGAAAGACTTCTTGTCACAAAAAAAAAACAACGTAAACTAAGTATACCCTTATTGAATAACGAGAACAGTAGTTTGGATACTAATTTAGGTCCAGTTGAGATCTAACCTAACCTAACTCTTTATCTGCCCTACCGTACGCTCTCTTTGCTTTTTTAAATGTAATAATGAATTTTTTAAACGTAATTATGTATTTTTTAAATGTAATTGTGTATTTTTGCAACACACATACCACAGACACATCACACACTCAAAGTAACTGTCTACTAAGATACAGGCTAGCAACCTAGTTCATGAGGCAGAGGCTCTATTAAATAGAGACTCTTTTTTATGGTTTTAAATGTGGTAGTTAAATGTGTGTAACCTATCACCATGTTTGTAAACGCACAAATAAACCCACAGATTTAAAAAGGGATTTGTATAATGTTGATTCCATACCTCATTAAGTATGTACAGAGTGATTTTTAAAGTTTTTGACTCTTCAGTCCTTGGGATCATGGTATCATGTAATATTATAATATTAATTTCATTCTCTTATCGTATAGTCTCTTTCCAAGGTCATGCATACATTCCACGACATCCATGAAACCTTATCTTAAAATGTATTGATAATGTAGATGATTGTATAAAATTCCATTTGGACAAAATGTTACACATTTGGGCCGACATTTAGTGTCAAATGAAACCCGTTAAATATTGTAATGTTATTTTCAGAACTTACATACAAAATGATACCAACAAATCGGGGGAAGCATTTGTTGATGTATCAAGGCTTCACGTTTTCTCAGCAGCATCACAGGAGGAACTACTATTGTTCAAAGAAGGATAATGGGTGTAAGGCCAACATCAAATTAGACAAAAATGGGCGCATACTGCCCCTTTCTCATCCTATTCATTTCCATCCACCGCCGAAATACATGGTGACGCCGAAAGGGGATTATGTAAAACTGTCTTAAATTTGGGCACAGCTGAAGTGTCTAATTTTTTTAAACCCCGACGCAAAAACGACGGGGTGTTATAAGCTTGACGTGTGTGTGTGTGTGTGCGTGTGTGTATGCGTGTGTGTATGTCTGTCTGTGGCATCGTAGCTCCCGAATGGATAAACCGATTATGATTTAGTTTATTTTGTTTGAAAGGTGAATTAGTCGGGAGTGTTCTTAGCTATGTTTGATGAAAATCGGTCGAGATATAATGTAATTGTCGGGGGTTTTTTAATTTATTTCAAAAGAACTTAAGCAGAGGAGTACATAACCGTGGTAAGAGCACTGGTCCGTTAGTGCGGTGGACTGAGTCCAAACAAGTCACGCACGTCACAGAATTCATAGTATTTTTTAGTTGATGAATCATAATATATAGAATTTAAGAAAGGTTACATTTGCTATTGTATAGTGCCTATAGTATTAGATTTGTTAATGTAAATAAGTCTGAAAAAACACAAGGCAGATAACGAGTAGAGCTAACCAATTAGTAGAAATACGAATGAAATTACAATTAAAAAATAAAGTTACATGAAATCACAAGTTTTTTTTACTTATTTTTGAGTTAACTTTGTAGTATCATAATTCTAAAATGTGAAATAATTGGGATGAAATAAGGGATTCGTGTTTACTGGTTTTATGGACTTCGATATTTTAATATCGAAGTCCATAAATAATCATAAAACCATCATCTAAAGATGATCGGGGTTAAAATAAAAATTGGGCGATAAATCACAATATGATTCACGGACAAAGGTGCAAACGTGCTAACTGTAAATATATTTCCAGTATAAGACCACCTCGCAGTGTACAGGTTTTTCGTACCATGAAAGGTCAGCTTATATTGGACGTGCATAGCACGATGTGCGGAGACCCTGGACCTTAACTGTTTTACATATAAGGAAAAAGTCACAATCAATTTCTCATGACATCGGTAAAAACGCAAACATAACGGTCCATTATCGTGAAAAACCATCGCAACGTAACACATGTAACAAAAGTACTTAATGTACTTTTATCCTAAAAAGCAATCTTTAAATACTATGCTTACATTTACGCTTACACGCTACTACTTATGCTTACAGAATACGAATATAACTTTGTGATATCAAAAATGGGCAAGCAGATGATCCTCATTGATGGTTTCACCTTCTCGCAGACACGTCGGAAAGCTTCCTGGGTGTGTTCTTTGAAGAGTGCTTGCTGTAAGGCTAAGTTGAAGGTGGATAGTAATATGAAAATCATCAGTTTATTCAACGAACACTCACATCCACCTAGGAAATATTGTGTTGTTAATGGACATTACATACGCATGTGATTTTTTGAAGTATTAATTTTAAGGCTACAGCGTCAGCCTTGGTCGCGAAATAATTTTTTTGTCTTGATTTTTCGCAAATTATTCGGCTATATCTTAGACGATAACGATTTTTAAGCATAAGTTTTAATATTCAGTCGTTAATAAGTAATTCCTGATGTCGCAATTTCTACTGCCATGAACCCAGAATATGTTATAGCCGAAATTTGCGAAAAACTATGAAAATTTGAATTTCGCGCCCAACCTTTGTGACTTCGGTTTCACCCACCGTTTCTGTTTTTTTTTTCAAACAAGTACTGTATAGTATACTTGGACATTACAAACAGATACTTCAATTTCATTTATTTGTATAGATTATTTAATCAATCTACCTATCAAGGATTGTTGAGGTAGTAAATCTAATGTCTCATAAAATACTAAGAACTAATTTCATCTTTCTAATTACTGTTATGAAAATATACTTGAATTATGTGTTTTTTAGGGTTCCGTAGCCAAATGGCAAAAACGGAACCCTTATAGATTCGTCATGTCTGTCTGTCTGTCTGTCCAATCGTGTCACAGCCTTTTTTTTCCCGATACCTACTTGGAACTGAAACTCAAAATTTTTTTTTTCATCATACCCATACCTGTGGGATATCTATGGATAGTTCTTCAAAAATGATATTGAGGTTTCTCATATCATTTTTCTCTTACCTGAATAGTTTGCGCAAGAAACCCTTCCAAAGTGGTAAAATGTGTCCCCCCCCCCCCCCTGTAACTTCTAAAATAAGAGAACGATAAAACTAAAAAAAATATGTGATGTACATTACCATGTAAACTTCCACCGAAAATTGGTTTGAACGAGATCTAGTAAATAGTTTTTTTTAATACGTCATAAACTGAATATTTTGCGCGAGAGACACTTCCAAAGTGGTAAAATGTGTCCCCCCCCTGTAACTTCTAAAATAAGAGGACGATAAAACAAAAAAAAATTTATGATGTAGATTACTATGTATACTTCCAACGAAATTTGGTTTGGACGAGATCTAGTAAATAGTTTTTTTGAATACATCATAAATCGTAATGGTACGGAACCCTCCGTGCGCGAGTCCGCACTTGGCCGTTTTTTTTTTAATTATACAATAGAAATAATATTTGTTCCAAGTTTGTAACAAGTTGACATATCAAGGTTTCAGTTTGCGTTTATTCATATATTTAATGCATCACCTGTATTTCGTGCTGTAAGCGGCATTTTTCCAATACTTTACAGGCTGACATGTTTAATTTTAAATAAACTTTTCTCAAAAAAATATATACAGTCTTTTCATTGACAACTTTACTAGATCATAATTAAATTGTAAAAATTTATCCAATGAATTTATGTCATCAAAAGCGATGGATGTACAGTTTGAATGAATTTTCATTCCTTATTCGTGAAGGTATTTCATTATAAAGTTGTGCTCCTTCAATATGTCAGAATGAACACTACACACGGCAACTGTCATTCTGACGTGTATTTTATCCCATTGATATATAGTTGACTTGACTTCACTTGACTGCCTCATTAGTCTTGTGGTCCTAAGCGCGACTGCTACGCTAGAGGTCCTGGGTTTGATCCCCAGGTCGAGCAAACTGTTATTGAGTTTTTCTATGCAATTCCCTGTAGCAGCTCGTAGTCTGGATTTGTGCCCGGTTAATGGCAATAGGCTCGCCCCCTACTACATGGGACCTAAACATACCGGCGAAATGTGGGTGTACATTAGTACACCTCTGCCTAACCCTTCGGGGAATACAGGCGTGATAGTATGTGTTATGTGATATATAGTTTTATTTCCCTACTTACGCAGATAATTATAAACAGTCTGGTTGCTCTGATATATTTGATGGTGACTGTACCAGCAAAAATGGACACAACAGTCGCGGTATGTGTCACGTAGTCACGTGAGAAAGGCGAGAAATATTTTTCAAGGTTGAACTATCAAAGGGATAGATCATTTTGTCACAATGATATGAGTGATAAGGAGACTAAAGATGATTTTAAGAAGGTATTAAAATGACTTATGCTTACAGAATACAGTTACGAATTTGTGAGGTCACAAATGGGCAAGCAGCTGATCCTCATTGATGGGTACACCTTCTCGCAGATTTCTGGAAAACGTATCTGGGTGTGTTCGACGAAGAATGCCCTGTGCAAGGCGAAGTTAAAGGTGGATAAGAATATGAAAATCGTCACTTTGTTCAACGAACACCCGCATCCAAGGAAATATCGTTTTATTAATGGACATAACGTTCGTTTGTAATGTATTTAAATCAAATCAAATAATTTATATGCTAGCATATATATGGCACAATCTTACATTCTTATTTCTCCAAACATATTCTGCTCTCTCGACATCTAAAGCGCTACATGGAACTACGTCGTGCAAATACTGAATCGCGCAAGTAAAGTTTACCGCGCGACTCGCATATATAATACAACCGCCTGACATCAACCGTTGGGCCGTAGCCCGCCAGGCAAAAACACCTGCCTGGTTGGAGGATCCTCCCTTTGGTTGGAGGGGCAATACATCTCGCCTCTCTACACTGCCATGTATGGCCTGCAAATACCTACGTAATGTAATTTTCTTCTTAATAATTATTACAGCTTATTATTCTAATGTATCGTCTAGGAAATCTTTTAAACTATACCTAATAGCATTTATCTAAATAGTATTTTTTTAAAACAATGTCAGAGGTAGTTGCATAAGATTCTGGGGTAATTTTTATGTCTGGACAAGCTGTTTACAGTGTCGCTTAATTTTAAAAAATATTTATTTACGTATACTTACATAAGTATTTTCAAAAACAAGGCAACGGTAAGAATTTTAATTTAAGTAAAATATTAAGGCTCTCTAGACAGACACTCGCATTTCAACTGCAATCCAACCGCAAATGGCAGTTCGGCTGCAGTTGACACGACTGCAACAGAACTGCAAACCAAACGTGCAGTCATAGTTCACACGATTGCACGCTGACTGCAATTGAACTGCAATCGGACTAAAATGCGGTCCGTCTGTCTAGAGCCTAAGACGTTTATTTGAAGCCAGCTGTGCCCCACGGATTCAGTTGCTTTTTGAGTCAGATTTTAAATAGCTTAATGTATTTCTTAGAACATCAGCTATCTGAAAGTAAAAGTCCCGTTGAAATCGATCCAGCTCTTTTGCAAATCAGCCGAAAAAACAAACATACAAACATTAAAAAAAATATGTTTTTTTTTGTCCTTGTAGCCTAGTAGTAAACCTGTCGGTTTTATAATGTCTTTGGTATACACTGTTATTTTGACTTGTTTTACAAACGGCCACTTAAATTTTATTTATTAGTATTAGTATGATAGTTGTGATTTTAATGACCCAATTTTTTTTAAAGTATTATCATCTTTTTCGTTTTTACCAGAATAGGTGGAGGTACATTAATTACGTGATGTAATATATATAATCAGATGTCCTAGTTTAATTTACAGATACACATCAAGCTATATAGTATGTCTTTTGGATCGCTTGTGATTTAGATAGTAATTTTTATCTAGATCTAGTGATTTTTGTAGTACGGTGCTATATAGCTTGACAGGTTTGTGTGTTCGTTCGTTTTTAGCCGTTGTTTTAAGTGATACAGAAATAAATAAATTATTTCACAGAAATGTTTATTACTTAAAGCCTTTCTAAAAACAAAACTACCGAACTTTCGGAAAACTAACGAATTTTCGTGATGTCAGAAGAATTATTATGAACTAAAGTGAGTTGGGCAGGCACTTGGCGAGACGGAGTCTGGACTGAGGGAGAAATTGGGCCTCCGGCACTCCAGACTAACCATGCGAGACGAGGTATGCGCTCTGCTACTTCACGTCGATATTCTGTGGGACCATGACATAATTTAACATGCTGGTTTCTAACAGTTACGCGAATATTACACATTAAAATAAAACTACTTTTTGCTATTGAAATTAAAAAACATCCAAATTTCAATAGAGAAGATGGCTGAGTCTTACCATCTGCTTGGAACCCCATCATAAATTCCATTATATCGAAGCACAAGACTGCGAGACCTAAGGATACGGTGAGCTCATTCTGCGTGATCGGATCAAATAATAATCAACAAAATGTAGGGTAGCTGTTGATAATTTTGACATTAGGACGACTAACACCTCAGTTCACCCGTGACCATGGATGCTGTAAAGGATCCGAAACGTCGGGAATTAAAAATATCAATATAACTCGATAAACTCCGTAAAAAGTAGTTTTATTTAAATAATTCAACATGGATTGTGTACTTGAATGGGAGTAGCATAAGACTTTGGTGGATCGCAGAGACTGAGAGCGGTCTAAACCCAGTAATACGCAATAATATACCCAACAAAAAATAAGTTTTGCTTACTAGAGCTGAAGCTGATACCTAATATATGATAAATCAAATAACTAAAAAAAACAATATAATTTCCGTCTGTTTGTGTCCGTCTAGACTGACTCATAGACATGAGTATATGCCTGTATGAATACGCATCATGCAAAAAACTACTGCATGAAATTTGATGTGGTTTGTATTGTTGGAGGTCTAAGCTGGTATATATTTTATTGGCATAATTATACCTGTGAATTTGTATAACAACAACATAAAATAATGTTTTTTTTTGCAGAATATCAGATTGTGAAATCTCAGCGTGGAAGGGATCTGATTTTGTTTAAAGGCTACACATTTTCTAGAGCGACACCCTTAAGGTGGTTATGCTCGACGCATTATCCAGAGTGTAAGGCAAAGCTGAGACTTTCCAGAGAGGGAAGAATTATTTCGGTGACTGAACATACGCATCCAGTCAGAAAATATGTTATATCAGCGAATGGACGATATACTAAAATTGATTAGAAATCATTTTGAAATACATGGCGTATTATTTAGTAACTTTAAAGATAATAAATTAGAGCAGCGAAGGTTTCGAATAACTCTATTCCTATCGTTTTTAACACTCAATATAAACATATTAGTGTCTAATATTAGTAAGTAAATAATATAGGAAGTCGCATTAGAAATATTTAATACTTACATTCTGTTTTTTTTTGTATAGGCACATACATATTATGTAATTAATAAATCTTATTTTAAATATTCCTTGACTGCTGCGTCAGTCCAATATAAGAGGTTGTACATATCGGTTGTGTTATTGTAACACTACAATTAACCCCCCCCCCCGTCCCTTGAACCATAATAAGTACAAACACAACTCCCCGAAAACTAGCGGTTTTCGGGGAGTTGTGGAAAAGATAGAAATATAATCAATGCTTACGCGAGATTGGTAAAACAGATTAGTAAACACTTTTATGGCTTCACGGCAGTAGAAATTGCGACATCAACTTTACTATAATGTATTCCCGAATAAGTACTACAAACTTTGCTTAAAACATTCATCATCATCATCATCAACAACATTGTCCCACTGCTGGGCACGGGTCTCCTCTCAGTACGAAAGGGGTTAGGCTATAGTCCGCCACGCTAGCCTACTGCGGGTTGACAGACTTCACACGCCGGTAAGAAAATCTCTCAGGCATGCAGGTTTGCTCACGATGTTTTCCTTCACCGTTTAAGTGCGTGATAATTAATTATTAATACGCACATACCTTTGAAAAGTCAGAGGTTGGATTCGAACTTCGAATTTGACTTGGCAGTCTCCTATGGTGATACATTACCATTGTGTAATTCCTCCAACCAAAAGGAGGATGTTCCGACCAGGCGGCTTTTTTTTCTTTGTCTTTGTTTTGGCTTTGTAGAGTGGTAATTGATTTCAGGCAGTTGTATTAATTATACTAGTCGCTCGGTAAATGTCGCTTGCGCGATTCAGGATTTCGTTTTGACGAAACGTCATAGTGCCATGTAGCGCGCGCTAGATGTCGCTACATAATAAATAACATAACATACCATCACGCCTGTATTCCCCGAAGGGTTAGGCAGAGGTGTACTTAATGTAAACCAACAGTTCGCCGGTATGTTTAGGTTCCATGCAATAGGGGGCGAGCCTATTGCCATTCACCGGGCACAAATCCAGACTTCGAGCTGCTATTGAGAATTTCATAGAAAAACCCAATAATACCTTTCTCGACCTGGGGAGCGAACCCAGGACCTCTAGCGTAGCAGTCGCGCTTAGGACCACTAGACTAATGAGGCTGTCAATAAATAACACTGTGATATTATTATGTTTTTCAGAAATTTCGTACGAAATAGTGAAATCGCAGCGGGGTAAGGACTTGATACTACTAAATGGCTTCACATACGCGAAGAACACGCAATACCGTTGGATCTATTCCACAAATTCCCCTGAATGTAAAGCTTTGGTAAGAGTAAACAGTTGGGGAAAGATCATTGACGTCATCGATAGACACAGTCACCCTGCTAGGAAAGTGGCCATTACTACTGGAGGGCACATTGTCCGTTTTTGAAAAATACACAATTAATGAAAAAGCTAAATAGCTATAAAAATTTAATGAGCAATAGAAAAAGAGATTTTATTTATACTGTTTTATACTTTCAATAAATTAAATATGGAAAAAAGTAAAGCTGGGTCCACATTTTTATCATTTTGGTAAGTATATCAAGTTTTCGTGGAATGGCACTGACCTGTACCATTATCGCTGTTCCGGACACAAAATGATATCCAATCTTGGGTCACGCTGTAGCTGATACATCCTGTTCCGCATAACTGATATATTTCGTATCGGTTACGCCTATCATTTTATATAAACCGGATATTTAATAACATGCCATTTTTCAAATTTTCATGTAGATAATGACGTCATTTTCCTTACAAGAAATGTAAGTCTAAACGCAACTCAAATAGCAACTTATTAATAAAATTGATGTGCTTTTCAGACATTCCTTACGAAATAGTAAAATCGCAGAGAGGTAGGAACTTGATTCTACTGAATGGCTTCACATTCGCGAAGACCACGCCATTCCGGTGGATCTGCTCTACCAACTCTCAATGTAAAGCCAAGTTAAGGTTGAACAGTCGGGGGAAGATCATTGACGTCATCGATAGACACAGCCACCCTGCAAGGAAACTGGCTATCACTACTGAAGGGGGCTATATCCGTCTTTGAATAAAGGTATCGTCGTAGGTGACGTCATCGAATTATAGGTATTTTAATAATTTCATAGTTACGTAGTAGTACGACATTCGAGCTACGTGTATGAACGGCTGGGTGACATATGACTGAGTAACTACTGCATCACATTTGTTTGGAAGATCGTAAATCACATGATCATACGCATTCAACATTCCCGATATCGAGAATGGAATAAATTTACTGTCTTTCATATAAGTAATGTCGCCTAAACTAAACATCGATCAATCAATTATTAAAAAGTTATGGTCCTTTTATCCTTGTATGTCGGTGATTGCTCACTTTACTTTGTATCTCTTTTACAATATATTTCGTATGTATTACGAAATAGAATATAATTCCTGTATCATGTTACTTGTCTATTTCAATAAAACATACCTACGAATCAGTCAAAGAAATTGTTTTTATTGTAAAATTTCAAGAAATCCAATTATTTTTTTATTTATTAACACAAAGTAGGAAATATGTTTAAAAGTAAACTGCTAATTTTCACTTTACATATGCGTGTAAAGTGAAAATTAGCAGGTTACATTTATAACTCACCATCATTATATTGCAGAGTTGGGATTTATGAGTGCAAATATACATCATCGTATAATATTTAAATGTCTTTGTACAACATATGCAGGTCCGCAGTAGTGCACGGTATATCTATGTAGTTTGACTTGGTCCTTCCTCCCCTCGAGCGTATTTTAAAATCGTGGAGAAATCATTCTTGAAGGAGGTCCGAGAACAACTAGGACTATTTTCAACCGACTTCAAAAAGGAGGAGGTTCTCAATTCGTCTGTATGTTTTTTTTTTTTTTGTATGTTTGTTACGCGATATCTCCGCCAGTTGTGGACCGATTTTAATGATTGTTTTTTTGTTTGGTAGGTCATACTTCAGAGGTGGTCCCCGTTCAAATTTTATCGAAATCGGTTAAGCAGTTTTGAAAATATCAACAAAAATCTAAAATTTGTTTACATCGATGATATTATCGTTTACTCCGAAACATCGCATCGCGTTTAGTTGGCTAACAATTACTTCTAAACAAACTTTCCACTAAAAATTACAAAATAAAATTACTTTTAACAAAAAAGTTAAACCGCCTTCAAAAAATAATAAAATAATTTTGTCTGAAACAGTTTGGGAAGTCGGTGGCGAAAATAAAAGACCCACTAAAATAGAAGTCACCGACTTCCCAAACTGTTTCAGACAAAATTATTTTATTATTTTTTGAAGGCGGTTTAACTTTTTTGTTAAAAGTAATGGTAGAGCAAAAAGGGGCGAACAGGTTGACTACCTCCTGTTTCGCAGCGGAGATCACGACGAGCAAGGCTGGAGTATATTTCTCTTCTTTGTGAAAACTTCCACAAAATTATTATTAGTATGACCCTGTCTCATTAGTCTAGTGCTCCTAAGCGCGACTGCTACGCTAGAGGGTTCGTCCTCAGGTCGAGCAGTGTTATTGGGTTTTCTATGTTATTCTCAGTAGCAGCTCGGAGTTAATGGCAATAGGCTTGCCCCCTATAAAATGGGACCTAAACATACCGGCGAAGTGTGGGTGTACATTACTACAACTGTGCGTAACCCTTCATGTAAATTTAAACTTCTAAAATTTAGATTTTAATATTGTATATTTTTTTAATTCGGCATACAAACTTGTTTCTTCCCTAGTTTTTTTTCAAGGTTCCTATAGTTGGGTAGCAACTGGGGAATGTTGGGGCATAGCAATTTAGAAAAAATAAAGATATATATTTCCTAATTTCTATTAATAAATATGACCATTGTTATTCTTTTAGGTGTGACTTATGAAATAGTGACGTCGCGTCAAGGGAAGCAGCAGATTCAGATAGACGGATACAAGTTCTCTAAGAAAAACATGAACCATTGGGCATGTGCCTCAAGGCGATCAGATTGCAAAGCTAGATTGAAAGTCGATCTTCAAGGACAAATTACTAAGCTTTACAATGTACATAGTCATCCTATATAAGTATAATAATATATTATCATCATCGTCTCACCGCTGAGCGCGGCTCTCGATAAGAGGAATACTGGAGCCGTATTCCTCTAAAGTCATACTCGGTGATTTGATACGGGTAGGACGACTTCACACACGCCCCGGCGAGAAAACCTCTCAGGTTTTTTCGCGGTTTCGTCACCGTGTAAGCGCGAGTAACTATTAATACGCACATGACGTCGAAAAGTCAAAGGTGCGTGCAATGGATTAGAATTTGATACCTTTGAATTGGCAAAACCTTTGTCTCTTTCACTTGGCTATGAACGCTCTATCTCAATAATTATAGTTATACGAATTAAAAGGATGTTTTATTTGTGTAATTTCTTCACAAGTAGACGAAGCATGACGGTAGATAAGAGTCAGTGACTGAAGAGGCGACATTACATTTATTATAATAAATGTGGTCATTACGTTTATTAAATAAACTTTATTATTATGTCAAAGCAGATTGTCTATCAATAATTATTGATGGAAAATAATATCCTAATAAATAACATAATAATAATAAATGACATAATAATAAAGTATATTTGGGACAATTACATGAACGTGTTAAAAAAGGAAAACGAAGATAGCTGCAAATGTAGAATACTGTGGCGCAAGCCTAGTTCCAAAATATGTGGTTACAAAGAATATCGTTTTTAGGTCAATTAATACAGAAATTGTTATTAAAAATCTAACTCTAATCATTGTAACACACAATTATGCTACGTGAAGAAGAAAGCGGCGAAATGCGATCGTTTTAGGGATGTCTGTATTCAAGTTTGAGAAGTACTACCTAAATGCGTGATTAAATGGGATGACTTTAATTTGTTCCGTGTATCAACCAGCATTTCCCTCTGTTATTGCTCATAAGATAGTAGTTACCACGACTTCTGCTATCGAGAGATGTGTAACGAGCATCTTTCCTTTCTTTTCAGATCTTCAATATAAAATGGTAAAGTCCCAAAAAGGAAAATATCTGATCCTAATCGGCGGCTACACGTTTTCGCAAAAAGATACCAGAAACTGGGCATGTTCGTCACGAAGAAACGAATGTAAAGCGAAGCTCACCGTTAGCGCCAACGGACTTATACAAAAAATTGATAACAATCATACGCATTTGCCCAGGCAGTTCAGAGTCTTGTCCGATGGAGAGTACTTCTTTATGCGGTGAAACCTGGTACTACCCTTTTGTAACCGGCATTTCTTGGTTATTTCTAATTACCTAGAATGAAAGGTAATCTTTGCGTTAGACGTGTATAGGATAACCAATTATTTTTGCAAGTGATTCACAAGAGTCATTGTTTCACCTTCGGTTCAGGTAGTTTGTAATTTGACTGAGACGGTAAATAAACTAGCTACTGAAACGCTACGCTAATGTGATACCTGAAACGCACTCTACCTACCATAATATATTTACTTTAATCTACTCTTGCGCATAAAATTAATAATATAATACATATTAATAATTTCAGAAACATTGTTTGAATTCGATTTAAAATAAATTATTATAACTTGGTTTTTGTTTACTTTTCAATTTTTATTTTCAAGCCGGTATGTATAGCCTCCTGTTGCAAAATAGCTTTCAAACAGCTAAACTAATTTGAATCAGTTTTTTCGTTGTTGTAATGCTATCCATTTTGTTGATAATTTCGTAAGTTATTTCAAAATCAGCTGGACACATCGAAGATTTCAATAACTTGCGTCTGGGTTGTGATAGCGATTCAATGTTTTTTTTTTTCAGATATTCAGTATGAAATTGTTACATCTCAAAAAGGAAAGAACCTCATTTTAGTCGATGGGTACACGTTTTCGAAAAAAAGCACATTTGCCTGGAGCTGTTCTACCAGAAATCCCAATTGTAAGGCAAAGCTAAAACTGAACCATGATGGTGCCATTATATATATTTTTAACAGCCATTGCCATATGCCTAAAGGGATGCATTGTTTTACACAGCCGGGGCCTATTTTGTAGTTATTTACAAGATGGTCCATCGTTAAACCAACGATCCAATGGTTTCATAACCCTAACGCTGCAAGACAAGGTGGAGATGGTGGAATGAGTTGGACATGTCACAAATAGATTGGTCCTTAACAGCAACGAATGGAGAGAAGTGGTAGAAAAGTGGGACACTAGATTCTTTTAATAATAATACTTATTTTACTTAGTGCATAATACTATCTATTACCAAATAATACACAAGACAGCAAAATGCTATAATAATAATATTTTAGCACATTCCTGTCGATCTGTTGCTTTACTCATATTTTAAAGAAAACTATCAAATAAAAATACAATAGCCTTCTCTGGGGATCAGATAGTTAGTTATAATTATAAATACATGATGTTCGTATGTACTATAAGGTTGTATTAGATAATTGTTCATTTATTTTTGGTTTCGTTGCACATTATTTGTTTACTTCGAGTTAGCTGACATTTGCTTTTCTCACAGAAATCCGTTATCAGATGGTGAAGTCTCAAAAAGGAAAGGATCTTATATTGATCGACGGGTACACATTTGCAAAAAGGAGTACTAATACCTGGACATGTTCAACAGGTAACCCGAACTGCAAAGCTAAACTGAAATTTTCCTCGGATGGCGTCATAGAAAATATTCATAATATTCATTGTCATTCGGCTAAGGACCTGTGTCAATACAAAAGTAGCCCTCTAAGGATGGCTTATATATACACTATACCTAATAGATACTAAAGTTTAGTGTTGTTTCCATTGTTTATATTAGAATAAATTTGAAGCGGCGGTAGCCTACGTGAACCCACTCGTAACACGAGCTATTAGCTTAGCACGAGGGGTTAACAAGAATACTAGTAATGTGTGCCCCACATTGCTTGTAAGCTTTTTTTTTTTTAAAAAACATCATCAGCCGATATCTGTTCACTGCCGGACGTAGTCCTCCTCTAATGTGCGCCATTTCACCCTTGGCTTGTCGCACCAACCTTCCGCCAGCGGCCTTTTTCAAATCAACACACCATCTTGGCAAGATGGAGTGATGCTTTGATAAAGACAATTCGTTTGGCAAATCGCGTTCTCCAGTTGAGAACGTATCTATCGGAGCGGTTGTTGATACTTCTGGCGATACGGCCAGTCCACTGTCATTTCAGATAAAATAGATTAGCAATAATTACTATAGATAAATATAATAATAGAAGTATTGTCTTAGTTATAGAAGGTACCCAAGGCAACTTAATTTTAGAGTATTACAGAGTTCTATGTCGATATAGTATATGTATATATTAAGGTACATAAAATACCATCACGCCTGTATTCCCCGAAGGGTTAGGCAGAGGTGTTCTAAGGTGGCGACTCAATTGCTGTTAACTGGGCAAAAATCCAGACTCGGAGCTGCTACCGAGAATTTCATAGAAAAACCCAATAACACTTTGCTTAACCTGGGGATGGATTCCAGGACCTCTATCGTAGCAGTCGAACTTGGGACCACTAGACTAATGAGGTAGTCAGTTTTTTGAAACTTATTATAATTAAATTAGATATTAAAGTGTTAAAATTATACTCACCTTCATGGCGATTTTTCTATAGCAATTTTTTTTGTGGTGTCATATCACATCATCAACCCATTAACGGTCTCAGTGCTAAGCACGGGTCTCCTCTCACAATTGCTATTATTACCATAATATATTATTTTAAAATATTGTGTTGGATTCAGTTGTACTTTGAATTAAATTTATAATAAACAACATATTTTTTAGACTACTGTTTTTAATTTAGATTGTATCTACGTACCCCAACATACACGCGAACTGTGGTTGCATATCAGTACTTACTATTATTTACTTACAGTTATGTAGGTACTTATGTATAGCTATCTTCATCATCAACCCATTACATTATCCCACTGCTTGGCACGGGTCTCCTCTTAGTACGCGAGGGATTAGGCTATAGTCTGCCACGGTAGCCTACTGCGGGTTGGCAGACATCACACGCCGTCAAGGAAGTAATAAAAAATACGCGCTTAAACGGTGAAGGAAAACATCGCGAGGAAACCTGCATGCCTGAGAGATCTCAGGCATGCAGGTTAGCTCGCGCTACGTTCACCGTTTAAGCGCGTAATAATTAATTATTAATACGCACATAATTTCGAAGAATCAGAGCTGCGTGCCTTGGATTCCGACTCGAGACCATTGACTTGGCAGTCCAATGGTTATATCACTAGATTATCACTACACTTACTTATAGAAGAAGTCTGTATTGATACATTATATTAAAATACTAGCGTAAATTTGGGTCGTTTATATGGAAAATTACCAATGTTTGGGCTCGTGTAACTTTTGAACAGTATATTGTAATGAAGTTTTCCGTACAAGTAACACGTAGTTTAACCTTTTGAACGCCAGAGTATAAACGTATCGCCGTACCCCTGATGCCAGGCCACTTTTTCTGTCAAATTACACAAGGTAGTGAAAACACACTAAAGTAATGATTAAATTGTTTATTTCATAATATGGTGCGACTTATATTTTGTCATAAATTTGTGACGTTGGCGTTCAGGGTAAGTTTTCGTTTGTCACATATATGTGACAATGGCGTTCAAAAGGTTAATGATAAGATTGTTACTGCAAAACTTCAGAGACTTTCATTGGCTAAAATTCATGATAGGACCAAACTAGTTCTGTATGGAGCGCAGAGCGGAGACTAACCTCTACATTACTGTTTAATAGTATGAGGAATACAGCATTCACAGCTCCATTTCTTTCAGGTGTTCACTATGAATGGGTCACTTCGCAGAAAGGGAAGCAGCTAATTTTTGTCCAGGGCTATACATTTTCTAAAAAAAGTCAATATGCTTGGGCTTGTTCGACGACCAATTGTAGGGCGAAACTCAAGCTGACCAAGGATGGCGTGATTATGGATATTAACAATACCCACTGTCATTCGAAAAGAAAGTACATTAAAGGGCCTGGTGGACAATACATTTTTATATAAAGAAAACACATATTTTATATAGGTAGGTAGGTAAGTTAATATCTTTTGATGTCAGTTGTCGATGAAAACCTGAATTGTGCCCGAGCTGTGATTTGCGGATATGACGCATTTTTCTCAAAAGTTTCTTTCTTGTGGTTTACGTAATTTTGTGTGCTTCGTGACAACGTAAATAATTTTATCTCTTTCTTTTTCCACCGATTTAAATTATGTACAAGTCAAAGACAGACAAGACAAAGATTATAAAAGCATGTTTCTACAATATTAATTTGTACAAATATATGTGATTTTTTATTACATTTTAGCATTGGGAAAATAATGCGAAATTCTTTGACTACAAAATTCATATCTTTGTTTAAATATCGTTCTTTATGCATAACATTAAAAATGCGATGTCATATTTGTCAGAACAGGAAGCCGATCAGAGTAGTTGTTTGCTCCGGAGAACATAATGTGTGTGGGCGAAGTGTAGGGTGCGAGCAGCAAAAGAAAGTTCTTGAAGTTACAAAACTAATTTATTAAGCTAGCTAAATACACTGAACACAACGAGTCGTATGACAGTTCCTAGACTAGTTGTCCGCGCGGCTGCCCACGGAGAAGTGTGTCCCTGCGATCAGGCATGCTTTCGTGTGGCCCGCGCGTCCTTCAATCTAGACTCCGTCGAAGCGTGATCTCACAGCGCTTGCGTCTCGTTGTCAATTCAGCTCTCCTAATTAATGACCTCTCCGACATATTATATTATTTGTATTTTAAGACTTATACTTGAATATACGATGTACAAAAATTACATTTTATTCGTCTGCAGTTGGTTACGCGATTAACTGTGGCCGTACCATTGTTCCTACCTAGACAATCGAAAATACAACAATGATGATAATTAATTTTATTACTGGTAAGTTCACATATCAAATTAAAACGGCAGTTGCCTAAATGGTTGCCGGTTCAAAACCTACCCATTGCACCACCACCGCGGACCAACTCGTAACACAAGTATTATAGCTTACTACGAGGGCTTAATAAGATTACTAGTAAAATGTACAACCCGTATTGCTAGTAAGCTTTATTTAAAAAGAAAACTTTCTGTAATTCACTATGAGTTGGTCAAGTCGCAAAAAGGAACGAATCTGATTCTAGTCCAGGGATTCACGTTTTACAAAACTAGCGCTTACGCTTGCTCTTGTACGACAAAAACCTGCAGAGCGAAACTTAAGCTAAACTCAGATGGTGTGATCATAGAAATTAACAACACTCACGGTCATTCCCGAAGAAAAAACTTTAAATCGGTTAATGGACAATATATTCTTTTATAAAAAGAAATACAGATGGGTCTTCCCCGATGGTTAAAATCTGGATGAATATGTTTCTCCTAGGCAATCGTGCTCAACGTACATCGCAGTATCGCTTAACATCAGGCAAAATGGCGGTTAAGCGTAGGCCTATCAAGAATTAAAAAAAATACTATCAAATGTTCACAAGTCACTTGAACGAATTCACAAAGGTCTGAGCGGTGAGTGGCCCAGTGGTAACGGCTGCGACTTAAGATCGTAGGTTCGAACCCAGACAGGCGCTTTACTTTGTGTAAATTATTTCATCAAAGCTGCTCCCAAAAACGGAGAAGGAAAACATCATGTTGAAACCGGCATGTCCTAGAACCAAAAATTCGAATATATGTCACATCTACAAACCCGCACTGGGCCCGCGTGGTGGATTACGGCCCACTCCCTTATTTTAAGTATAAATTATTTTTTAAGCATTTTCAATGCTTTGATTAAAAATAAAAATTCGACCTTGGGCAGCATTCGAACCTGCGTTTGCGTCTGCGCCATAGAAACATTCTGATGTATTAAGGGAAACCGCGGGGCGGAGCTAATATTAATTTGTTGAACTGATATCTTGCTGATGCACAAGAGGTACTAAAAAAGTGTAAACATGGAACCATGGAAACATGACTACATACCCCAATGCAAATTAAAATAATTATAATTAAAATAGCCTTACGACACATATTAAACGGCTCAATTACTTTCAGAACATCAATTTGAGTGGGTCAAATCAAAGAAAGGAAAAGATCTCATTTTGATCAATGGCTACACGTTTTGTAAGAGTGGTATCTATGCTTGGACTTGTTCCACAAGGAATTCTCACTGCAAAGCGAAACTCAAACTAAGCTCATATGGGGCGATAATGAAAATCAACAATGATCATTGTCATCCACCAAGAAATTTCGTAAAATCGACCGATGGACAAAATATTCTTATATGAATAAATTAATAAATAGTCCTTTTTTGT